>JANPWX010000352.1:0-88119 GCA_024734555.1 Trochalopteron elliotii
GTGCAAAATAATTCTGTTACTTCAAAATGTGAATTTATCTGAAGTATTTGTGTCTTTATAAGGGTTTCTTTCATGTCTTGGTGATGGGGTCCTGAAATGGATAGATCCTTCTCTGAATCCTCAGCTCTCCAAAGCTTGCAGGAGGCTGAAGAGAGATTGCTGAGATGCACAGACACTTCTGCCAAAAAAATAAGTGACAAAATTAAATAGTCACTAAGGATTTTTTCTCGAAATCCTAATAGAATTTGTCTGCCAGAGCTGCATTTAGCCATGATGGAATTGTTGCCATGACATGCTGTTGATGTTATGGAAACCAAAATACTCACCAAAGTCCTCTAGGAGAACCATGGGATTATTTTAACCTTTATTCCCTTTTTTTCCCATGGTGAAATCTAATACAATGTGTCTGGTGAATCTTTTTTTAAACCTTCTGTCTGAAGATGACACTATTTCCAGTGGTTTGCAAACAAACACCAAGACATCCTCGATCTTCAGCCTAGTGTCTCCCAAAAATACAGCAGCTCTTGTGCTGTGACTGAGGGCCTGCAAAGGTTTTTGCAGGAGCAACCTCCTCTCTTGCAGCTGACCACAGGATAAGGGTAAAGACTTTATAAATCCTGGGCTCTTGGATCCAGATCGGTGATCATCTATTTATTAATGTAGAAAGGTGGCAATGGCAGGAGTTGTGACCTTGCCCTGTCACAGAGCAAAGGTGGTTTTCTCCTCCCCAGGTGTCTCACAGGTTCCTGGAGGCAGTTTGGCTGAGGGGCTGTAGTTGGTGGCTTCAGCTGCTGCCTCATTGCTCTGAGCAGCACAAGGGTGGGGATCCCTTGCCATCCCTCCCTCAGGCTGGTGGCTTCAGGTGACACAGCCCTGCTGCTCTTGGACTCACTGGGTGCTCTCAGAGCATCACCTTGGCAGTGATTCTCTGTCCCCTGGCCCAGCTCCATCTCTGTGCCCTCATCAAGTGGCCTCCTGTGCAGAGCAGATAAGCTCAGAGCTGCCCTGAAAATCAGAGAGCACCCAGGTGGGCATTGCACCTTGCCTTGCTTGGGGTTTTTTAGGGCATTGTGCTAAGTAATTGCTGTGGATGGAGATTTAGTTTGGAGGTGACCAGTACCATACCACCCATGATCTGAGTTTCCTCCAAGTTTCCAGGTCTTTGGCAGTTTAAGGGCCAGGAGTACAAGTTTTTATTTCTTTATTTATCCCATTCTCCAAACTTTGTCATCTTTGTCCTCACCGATCTTCCCCCATCCCTGTCGAAGCTCATCTGGTTCTCTCCACCTCACCCACCTTTCCCTGTTACAGCTGATGCTTTACAAAGGTTGAGGACACATCCTGTAGCTTTTCATCCCACAAGTCTTGCTATTAAAGTTCTTTTCTACCTCTTTTTCCAGCTTTTGCTTACTCACCAAACCTCAGTTTCAAGGGCATGCTTTTATTCTTTAAAAAAAATCCATAAATAACCAAGGTTGAGGCTGAAAAAATTACAGAATTTGGAGTACAATCAACTGGCAGGAGCTCAGGTGTTCAATGAAGTCTATTTTCTGGTGGGGTCCCTGGTGAGCTTGATGTCCCAGCCAGCAAATCTCAGCCTGCTCAGACTGAAAACCTGAATTTCATATGATTCAGTTTCAGGATAATGCATCCTATGGAATGTTTGCTCAGCCATCCAAAGCTCCATAAATATTTAGGGAAGTGCAATGGTCCTGTGCAATAGGTGGAGAAATCCAATAGTCTGGACTAAATTATAGTGGTGTTTGGTTGAAGGTGTGATTTGATGGTCTTGGGGGTGTGGTCACTACCTCCAACCACCTCTGAATTTCACCTCATGATTCTGAGGAGCAACAGCCATGAGGGAACATTCTAAAATGAGTTTAGGTATCTCAGTTATATATTTCATTTACAAATTAATTTCAGAGTGAAGTAACTTAAAAAAGCCTCAAGCTAAAATATATGAATTTGAATTAAATTATGAAAAAGAGTCTCTGTCCTACCACTTGGAACACTCTTCCTTTCCTTCCAGCCAGGTTTTTTTCTGTATCTCATCACTGGTTAGGCGTTAACGCCTCTTTCTTGCCTCTGAAGACAAAAGCCAACCATCAGAAGTCAACCATGGAGGCCTGGGAGGCTCAGTTCAAATTTCTGTTTTCCTTGGAGATGGGAGAGCGGCTGCCCTCTGAGAAATGTTGCCGTCAGCTGCGGGCCACATGACCCGTGGAGAAAGAACAAGCTGCACAAGTTATTGATTTATTATTTGGCAGAACGCCATCGAATGCAACTCACATTTGGGGGAAGAGGACGATGCTTAGAGCACATAAATTATAGTAATAAAAATCAGGATGCTGAGAGCTGTTTAAATGGTGTCTGCAGGGTAGGGAGATTTCGAAGCACATGAGTGAAATGAAGGACGGCTCTGATCAGGAGATCAGAAAATCAGAGCTGGGCCACGGTGGGTTCTGGTTGGACATCAGGAGGAATTTCTTCATGGGAAGGGTGGTCAGGCACTGGAACTGCCCAGGAGGTGGTGGAACCCCCATCCCTGGAGGTGTCCAAGGAACGCCAGTGCTCTGGGCTGGTGATGGGGTGGGGATCAGGAGCAAGTTGGACTCAAAGATCTGCAAGGTCGTTTCCAAGCTCGTTGATTCTGGGATCCATTCCCAGTCCCCCAGAGCTTTGTCTTGTGTCCTTCCAGCATCCTGAGTCCATGGATGTTGCATGGCTGGGACTGGGGCTGGGGGGCTTCATTTGCCACCCATTTGTTTCTGGGTTTCTCCAGATGATGAGCAGTAAATATATAAATATAATATACAATTTATGACATGTAATAGGATATATCCTAATCTGTTAAATTATTTATATAACCTCTGATATCATAGAGTAGATTGAGTTGGAAGGGACTTGAAAGATCATCCAGTTCCAGCTCTCCTCATATGTAGTTTCCTAACCTTTAATTTAATCCTAGTGCAGAGAAGTGCTGCATCTGGCAAGCCCATCCCTCATCCCATGCTCCTTGCTGTAACTCTCCAATTCACAGCTGCTTGCTCTCAGTGACCTTATCCCTCTCCCAAGTCACCATAATCACTTGAGCTTTTTTCCTCTCCTCTGAGCTAGTTCCTTCCTTTTTCCAGGTAAATAATGTTTTCTGCTGATTGTGGTTCCTACTCAGATGTGTTGGCTAAATAAATGCAGAGACTGTGCCAGGGATAAAAAAAATTATTTATTAGTCGTACAAAAAGGGTTTGGAATGCCAGGACAAGGGGGAATGGCTTTCCACTGCCAGAGGGCAGGGTCAGATGAGATATTGGGAAGAAACTTCCCTGTGAGGGTGGTGAGGTTGCCCAGAGCAGCTGTGGCTGCCCCATCCCTAGAAATGTTCAAGGCCAGGTCAGACAGGACTTGGAGCAGCCTGGGCTAATGGAAGGTGTCCACAAGATCTTGGAAACAGAAGATCTTTAAAATCTCTTCCAACTCTACCATTTGTTTCTGTTGGTGGATTTTCATAGGACAGAGTTGTGCAATGTGACCTCTCAAGCAAGATGATGAACAAGAAATCTTTAAAAACCTCTAAAATACTTCAGCCGACCTAAAAATTGTCTTATTGTGGCAGGACTGGAATCAGGAGTGTGTTAATTGACACAAGTGTGGAGTGGGACTGGAAGGGGGAGGAGATGTTCAGCCTCAAAGACCAGTCATGGTACTCACCATGACCACTGTGGAGGTTCCTTCACATCTCATAACTCTCATCCATCTTTCAGGGTGCTGACAGATACAGATATTTCTTTTCCCTTTTGATTTTGATCACAAGAAATTAAAGGAATTGATCCACCAGCAGATCACACAGAAATGTTAAGCTCGTGCTTCCCCTGGCTGTGTAAAGGCAGCTTGGGAAAAAAGATGCTTTTGCAGAGGGAGCCCATGGGATCATGGCAATGTGTGTGCTGCCAGCTGAACCATGCAAACACAATTCTGCCCATTTTGAGAGCAAAATATAATTTATGATTGAAACCCTGTTGCCACTGAAGTTCAGGGAGCTGATTTGAGCTCAGGGATGGATGGTGTGGAGCTGGCATATAATTTTCTGGGCTGAACCTGCTGGTTTAAACACTTTCATAACGGAGAGTCCAAATTTCAATAAATTCAAATCTGCCTACGTACAGCAGGGGGGACATTATCAGTGGGTGAAGCATCAGCCTCAGAATAAAACCAAATTCATGTGTCATTTGCTGAGGAGCTGTTGAAATAATCACCTGGAAGGAGACCAGCTCAAGGAGTACCTTGGCTTCAAGGGAAGGCTCATCAGCTCCCCTGCACTGCCTCATTTTATCATGGACAGAGGGGGCCTTAAAAACCTGTTTATAGATCATGTATTCATAGAGAATGTGGTTAAGTATTTACATTTGTCGTGTCTGTGAGCACATGGTTAAAAAATATGTGTTATATATTTATACTTATGTCTGTGCCTATAAATTCCTTTTCTACTGAAACTGAGAACAAACATAAAAATCCTCATTCCTAAATGAAACCATCAGCCTCAGCATCTTTTCCTGGAGGGATGTTGGGAACTCAAGGCATCCACCCTGTCTGCAGCAGACTAAGGACCAGACATTGGTCTCACTCATTTAGGAGCTTTCCACATCCCATGGATTTATCATATCAAACTCATTTTAATCATCAGTTTATGCCAGGATGATTCTGCTGGGCTGGGCTCACAGTGCCCGTTTGCTGAACAAGCAACTAATCCTCCATGGGATGGATGATTCCTTAGGGGAGAGATTCTCCCACACCTGGTTGCCATTTCCAGCTGTGGACAAATTTTCCCAAGCTCTCCAAGGATGGATTTTAGGATGCAAATATGTCCATATGTAGCCAGAAAAGAGCTTTTTTGAGGTTTAGCTCCTTCAATTTTTCATATAACAAGGACCCCTTTTAACACACAAAAGTAATTGGGGATTATTTTAAACTGAGGAGTTCAGCTAATAATGGTAAGAGATGTGGAAGGGGGGTTGATTCCTAGTTTCTCACTCTGCAAAGAAGCCTGAAGCTGAAGCAGATGGTGTTCAAGGCAAGAAGAGAGGAATTTCACACCCTTCTGTTTAGTCGGGAATTTTTATGCCAAATATATACATTTAGACATCCAAAAGTAGCTGCCTGTTGATGGTATGGCTCTGGGTTACACGAGTTTTTATGACAGGAGCACGATGGGAAATGTTCCCACGTGGAGTTACACTGGGAAAAGAGATTTTTCAGTTGATTTCTCACTTTAATCTGGGAATTTTCATTGTGTAAACAAGGTTTTCCTATGCCTCAGTAGAGAAAGGCTGGAGTAGATAAACTCCTGGATCTGCTCTAGCTCTGCCTGGGAGGAAGTGGATGAGTTGGTGGAGGTTTCTGCTGCTCTTGGGGGTTTGTGAATCTTATTTTTGGGGCTGTTTCTCAATTCTCACCGTGACTAAAGGCAATATCCCTGTGGGATAAGACATCTGCCTCCAGGGCACTGAAACACTGAGGGATTTTCAGGGCTTTTGGCTTGCAGGGTCTGTGGATGGATGCCCAAAGCCCTCCAGACCTCTTTAAATCATGGGAAAATTTGTATCTTTGATATCCCATGATAGGGCAACAAATTTCACATATCGTGGTAAAACCTTTATCTTTAGGTGGGACTTTTCTCCACCTCTTGATTTGAGTTTCCTAAATCCTGAGTTTTGTGCTTTTAGACAGATGGGGAATTTATTATGGTTTTTATTTTGTATTTTTATCACGTCTCCTGTCTCATTTAATCTCTGCATTTCCTCTTCTCTGAAGGTTTTCTAGCCCCTGGTCTCTCCCTCCCCACCTCTGAATTTTACCATGTGATTTTGGGGACCAGCAGCACCCAGGGACTATGATACTCCAAAGATAGTTTAGATACCTTATCTAGATATCATATTTATCACAAATATCATATCTAGATAAATGTGAGTTTAAAAATCATGTTTCACTTTTTCTCCCCTAATTGTGCTTTTTAGCATTTGGGTTTATTTACTGGTGACTGTGGCTGGATACAGAATAATTGATGATCATATGTGGAGGTGTAAAGACATTTTCCAGCATCTCCAAGATTTTGTTGGGCTTCTGGGTGTTTTCTCCCACTCAGGATAACAAAATCTTTAATTCCACCCCAGATTAGAGTGTTTTGATTTGGTTTAGCACTGAAATAAAGTCCTTATAACAGAACTGGTCCACCACTCCTGTAGAGATAACAGGACTTGGTTCTCAGCAACTCCATCTATAAAATTACAGGATATTTCTGTTCCTAGCAGGAGGGTTTCCATCAGGCCTTGCAGCCCAGTTGGGAAGGTTTTCCTGATGCTCAGCATGTGTGTTTTAATTTTAAATTCATTATTCTGTGCCATGGGCAGCATTTGTGCTCTGGGTCAGTGTAGGCAGGCAGAGTTTTTCTTTAACAGAGCTTTAACAGCTCCCCCTTTCCTAGAGTTCCAGGAATTTTCCTATTTTAAAATGTTGGATATTCTGCCCCATTCTCTTTGGTACCCCAAATTTTACATACTGCTTTGCCTCAGCTAACACTGCATGAGAGTAAAGATTTACTCTCATATTCCATGTGCATTTCAAAGTCTGCATCCCCATTTTATATCTTTTTTTAATATATTTGAACATCATAAACTGTGTTTTATTCAGATCCCTTCAGTGACCTCATGCTGACGTACTGCCAATGTCTCTCTCCATGCTTAGGGCAGCAAAAGCTGTTTCTGGATTCCCACTTGGGAAGTGGGAATCTCCTTGTGGAGTCCATAGAGGTCACCTGGAGAACAATCTGTAGCATCTCACCCGATAATTAAATGAAAATATGGAGCTGCTGAACTTTCTAAAAAACCCCAATGTCTTTTTTCAGTTCTTTGCTCCATTTCTTTGGCCAAGTCTGGGAGCTCAGTGCTCTTCTCTCCAGTGAACTTGCATCTCTTCACTTTCCAGCAGACCAGGTTTCAGGTATCCAGGGATGGGAGGAGTAAATCCTCACGTTTTTATTGCAAGTAATGATGCCAAAACTGGGGCTCCGTGGACTTGCACTAGAAACTTTTGCAGATGGTGGTAATGTCAAGAATTTGGTTCTTAATATAAAGATGATCTTCCAGGACATTTGAATGTGTCCCTAAACATAACTTAGTTTTAAATCAAGGTATAAATTTAAGCTGATTTTTAATCAACCTCCAGCTTAAGGGATTTTTATTTGAATGGACTGAAAGTGTTTCATGTTGTTTTTGTCTTGTTAAATGAAAACCTCATGTTGTTTGGATGGAATTCCCAATAGTCCTGTGCTCCAGGACCCTGCATCCATCAAAGGATGGCAGAGGCTTTGTTGTCATACTTAGAGATGAAGGAATATTTTGGAGGTAGCTTTTAAGGATATCTCCTGAATTCTACAGGAAGATGGTCATTAGAAGATGAATATAGGAGTCATATGGAATATTGACAGCTTCAATTTAATTAAGCTTAATAGACAGCAGTGATTTTATCCTATAGCTTCTGTCTTTCTGTGGACAGTCTGCAGGGTGTTCTGCAGATGAGCAAATGTCCCAGAAATTACATCAGGCCATCCCAAAGCCATAGTTGTATCTCTTGAGCTGGGATCCTGAAGGCAACCAAAGAAAGAGCTGGAAAAATGCTAGGAAAAAAGGAATAAGGGGAATTTATTTCCATTTAAGCTTTGGAGCAGTTGCTGTGGAATAGTTCCTGCTGTCTGTCTTGAAATGAGAGCAAATCTCTGAATTATTGTGGAAAAGGTTGTTTGTTGAGAACTTGAATCCCTTCTTCTCATTGGGCCAGGTTGTGTTGGGGATGGAAGGGAGGGAAGAACCCCAGAGCCTGGGAGTGAGTGTTTCTGACCCAGCCCAGAGAAATAAGGAGCAGAGGAGGGAGAATTAGCCAAAATCCTGCAGCTGAAGGAAACAAGGCCAGGAGGGACCTGATGACTGACCAACAGGTCTGTGGAACAGCTAAAAATGAGTCCAGAGAAGTAGAGATCTTGAACTCTGGTCTTTTTTGGTCATTTACTAGACTATTTTAAAAAACTCCATATCTGGCATTGCTGATTAGTGATTTTGCACTGATCTCAGCAGCAGTATAACTTTTTTGTGAGGCCATAGGAGTTCCACAGCACATTTGCTGTGCAGCTGCTACATGTCCCATGTGGAATTATGTATATCTAGAGGCATTCTAGAGCAGAGCAATGGTTTCTCAGCCTAGATGTGTGGAGATGTAAAACTCAACATGATTTATGTGTTTTTGTGGGGGCAAAAAATGTAAAGCCCCCCCCCCCAACACAAGTACTTCAACAAAGAGTCATGGTAATAAATAAATAAGTCTGGTAACACCTGCCTGTCACCACTGAAATAATGCTGCTCTTGGCTCATCACACCAAGGTTTTATTGCTCTCTGCATGCTCCTGACTAGTCTTGAGCTGGCAAAGCTGAGCCTAATGGACCCTGCACTCCATTAAGGGGCTGTTGGAAGTGGGCAGTTGATGGATGGTGCTGACTCCCAGTGAGTCTCTGGGAAATCCCTCAGGAGCAGCTCATGCCTGCTCCGAAATACTCAGCCTGTGGTGGCTGGATAGAAGTTTTTTCCTGCCTTGCCCTGAAAATGCCACGAGTTTTAATCAAATCTGTGATTTTTGATTGCCTGTAGTTCAGCAGGGACTTGAGAATGTTGTTGTGAGGTTCTGCTGTGTCCTGGTTGCTCGGCAAGAACTGAAGGTAAAAGATTAAAAAATAAAAGGAGAAAACAAAATTCATAATGCGGAGCCATTTCTTATTTTCAGGATTTTTTCCCCAATGGGATGTTGTATATTTCAAATCCCAAAGCTTTAGGGATGTTAAAAACTCCTTCTAAGGCAGTGCACGTCTGTATTTGTCTGTATTGTTGTTGTAAGATTATACAATGTCTCCAATACTGAATTCAAGACCTTCTAGGGGTTGTTTTAGCAAAAATTTCCTTGTGAAATGTCTCAAAGCTCTTCAGGCTTTATTTCTAAGAATATCTGAGCAGTTCATGTTAATTTTGGATGAGGATAGACATACTTTTTTTAAAGTTGTTTGCTCATATTAAAAATAAAGACAGAGGCAGCAACAATAATGAATCTGATTATTATTAGAAAGATGCATCCTATTAGGATTTTGCAACCTGTTTCCTTTTTATCTTCAATTCTGCATTCAAAATGTCCTGTGATAGAGAGGTAGAAAGGCAGTTGGATCAGTAGGACTTTGTCCAACACATGGAGTAAGGTGCATGGTCCAATATCTGTGTTTTAGACAGTGAGTCACAAGTCCTCAAACATATGGTAAAAATTATGATTTTTAAATTCTGCTTTCATTTACATGGCCTAAAATAATTTCTGCATAAGACTTCTTCAAGTAATCTAGTTGCAAGTGTGTCTCAGAGGAGATAACCTTTATGGGAGAGCAATGGTTAGAATTATTTTGGTGAAAAAATAATAGCTTTTTTTGCCTCAGCTTAAAGCTGGGGACAGATCCTCACTTTTACTGTAGAGGGTGGTAGCTCTGCTGGTCCTGGAGCAGTGGTTTTGTATAGCTGGAGGTCTCTTCTTTAGCCTGTGCAGTACCAGCCATTAATAGTGGGAGATACGGAAGCAGGAAAGGGAAATTTGCTGCTTTTCCTGTGTAATTAATATGTTGCAGCACAATTTCCTTCCAGCAACTGAATACTCAATATTAAGGATGCAAATTGTGTGACACTTTGATGGGTGGGAAGTTCCACACGCCCCAGCCATAAGCACTGGGAACCCCCAAATCCCCCAGATCTCAAAGTGTGGGGAAGCAGGAGAATCTGCCCTTCTGCCCCACTCAGGTGAGACCCCACCTGCAGAGCTGCCTCCAGCCATGGAATCCAACATCAGAAGGATGTGGAGCTCCTGGAGCAAGTCCAGAGGAGGCCATGGAGATGCTGTGAGGTCTGGGGCACCTCTGCTCTGGGGCCAGGCTGGGAGAGCTGGGGGTGTTCACATGGAGAGGAGAAGGCTCCAGGGAGAGCTCAGAACCCCTGGCAGTGCCTGAAGGAGCTCCAGGAGAGCTGGAGAGGGACTGGGGACAAGGGTTGGAGGGACAAGACAAGGGGGAGTGGCTTTCCACTGCCAGTGGGCAGAGTTAGATGGGATATTGGAAACAAATTGTTTCCTGTGAGAGTGCTGAGGCCCTGGCACAGGGTGCCCAGAGAAGCTGTGGCTGCCCCTGGATCCCTGGAATTGTTCCAGGCCAGGTTGGATGGCGCTTGAAGCAACCTGGGCTAGTGAAAGTTGTTGCTGCCTGTGGCAAGGGGTGGAATGAGAAGAGCTTTAAGTTTTCTTCCAGCCTAAATTGTGCTGTGATTTAGAAGCAATCCAGGAATAGGAAAGGGGGAGTCCACACACGCTGGATGTCCTTGGCAGGTTTGGACTCCAGCACACAAGTTTGGACTCCAACACACAAACATCTGGTACATCTGAAATTGGGAAATGCTCTGTGGTTCACTTTGTTTCAGGTTCTTCCAGAGGTTCTCTATCCTTTTCTTTGGAATCACAAAAAGTATTGATGGAATATTTACAGGAGAGATGTTTGTTTTGGTAAACGGTGTATCTGTTTTCCTAAAACCCTTTGGATTTTGTCTTTTATTTTTGCTTGCACCAAATCATCATGATGTCATCTGCGGGGTTATTTTTTTAGGAGGAGTATAGAGCAGAAGGAATTAGCTGGCACAACATTGACTACATAGACAACTCCAGCTGCATCAACCTGATCAGCAAGAAGCCAACGGGGCTGCTCCATCTGCTGGATGAGGAAAGCAAGTGAGTAGAAAAAGGCTGGCTTTGGAAATGAGATTTGTTTTTTCAGTTAAAATGTGTTTATCCTTCAGTTTTCTGAAAAAAGACAACTTCCCAGGAAGGTGTTAATGGCTTGCTGGGTTGATTGGTGTTTCTAGTGTTGTTTTTGAGATGGCAACACACAGCGTGGAGAATCAGCCAGCTGAGCAAAAAGCCTTAAAAAATAATAATTAAAATTCCTTCCCAGAATTTCTTCCATTAAAGGGAAGGGCAAAGGTTTCCTTTGCTTCTCTCTTCATT
The DNA here is from genome assembly GCA_024734555.1 of Trochalopteron elliotii. NCBI lineage: Eukaryota > Metazoa > Chordata > Aves > Passeriformes > Leiothrichidae > Trochalopteron > Trochalopteron elliotii. The sequence continues at coordinate 11,120 of JANPWX010000352.1, forward strand.
TCTTTCCCTGTCTCTTGGGGTGTGACAGTGTGAAGGTGCTGAACCCAAGTGCATGAGTTAAAGCAAGATGTGTAAGTGCTGTTATTGAGATATAAGGTGGATTTATCAATTTACTGGTAAAAATTGAACCAGAGTGAAGTGAGGGCATTCATCCATAGTGGCTGCATTTCCACAGGATTTCATGGGCATCAGGGACTCAGCTCAGATTTGCATCCTTGGTTGCATCCGTCTGTCTTGGGAGAAGTCCTTGGGTGAATGTGTGGCTTCTGGGGCTGCCTTGGTGTGGAAATCTTGGAGCAGAACAGTTCTCCCATTGGATGCTCATGCCAGTTTCCTCCATGTAAAAGGCAGGGAAAGGCCAGGTGGTTTTGCTGAGGTTACCTCAGATCCATGTGGCCAGAGGCATGAGGTCTTCTCCCACCATTTGCCGTGCAGGTTTCTCCCCCACTTCTTCTCTCGTTGACAAAAGACCAGCAGTGATGCTCTCCCAGTGATATACTGGGATAAAACAACTTAAATTGGGTAAAGTTGTGAGATACATCCCCATGCTGCAGATTCCCATGAAGTTTGAGGATGGAGGATTGGCTTTCTCTTAGCAAGAGGCTCTGCTGAAGCAGACACAGAAGTGGAAGCTCAGAATGTCTCTGTTTTCCCTTTTGTGGCCAAGAAAGAAATGGAAAAGTTCTCCCGTTTGGTTTACAGCTTCTTCCTTTCAATTCTCTCCACTCAGTTTTCCTCAAGCCACAAACCAGACACTGCTGGACAAATTCAAGCGTCAACACGAAGGGAACTCCTACATTGAATTCCCAGCAGTGATGGAGCCAGCTTTCATCATCAAACACTACGCGGGCAAAGTGAAGTACGGAGTCAAGGTCTGTCACCCAGCTGTTCCCCAGCAGTTGCTTTCATCTAAATCTGGGATTGGGGGAGAAAGCTCCAGAGGCTCCACAGAGATGTTTTGGAGAGGACTTGACCAAAAAAGATGGGAGGGTCAGGAGAGAAGTGTTTGGGGAAATTAAAAGGTGGTAGGGACAAGGTCTTCCTGTTCTCCTCCACGTGGGCATTTTGGGAAGAATTTAGGGATGCATAGTGAATTCAGTGCTACACCCCAATGATAAGTCGAAATTGAGTGTCTGGTGGCCTTTCTGGTCTTGCTTTGGGTAGAAAATCCAGTATTTTCCTCATCATCAACCACTTTTAATACAGATTATGTGTGCTTATGTCTCAGCATCCCACTGCCACAGGTACATCCTGGAATCCCACACAAATGATTCCAAAGTTGACCCTATTTCTATTCATGCCAGTTATTAGCAGAAGGAATTCCGGTGGCCAGATGAGCCTGTGTGAGAAACAGCCTCAGGATTTGCAGCTGCAAATCTCTCACCATGTTTCTGATGCAATAAATGCACGTGATAAGCATCAGAGATGACGTTCATAAAGAGGTATCCGATACGGGAACAGGAGAGAAAAAAGAAACAGGATTCAATAGTTGTGCTGGCCCAGAGATAGCCTGGAATATCCTACTGGAGTATCATGTAGGCACTGTTTATTTCCCTCTTCTCTCCTCCTTCTCCTTCCCTAGGATTTCCGCGAGAAGAACACGGATCACATGCGGCCGGACATCGTGGCTCTCCTGCGGAGCAGCAAGAACGCCTTTATCTGTGGGATGATTGGGATTGATCCCGTGGCTGTTTTCCGCTGGGCTGTCCTGAGGGCCTTCTTCAGAGCCATGGTCGCCTTCAGGGAGGCTGGGAAACGATACGTGGAGAAGAAAACTGGTACGTGTGCCCATCACCTGGGCTGGAGCCTGTTGTCCAGCGACAATTCGGGTCTGATGTTTTATTACCCTCTTTTAAGTAGCCTGACTTACTAGGAGATTTGAATCTATTAGAAAACTCATTGAAATAACAGGTAGGTTTTTTGGTGGAAGTCACATTTAAAGGTACATTTGGATTTTAACATATCATAAGGAAATATTTGCATTATATTGCTGTTTTAATTTTTCCTTTTTGTAGGATGCATGGATAGAAAAACCCAAGTCGTTCAAACAGAGACATACAAATTATCCAGCAAAAAAACCAGATAATTCTTGAAATGTTAGTTACATCTGGAAACAAAAAAAGGCAATAAAACTTCCTATCATTTTACAAGCTGTTCACCCTTTCAGCTGCAGGAGAGCATGTCTCTTGTCAAAGCAAAATTCATGGCTTTGCAGTCATCCAGAACCACGGATCACGGGGGCGTTAAATTAAAGGAAAGTGATGGTGCATCATCATGCTGTGGCAGGCAAGACCTGGCTGTGCTTTTAGACCATTTCTCTGCATAAAGCAATTTCAGAAAGACGGGTACAAGCTATTACTATTCATTTCTGGGCACAAGAGGGCTTGAAATCCATGATGGAATTAGAGCCTCAGCAGGGAAAATGTCAGCTGGGTTAAAATTAAACGCAGAGCTCCATCATGAATTACTTTGTAATCAGTGAGGTTTGCATCCTGGAGAGTGACAGAGCCTGGGACAAGGAGCATAGGGATACAAACTTTTCAGGCAGAAAGAATCATTTTCTTGGGAGCAAATCCCAAGAAGAGCAGGAGGCAAAAAATCAACTTTCAGCTCCTGAGGTTCTTCCTCTGACACATCTCGAATGCAGCGTAAGAGAAGAGCTGATTCTCATGAGCCTGGGTCTGTCTGGCACCTCAAGGCAGCAGTTTTGGACAGAGTAACCAAAGAGGGAGATGGCAAAGATGTTTGGCATTGGAAGAAAGGCCACTCCAAAGAGGTGGCTTCCAAAATCCATCTTTGCATTTTCATCTTGCATAAACCCCAGGCTGAACTAAAATGATGTAATCCAGAAGATCAGAAAAAATAATTCAATCTCAGGAAGTAAGAGCTGATTTCAAGCCCTGCTTCGCTTTCTGTGTCTCTGGCAGCTGGTCCTGTGCACTGCTGTGCTTGTCTCCTCACTCCTGCTTTTCATTCAGAGTTCGTAGCAGTAACTTGCTTATATCTCTCTTTCTAAACATATATATATATAAATATATAGCTATGATTTTATATATACATAAAAACTGGATGAGTCCAGGAGGTCTTGAGACAATTCTGAGACTCAATTCTTGCATTGCCTTCTCTTTCCATACCAAAATTAACTAATACATGGTGATGGCTGAATTTCTAAACCTTTTCATGGTGCTGCTCCATTATCTGTCCATGTCCTTTAGCCTGTATTCAAATGGCTTTGTGCTTTGTACCCTCTAGGGTTTGAGTCAAAATGAAAACAAGCCCCTCAGAAAGCCAGATAAGGTTTGTCTTAAATTTACCAACAATCCTTAGATCATTTATACCCTGAACTTTTATGTGCATCAAATTGGGAAAAAGTCACGAGAAAGTCTACATTATACAGGCAACACTACTGGGAGGTGATCACCTAAATCTAAATTCCATACTGAGGTACACCTTATCTATGGGAAAAACTTCGCCTACAAGCAGTGGCAGAGCTGGGATCACTGTCCTTGGCCTCTTTGGAGAGCTACCCACCATGTCCAAGCATGACCATCCAGGCTGGACAGGCCTTGGTGCAGCCTGTAGTGGAAGATGTCCCTGCCCATGGCAGGGGGTGGGACTGGATGGTTTTTAAGGTCCCTTCCAACTCAAAACCATTCTGGGATTCTGACTTTGCCTAGGTCACACTTAGCAAGGTGAGATCACCAGCAGCTTGCTAGTGTGACCTTACAACCCATCCCCCTTTCCACTGTCCTCCAAAACCCTGTCACCAAAGCAGGTGGCTGTGGAAGAGGTAGACATGGGCAGAAGGCTCAGCCAGTGTCAGGACAGTGCAACGGGCTGGTGTAGCATGATGCATCCATTGCCAGATGCTGGAATTCCTTTTTCTCCAAAATAATGCAGAAAAGCCCCAAATTGATGCTTTGCCTCTATGGCAGAAAACATTTGTGAGTTACCAAAGTATCACTTAAATTCCCCCATCCTGATAGACAGAAGCAGAGAACTAAAGGTAGCACATATTTGAGGTTAATTTTGTTTTTTATCAAACCTTAATGGCTTTAATTAGCCTGTTTTGAGCATCTCCCTGCCCACAGATGTGGAGACAAAATGATGGTAGAGTAAGAAAAGCCTCTCTCACACAGTCATCCACATGCACACACTTAACATTTGTACAGATATTTTTTCAAGACGTGCTTCCTGTTCTTGGTTTCTGAGGTCCTTTCCCCATCCATCAGGCAGGTGAAGTGAGCAAGCAGGGAAATATCCAAAACATGCCTCTGTTAATTAAAAGCTCCTTGCACTCTTTGTCTGAACACCAACTGGATCTCTCATGCTTTTATGCTTGCAATAGCCAATACAGGGATTTTCCAGAAAAATCCTTTGCTTATGTCTAAGCAGCTCTGCGAAATTCTGCTCTGCTTCCTTTCCACATCATCCTTTTGGTTGTCTCCTCCATGCCAAGCAGATGCTTCTGGAAGGATAGTCAGCATTTTTTCTTGCTGGCTTTGGGGGCTCTTCTTTTTTTGTGCACCTGATACCCTCCTAGTGCAGCTTTTGGTGATTGTGTGATTTGTCCTCGTTAACTTGAAGCTGAGGAGCAGCAAAGTGGTGTCACTGTGAATTTTGTTTGTACCTTTGTGTTTTGCCTGAGTGATGCTTCTTACTGCCAGCACTCCTCAAATGAAAGATGCCAGGACCGGGCAAGCTGCGCTTAGCTAAAGGGTGGAACTCTTCAAGAATTTGATTTTTAATTCTTTTTATTACTAAGTTTATCAGTGAGGATCGAAATGGTCCAATAGAACTGCGTGTTAGAACTGGATTTGTTTGTGAACTTTCATTAAAGGAACACTGTCAAGATTTTTAGGAAAGAAAATTGGCTGATTGATTTTTTTTTTGCTGTCATCAATACACATTTATTATGCAGAACCCTCTAATTCTTAGCAAAAACTTAATGGTAAAAATTATGCTGTTCATACAAACTAGGCAGCAGAAACTTGGTTTTGCTGGACCTAAATCCTTTCTCTGATGAAGGTTTTGTGTTCTTGAGGCTATGTTTGTCCTCAGTGGGCTCTGCAGTTGGATTTGGTGAACAAGGGTTGCTCCTTGGGTAATTCCTACTTAAAAATAATCCCACTGGCTTCTGCAGATTTATTCCTGAAGCTGATCACCAAAAAAACCATTGCCCTCAAAATAATCAATAAAAAAGGCTGCATTTGCCAAATAAAGGTGACAGCAAGCAGCAGCTTGGTGTTTGAGGTCTCAGTGGTGTTAAGGTGAGGAAGATGCCCCTTGACAGTGTTCCTGTGGAAAATTCAGATCAGTCTTTTCCAATGATTTGTTGTGTTGATATGAAATGCTCCCATAGATGCTGGCACAAAATGACTCCACGGTGACCTCCCCACGCCTCACTGGGAGTGTGGCACATCCTGGACTTGGCCAACAATGACAGAGAGGCACTGTGTGTTGGCACATTGTCACTGCTGTCACCTCTCCTCCACCTGCTCACAGCTGGGCCATCAGAAGTCCTCTTGGCCACACATTAATGGTTTCTTCCAACTCAAACCTTTCCTGCCAAACTCCAGACTCTGTGTTCTCTGCCCTTAGGGAATATGGAAATGGTGCTTAATGCAAATAATTTTTCCTTTTAATTACCAAAATCTGAGCAAAATGTAGCACTGGGATGCAAGATGAGAATTCCAGGTGATTGTGTCATGGAGCATCTGGACAGGGATTTGCGGGTAACACCGGGCAGAGGCATGGAAAGGATTTAAAAAATAAGTTACTAAAAGTAAAGATTTATCTAATAATCCTCTTTTTGCCCAAATAATCTTGGAGTGATTATTAAGTGTTTATGCTCTGTCTAATGAGGATTATAATTGGGACTGGGACGTGGTCCAGCCCATTGCTCCCATGCCACAGCGCCGTGTGGAGGAAACCACAGTTAAATTGTGTTGAGCAGAAAAACGTGTGACCCTCGAGCTCCTTAGGGCTTGTTCCTTCCCCTCTCCTGATTTCTGCATATAAAATCTTTCTCTTCTCTCCATTTTTTTTTTGTTTGTTTTTATTTTGCTTCCAAAGGGCATGATGATGCAGTGCCATGTGCGGTTTTGAAAAGTGTGGATAGTTTTAGCTTTCTCCACCACCCAGTTCATCAGAGGAGCTTAGAGATCCTGCAGAGGTGCAAGGAGGAGAAGTACAGTAAGGCTCCACCACCCGCCCTCCCCTCTGATACCACACTCACACGTCCAGAAATGGAAACCAGGTGCATTCCATGTAGAAAGGAAAAAAATCAGAGCCTGAGGAGCCCTCCATGATCAAACCAGCTGCCTTAGAGAAGTTTTGAGCCTGTTGGGAAATGATTAGGCAGAGCTGGAAGAGTCAAAAGCAAACCCCTACCTCTTGAGATCTCGCAAAAATCATTTTGTTGGCAATTTCCCCGTTTACTCACTGGCATTAATGAAGAATATTCCTGATACAAGGCTGGTACAGCTGGAATTCAACTTAATTTGGATTTCATTGAGCTTCAGAAATATCTTTAGCTTGTGAAAATATTGTCTCCCAGGGCTTTTGCTTAAAACAGAGGCATTATCAATATTATTTTACGGAATGATGCACTTGGTCTCCATTTCTTCATCTTCACTCTTCTGTCGTGTAATAAACTCATCCTGCATGACAACATGTACACTCTTGCCTGCACTACTCTATTTTATTTTTATACTTAAATAGATATTTGGTGCTCTCATGTTTAGATACATTATTTTCCTACCATTATTCTCTTCCTTCATGTTGCGTGTTAAAGCTGACAAAAATAGAGCTGCTCTGCATGGGCAAAGCCTCAGCCCTTGCTTAGAACTTCATGAAATTTAGGTGTAAGTGGAAATGACCTTTTTTTCTGTAGAGCTGAGCTCGGTAAGTACAGTAGGTGCATGTTAAATCTTCATAAATATGGTTTTCCTGTTAGAAACCTGTCAGATGTCTGTGCTTCCTGCAGCATGTGGGGTTGGGGGAGCAGTGGTGGTTTAGGTCTGAATTTAGGCTTTCATTCTTAATTTAACTACATTATTTTCCTCTACAAGTTCCCAACACTGCTTTAGGAAAACATAAAGGAGTGATACTAAATTTTACTTGATTTTAGATTTTATTAATGTTGTGCCAAGTGACCTTACTGATAATACTAAGAAACTATTGGAAAGGAAGATAGTTATCAGCAGAGTAATTTTACTTGCAATTAATGAATCAATTTCACTTTAATTTTTAAGTTAGCTCAGCAATATGGAAGACTTTGGGGGATTTAGTTTGTAGTTCCTTAGGTGGGAAAAAGGAAATTCATACAACTCAAGAGATACTTAGAGCTTTAATTTAGTGGGAAGCAGGAAGTTGAGCTCAACACCTCAAAGCCTCACTAATATAAACTAGTCCACACAATTTGGTATCTCTTAGGATAAATTCAACGAGTGGGTCTGAGAAGAACATTGCCACAGTTTGTGAATTGGCATCTGACCAGGCAAACAAGTAATTCTTGTTCTGCAAAGATCCTTCCCATTTTCCCACGAGATGTGCTCCTGTTTCCCCAGGCTCCCAGCCTTGGCAGGCTGCAGTGGGCTTGGAGGATGTGTAACATTCCAATTCAGAATCCATCAGGTTTTGGGCCCCACAGGCAAGCTTGGCCCCGGGGATTTGGCTTATCCCACAAGTCAGGTGAGGTTACACATCCACGTCATCCTTGAGACAGAAACCAAGGTCATCTCCTTGTCTTGAACTGTGCAATTAGTCCTGAACAAAGAGAGAAAACAATTTGGTTTGATGAGTTTATTGAGATTCCCTGTAGATCTCCTGGTATTCAGCTTGTGGAGCCAACTGGTCACCCTTTCCTTACCATCAGCTGCCTCCCTGGTGCTGTGGAGTCCAACAGTTCCTCTAGAGCAAGGCACTGGGTTTAGACACCTCTGATTCCAGAGTGGAGCTCTGCTGGTTGGCATTCATCCTTAGGGAGTAGACAGGGCTTATCCAAAATTCTTCTCAACAAGGGCAAAGACCTGCTGGGTAAATCAGTCTGTCTTTCTGAAATATTCTGGCTGAAGGAAAGAGAATATGCTTGAAAAATCAGAATAATTTTCTGCCTGAAGTGTAAACCACATCAGGCTGTGCCTGAGCTGGATGAAAGGAGTGAGAAGTTGTTGCCACTCACACGTTGTTCTTTCCTGCTGAGTATCAATTCCTACAATTTAATAGCCCATATTCACCATACCCAATTCTCAAGGCCACGTGCAATTCACCAGCTGAAATCTAAGACCTTTTAATCTTCTTTTTATAAACCCCCCCTTATTTCCCAGAAAAGGGGTTACATCAACATGACAGCTTTTTTTGGCTGTATTAAGAGCAAAGTGACGGCACAATGTAGAAAAGTCTTTATATTTGGTGTATCTAAAGAAATTCTCTTTAACTTGTGCTAATCAACAAGTCACTTAAGGTGCTGAGCAGGCAGAACCATGATGCAGTTTAACTGCAGCTGTTACCTGAAAGCCTGAAATAGAAATTCTCTTTTCCTGAGCAATGCAAGGTGTGGATGCAGGGATAATTTGATACAACCTTGTCTTCATCACTTCAGCTCGACCTGTTGGATTGGAAGGTCTTTTTGACCTTTTCTTTCTTTGGTGGGGAGTGGAGGGAAGGGTAGAAAGACAGATTTTGCTCCAAAAAGATGTTTCAAAAAAAATCTTGGAAATACCAGTGAAATCCTGTTTTTTGTGGACTCCTTTAAACAAGAAAAGCCTTCTGGGCCTTAACAGGGGAGTATCTAGGCCTATTAAAATATATTAATTTAATCTATATTAAAAATAGATCCAGCTAGACATTAGGTGCTTTCTTAGTCTAATACAAAGTACTAGTACTAATACAAAGTACTAGTGCAACATTTTAAGCAGATTCCTGGTTATTCCAATTTTTCCCTCTTTACAGTTGGGCGTCTGTGCTCTAAATCAGGACTTTGGACACAGAAATGCCAGTCTTGAAAGAGGTACAAGAACACTCCTAGGACAAGAAATGCAATCCAAAAATGGCTTAAATGGCAAAAAGAGGAATTGAAGAGAGTTTTGAGCTTGGGTGTTGTTAAGCACTCAGATGCATGACCTGCATTGCTTTCCAAAAACATCCAGTGCTAGAGATGCCAGACCTTCTCAGCAGGAGTGATTTGGTTGGTCCTGCCTTAGAGCACAGGCAAGGTTCAAAGATGACTTGGGACAGCATACCCTCAAATTTTCCTTTGCTGACATTTCCAGAATATTTGGGCACCTTTAGATGCCAAAACTTAATCAGGTGGACCATCAGCCTTTTCAGGGATCTCCTGCCCAATTCAAGATGAGCAGATTCTCCTGTTCAGCTTCAAGATAAGCTGTTAAAACACCTTAACAGGGCAAGGAGGGCAGTAAATGTCCTCTTAAAAGGATGTCACCATTGACTTTGGTAGGAATTAATCTTCTCCTCAGGAATTCCAGGCTCAGAACAGCAGGACGGGCTCAGGTCTCAGTGTATTTGCTTTGTGTTCATCTTTCAGAATAAAAAGTTGCCTGGAGACCTTTTAACTCAGTACCTAGGCTGCATGAAATAGTGGAGTTATAAATATGGGGAGGAGGGGACATGCCATTGCTTCCTCCTGTCCTGCTACAAACCATAGTATAGACTTTTTTCGTTTTAGAAAGCTTTTTTTTTCCCTTTTTTTTCCCCACTGTAGATGTCTCAGGGTAGAATAAAACATATTTTCCCCATGCTGAGGTGAGAGCTGTGATTTTTCTTGTCTCACAGCGGTGATTTTGAGACAGTTATAAAATTGCTCAGCTGTTTTCATGTCAAACTCCACATTATCAGATCTTTACATTTCTGTGGTTTGGTGACTTGAAGTGTTTTGTTTAAAAAATTGTCTCCTGTCTTCATAAGTACTTGGTTACAAAACATTTCCACTTCGGGGAAGATAACAGCTGCTACTGTAACCATGTGCTTCATTCAGCTTCCCTGGCTGAATACAAAATAGATACTTTATTTAATATGTTGTTTTATTAGATATATTTTATTACAAATAAATTACTCTAGGTATCAAAGAATATAGGCTCAATAGGCAATCAAGCCTTTATAAAATACTATATAAAGTATTTCCTACTTGCTGCACATGTCCGTATATTTGGAGGGAGGGAGAGAAGAAGTGTCTAAGGGATAAATGACCACTTTTCCAAGTATTCTAATTATGTCCAGGTGTTTTCCCCATGCAGCTGGCTTATCCCATGCACAGTGGAAAGCTTGGGAATGTCTTGGATGTGGAGGACATGAGTGGCTGCTCCCCCCCATCAGCTCCTTCCCTCACCCCGTTTGCTAGCTGGGACAGCATGTCCCTAAAACACCCCATGGGTGTGTGGGAGGGGAATTAGAGGCTGGAACAAACAATGTTACTCACAGGGGTGATGATGACTGTGGCAGGGAGGTGGGACAGCAGAGCAGTGGCATCCCTGGCACCTGGCATGTGCCAGGACATGTCTGTGCTGCTCCACGCCAGAGTCAGGGCTCAGCTATGGCTCTGCTAATTGTTTGGGGGGATGGCTCTGCTAATTGTCTGTTGGGTATGAGCCAGCTGGAAACATCTTCTTCATGTGCTGCTTCAGGTATCACTCGGAAGAGCCCGCGGACGCCGCTCTCAGACCTCCAGGGAGTCAACACCATCAACGAGAGGAGCCCACGGTAAGGCTCCTGCTTTTACCTTGGCATGGCCAGGAATCTGGGATGGGAGAGCACTGTCTCTACCTAAAAAGTGGCTGTATTGACATTTCTCCCATCTCTCCTGTCAATCTTATCTTCTCTTTGTTCCTTCTCTGCCGTGTGATCGGATCTAAACACCCTTCCTGATGAAACAGCAGGCAGGGAAAGCAACTTCCCTGTGTCAAAAGCAGCGGTTGGTGGTGGTGGGATGAGAAGCTTTAAAATTGGTTTAAGGGGATGAGAAGCTTTAAAAATGAGTGAACGTGCTAATATCAAAGAAATAGTCATTTAAGGAGGATAGGTTTGGGTGCAGAACTGCATTCAGCATGTGACGGCTCCAGGCACCCTGGAATGTGGAAAACCTGGAAGTTATGGGATTTGAGATAATACTTTGCCAAATGCTTGCTTGTTTTTGGGGGGGAAAAAGCACATTTGCTTCAAAATGGATTGATTTTTGCACATTTTATGTACTTTTTTATTTTTAATACCTTCCTTGAAGTTTCTGACCATTTAAGCAGCTACTGAATGAGACTTAGGTCTATACTTGAGATACAGATCTGTGCCTCTTCTGCAAAGCCTTCTCCATCCCCATTCCAGAATTAACTTGCTTGTGAAGCCAAAGTCTTCATTTCAAAGGCATGTCTGGGCACTGATCCTTTTCCCAGCTACTCTTGTGCTATCCCTCCACACATCCCAGGAGGTCTGATTTTCCTAACACCCCTCCAAAGGCGTATGGTGCCTCTCTGCTTCCCTCTCAGCAGGTGTGTGCTGGGGAAGGAAGTGATAGAAGCACCCTCAGCTCCTACAACCACTGCTTGGAGCTGCAGATATCCAGGTGTGTCTTTATGGCAGCTCTGAGGTTAATGAGAAACCCAGAACAAGTCAGAAGGAGTCTGAGTTTATCTCCTGAAAAGTGTCCGTTAAATCAGTCCTTGCATCTCAGTGGCTTCCCTTCCACACAAAATTAAACATCCTTCAAGGTATTATGAAGGCTCATTTTTAATGGCTTTTATGCCAAATAGCCACAACAAAAATTAGATACACATCATTCCTTTTTTTCTAGGGGAAGGAAAGTGTCTTCTTCTGCCTGGTTTTGTCCATCACATGGCTCTCTGAGTGCCATCAAGAATAGAATGTCCTCCTTCCTCTGAATTCTTCCCCTTTGAGAGAGGCAGAGGCACCCTACTGAAGGAGAACTGAATGTTCTCACATCATTACAAGCCCAGTGGTTAGAGAGGATGGGATTTACTTAAAATGGTGGGATTGAATTCATAAATTTGTGCCACTTCTCGAGTTTGAGCAGAAATCCAGGTGATACAAGCAATGCCACCCTATCCTGGGAAGGTGATGCAACCCTGGCTGTCCTCACCTCAGTCTTTGCCCCCCTCCTTTCCTTTCTCATAATGCTGCTGGGGCTCTGATGGGTTGGGTTGTGATGACAGTTGGTCCTTGGTGACACTCAAGGCAGGAAAGGTTGATGTCTCCAGAGGTGACGTTCCCTGTTTCCAGCACCTCTGATTGTGCAAGTTTCCCTCAAGATAACGTAATGTGAAACTTTGTTCCTTTGGAGATCTTCCCTTGTAGATAAGAGGATTCCTGCAGTTTCTCTATTCCCTCATTAGCATGTGAGGAACATCTATGAACTGGGACAGGGCTTTTCTTCACTGCCCAACTCTAGCTTTGGAGGCACTTTAGTGTGGGAGCTGGGGCTGCCAGCATTTTCATACCCCAAAATATTTCAATTATCTCAGCAAAGGGACATTGGAAACGCCAATACAGGGAAAGTCCTCCTCACCCAGGTAAGGAGGAGGATGTGTTTATTTACTGTGGAGTCCAGCGTGCAGTCAGCTCTGGTTGTGTGGCTTAATCCATGCCAGCACAGCAGACAAGTTGGCCCAAACAGCCATTATTGAGGAACTGTGTTTTCCTTCCTCATCCCCAGCAGCTGTGTCTTATGAGCAGCCTCAGTCTGAGCTATTTGTAGAAAAAGTGCTTTTGAAGTCATCCTAACTCCTGTGTTCCTCCTCCTGTGGTGCCTCGATAGCGTGGTCCGTGATCCTCACTTCCCTTGGGCATCATCAGTAAGGGGTCCCTAAATGTCACCTTTGCCCCTTCCTTCTGGAAGTACAAACCAGGTGTCTCATAAGATTTCCCAAAGTCCAGCCTGTGCTTTCAGAGCAGGCAGGTAGATTTTGATCCCTTTCATTGTAGCCACTTTTGATCTGGAGAGTTGTGTCACACTTGATGAATATTGGTATTTCAGGTAAATGGCACTTGTTGAGCAAGAGGAGGTGAGCACAGGAGTGCAGGTAACACATCTGGAAGAGAGATTTGCTTTAGCAGCTTCCCAGCAGATTGACTGGCAAACAATTTACAGCTCCAAATTAAACAGGAATTGCTTTCAAAGCCGTGTCATGATCATGTGGTTGCTGATAAGTCTGATTGTGCATCCAACCTACAGGATAGCTCGGGGCCTGTTTCTAAAAGCAATTTTGAGGCATGACATCACTCAGGAAGTCACTGTGGAGGGTTTAGGGAGCCAAGTGCTCTCCTCTGATCTCAGAAAGAAGTGGACGGGTGGCTTGCACATGCTGGAAGAGAAATCAGGCTTCAGCAGAGCATTCCAAGTGCCTTCCCCAGCTGCTGAGAAATGAAGGCCAGGCCATGCCTAACCAAAACCACTTGGGCTGGTTGGGATCCTGCTGGTTTGTGCCCCCTAGTGACACTTTCCTGTGCAGGGGTGTCTGAGCAGGTGTTGGTCTGGAAACAGCTGCCTGGGCTTGGTGAGGTGATTGACCCTGAAGTACCAAAAGCCTGCATCTGTTGGCACATGAACATATCCATCCTAAAGTGTCCATAACGAACACAGCTGTCATTTTATCTCTTGGGTTTTTCAAAACCACGTGGGAATTTCTAGGGTTTTCCAGAGAGGTAGGTCAGGATTAATGGTGTTGTACATCCCAAAAGTTACTGTTGAGTTTTAGTGGTTCCCATCAACTGGTGATTTTTTTTCCCCACCTGCGAACAGGAGGGTTTTGGTGGATGATACCTGAGATGTAAAGAGAAGAAAGGGGAACAGGGGACATCACTTGGATATTCAGGCTTCTCACTAACAGTCTGTGAATTGAATGCTTAAGAAAGCAGGTCCTGGAGTGCTTAGCCAGGGGTTTTACTTTGCTGTGATTGATCCCTCCTTATAATAGTGGTCCATGTCAAAATGCTGACTTAATAGGATCAGGAAGGAATTTGGGAAGTGCTCAGATGAGGCAGCGAGGTGACGTTGCTCTGAAGATCTGGCTCCAGGCTTTGAGCTGGCTGAACACACAGCTTTACATCCTTTATTTTTTAATTTCCATGTGGCACTTGAGATTTGCCTTTCCTCCAAATCAGGGCTTTAAGGCAAAGGACTGCCTTGTTGTCAGGCCTCAGAAGTGGCAGGTGCCTGAGGCCACGTTTAAACCACCGTGTCCTTCAGCATCCTCATGACCTGGTGCAGCCTGGAGTCTCCTCCTGTTCCTTTTCCTCCTGTCTGAGATAGCTTGGAGGGGGGAGCATTGCAGCCCCCATATCCTTCCTTAGATTGCTTTTATTTCATATGATGATTTCTGCAAGGCTGATAAAAAATTTAAAATTTAAAAACACCAACAAACCACCAAAAACCCACCAAGCCAAAAGAATTTTGGTTGGTGGCTGCCCATAAGAGGCTTCATGTCCCCCAGACACCACTGGAAGGCTCCTCATCTCTGGAAATTGCTTGTCCTGATGTGTAGTTTGGTCAAGTATTGGTTTCCATCCCTCCAAGAGAGGATTTTGGTTCCTCTCCTCCTTCCCTTTAGCCCTTCTGAAGCCAGGTGAGCATTTCTGTAGACCACAGCACTTATGCTCCATGGGACCAAATTGAGTGACTGATTTGTAATCAGGTCCCAGAGAGTGATTCTGGATCAACCCACCCATCCAGCTGGGGCTGACATCCATCTTTGTGGCAAATAATGAGTTTATTGCAAATTAGATTTGCTTTTTCCTTTCCTAATGGAATGATTGTCTGAATTTGAGGAGACAGAGTCAGCATCAGATGTCATGGCCTCGTATCCTTCAGACCACTAAAGGTATCTAGAAGTATCTGCAGACTCAAGGTTTCTGTCTGGGAGAGCTGGAAGCTGTTTTTGTCCTGCTGATAATTTGTTCCTTTTGTGAATATTTGATCTTTGAGAGGTGCTTTAGTAAACTGTGCCTTCATGTGCTGTCTGGCACCAGGGACTCATCCCATGGGAGCAAATGAACAGTGGAAAGTAAAAAGCAGCAGCTCATTTTCTACCAATGGGTCATTTTTTGATCTGTTTTTATCATAAGACTGTGGTTTTTATCTCTTCCTAATGCTGTCTGGTGTTTCAGGGATGCCTATGCAGTTGGCTGGAATGGCCGGATGGGGATGAGGCACAACAGACTTGCCAACCCTGGCACCTTCCTGGACAAGGATGGGATATTTGTCAACGCCACCAACAGCAAACTGCTGGAGAGGGCCCATGGCATCCTCATGTCAGTACCCAGGAGGGGATCTGGGCTTTGCTCCTGGAGCATGATGAGCAGCATGGGTAGTGTGGGGAATGTAAATAGCCAGGATATAAAACTCTCAGGGTGCCAAGTAGACTTGGAGGTGTTTCCCAGTTGGGTCAAAGCAGCCCCAGTACGTTTGACATGTCTGATTTAACTCGTCTCATTCATTCAGAATGACAGAGAAAGGGAAGAAAGAGAAGGAACAAACCTGCTGGTCACACCCGTCTGGAGATACAGCAGCCATGTAATGCAGTCACACTTTTAACATCATATCAAAGTTTCCATTATAAATTATCTGGCCAGATGATGTTGATGATTCACACTGCAGCCTCCTTGAAGGTTCAGGGTGGCTGGAATGAACATGGGGTTTGAAAAGCAGGAGGCTGGTCAGTCATTTTGTGACTTGGCTTCTTCGTTCTCCCCAAATTCCCAGCATGCCATCATTTCCATTGTAATCTATCCATTAACTGGATATATTCAGTCTGCAATATGCAGGGGCAGCCCCATTTCAGTGCCAGCTAGGGGCTGCAGCTGCTCAGGGGGATTTGGAGGGGCTGGTTCCATAAATTGCACTGTGGATTAACCTGAGCAGTTTATTATCTCCCCAGGCGAAATAAGAACATCAAAGCCAAACCCAGTCTCCCAAAGGTGAGTGAGAAGCAGCATTTTCCCCTTGTGGTCTGTGGGTTAAGGCTGTAGCACAGTGATGTGATGCTGCTGGATATGCAGAAGACCATTGTGTCTACTCATTGGGTCAACTCAGCTCTGTTCAGGGCTCTTTAATTCATATAAACCCAAAGGATTTCAGCCCTGATTTCTGCTGGGAGGGAGAGATACAAGCACTTGCATCCTCCTTGGAGCTGCACTGGCTCCTTTTTCCTCCTTCTGAGAAGGAGTACATACATGCTGGTGAAATTTAATAACTAAATCTCTAAATTAAAAGGAGCAAGTAAGTGATACAGGAGAGCTGGTAGCTGATAGACAACTTTTTACTTTCCCTCTGTCTTGGCTACATTTATATTTTAAGAGGTGCCAGGAGAGCTGTTGTCTCTAGAAAAATAATGCTTTTGATGGTCCTCACTTGTGCTGCATCCATGGTCAGGAACAGAGCACCAGGAGTGGGGCAAGCATTTTTTACTCCTCTCTCTGTCCCTTTTGTACCTGGAGAGGCACCGATGCAATTAATGAACTGCTGATTAACAGTGAGGAGAGTCATAGAATCATGGAATGGTTTGTGTTGAAAAGGACCTTAAAGGTCATCCAGTTTTACCCCCTGCCATGGGCAGGGTCACCTTCCTCTATCCCAGGTTGCTCCAAGCCCCATCCAACGTGGCCTTGGACACTGCCAGGGATCCAGGGGCAGCCACAGCTGCTCTGCGCAACCTGAGCCAGGGCCTGCCCACCCTCACAGGGAAGCCATCCCTCAGTGTTCCCTGTTGAGATTACATCACCTGAGGAGTCTCTGTAAGGGTAAAGGAGGGATATAGCAGATGGTGTGATGGTAACATCTGGATTTTCTATGAATTCTCTCTTTTTCTGCAGCACTTGCTGGATGTGAAGTCCCTCAAACACCTCACGAACCTGACATTGCACGACCGCATCACCAAATCTCTCCTCCACCTCCATAAGAAGAAAAAGCCACCCAGCATTAGTGCCCAGTTCCAGGTGAGCCCTTTCCTTTGATGGAGAAAGGGGAATCACCTGCTCCAGGCACAGTCCTGCCCCATCCCCTGCAGTATTTAGGCCATGAATCCCACACAGGGTTTGAGGGAACTGGGAGACACCCAGATATTTAAAGGGTGCAAATAGAGAGAAGTAAGAGTGAGGATAGGTATCATGGGGCATGACTTGGTGGAGCAAGGTGGGACATGAGGATGAGCTGCAGAGGGAGATGTTGGTGCATCCCTGTCCTGTGGTACCTCATATTGTGGCGCTATCTCCCCATCATCCAGAAACTGCAAAATCACCAAACCACGTCTTTTGCAGTCTTTTTACTCTCATCCAGCATAATCTGTTCTGAGACAGAATGAGAATTTTAATAGGGGCAGAAAGATCAGAATCCTGCTGCACTATCTCCAGGCAAGCAGGGGAATTCAGAGGGATCAATCTTGTGTTGTCAGTGCAGTGTGCTGGTCAGCAATCCCTCGGGTTGGTGCAGGGAAAATAATCCTTCAAGGATTTCACAGTGCTGGGCTCACAGTTAGACTCAATGATCTTAAAGGTCTTTTTCAGCCTAGATGTGATTGTTCTATATGTGCATCACAGCTTGGAAACTGCTACAAGACATGTGCATGAGCAGGTGGTAATAATAGAAAGCAGCTTTTCACTTAAAATGTGGGTTCTAAGCAAATCTCAGTTGGTTTTGACTTGTAATTTTGACTTCTTTGGGGTTTTTTTGAGATGTGGTTTATATTTAGAAAGTCTCTGTGTGTAGGTAAGATTAAATAATTAAAAATATATGCACACACATGTGTATATATAATTTGCAGATTGCACATCTGTATATTTATATATTTAGCCTTGTCTAATCTAATGGTATTCTGGTCAAAATTCACTCCTGCAGAATTTAATTCATACCTGTGGAGGGGTTCAAACAGGGACGTGTTGGAGTGAAAGCCCTTCCCAAAACCTATTTATGCTCCCAACAAAACTCTAAAAAGCACAGGGGCACAACTGATATTTTTTTGTATATTTTCACAGCACATTCAAATCAAAGCCCCCTAATTTCATTGAGCACTTGTTAAAGAGAATCATTTTGAGGGACAAAGCAGCAGCATTGCTTTTTAATCAAGAGCAAACTAATAAAATTGTGGTGCATGGAATTGGGTCACAGGCAGGAAATATAAATGTTTCCTGTCATGTTTTTTTTGCAAAAAAACACTGCTTTGTGGCTAATGCCTCAACACCAGGCTTGCAGCTGCTCCATCTCCTATGGATTTCCACTCTCCCTATACTTAGGGTAATTTATAGGGGAAATAGCTGCCTCAGAGTGTGCACCAGGAGCAGGGATGGCTTTCACGATGGAAAACTAAACCACCCATACCTAAAAATGGGAGCTCCCCTTTAACCCAGATGCAGATGGTGCCCTGGAGACAAGGATGGAACGGTTCCTGAAAGGCTGACTACAGGTGGAGAAGGAGTGGGTGGCTGGAAAGTTTTGCTGGCAGAGGGACAAAGGAGACGGGCACAGGGTTAATCCAGCGACCTCACATGTCCTTTGCGGATTCCCGACCACCAGATGGCAGAGGGTGCCTCGACCATCTGCCTCACACAGAATAGTGCTGAGGGAATGGAAATGCCCCCTCCTATGGGTCCAGCACATCCCATTCCCACCATTTCCAGCGCTGGGAGCACTCTGCTTGCTGGGCTTTCAGCAAAGGGGTCGTGTCCCTTGAGCACCCCCTTTCCCTCCTGCTAGCCTGTGTGGGCACAGTGGGATGGTGCAGCTTCACTGCTGATTGAAAGCTCCCAATAGGCTTCTTTTGTGTAAAAAAGAGTTATTTCAGATTTTAAGAAAGCCAGGAGCGTGTCAGCAGAGGTCTGCCACGTCATGGCATTCCTGCTGCTCCCTGAGACAGGAGCAGCAATATTTGCATGAAGTTAATGTACATAAAACAGCTGCATCACATGTGCCTGGGGTCCATCCCTTGCTCTTCCCAGAATCCTGGATGTGAATGAATTTTTTTAAACATGAAAGGCTTCCCATAAAGATGTCTTTGAAATGATCAGAAGGAAAAAAAGACTTCCTGTGAGCCGATCTGTGGACAAAATGCTTCTTTGTAATACCACGCCAGTTTATTAACTCCTGTATTCCAAAATTTATAACTCCGTTTAGAGTAAATGTGACAGAATATCCTTTACATGACTGAGTTGTAAACTCTATTAAAATCAGGAGTAATCAACTCTGTAGCACCTTACCAATGCCATGTTTGCAATGTGCTCAGCAATTAGAGATACCCAAAGTATTTATAGGACACAGAAAAAAAATGTGGCTGAGGAGTCTGGCCAGCACTGATGGACTCAGCACGTACTGGTTTTCAACCTGTTTTTATTCCAAGAGCTTGTGATTTATCCCAAAAAGTCAAAGGTTTGCAAGGTGAAGTGATAACTCAGCATGACATCCCACTGGAACAGCTGGCTGTAGACTGATGCCAATGTAAATTCATTTTCATCAGAGAGACTTTTAATGGTGATGAACAAATTAGGGGAAATAGAAAAATGGAACCAGGAAACCCCTCAATTCTTGGTGATCCTTCAGTCAGGAACATGCCAGCACTGAAGTTCTTCTCTAGAAACAATCTCTGAAGTGTTCAGGGTTACAGGTTTCAAAAATTATTGTGAATTCCCAGTTTTCCCTTGTCAAAACTTTCTTTAAAAACAATTCATTTTTAGGCAAACAATAAATTTTTGACAGTTAAAAATCAGGAGTAAGTCCTGCTGGAATCACTTCAGGTAAAGGAAAATTTGATTTGTTTAAAAAACATCAGTGGTTGTTTGGTGCTAGGTATAAATTCTTGTCTTGAACCTCCCATTCATGGCTGGAAGAGGCCTGTGGTGTGGAGTGGGATGGGAATTTGGGCTTCAGGGGAGTCAGAGGTCTGAAAATCCAGCCCAGCATTGTATTTATCTTTGGTTTCTTTTAGGGGAAGAGCACTCATTTGAGGGAATAATTTCCCATGTGCCTCATTTACTGATAATTAATTCCAGTTTTTATTGGTTTATGATTTAAGCATTTGAATTTTCATTATCCACTGTGGTCTCCTCTCCCTTCCCTGTGTCTCCCCTGTTGCAGTCATCCCTCAACAAACTGATGGAGACCCTTGGCCAAGCAGAGCCATATTTTGTCAAGTGCATCCGATCCAACGCCGAGAAGGTAAATGCCATCCTGTGAAAGCAATCCTGCCAGAAATCAGCTTGGGAATCTTTTATCCATTTTTACAGGGAGTTAGATAGGAAACAAAACCTCAAATGGAGCTGGATTTAGAAGATTTGAGCAGGGGGAAGCATGGATTTATCACTTGTGTGTCACTCTTGATAAACTGCACTGGCTCTTCTTACATTTGTAGAAACACATGTATGCAAATATAGTATTTTAATTTATATGAAAAATATATTTGCTTTAATAAAGGAATTTGACTCCTTTGAAGCTTCTGACCACCCATGAGGGATTTACAGAACCATGAATTCACTTGTGCTGTGTCTGAGCCCTAAAGCTTCCTTAAAATAAAGTTTCCATGAGTAAAAGCAGATACTTTTAGAATAAACTACACTGATCACACAGACTCATATTTCTTGAATTTGACCTTATGTAATTGTGTCATGGACCCAGGACCCTCAGTTCAAAGTGTAGGGATGATTTGTGGATTAATCCTTCAGAGTTTTACCCAGGCATTTAAAGCTGAAGCTTTTTGCATTGGAGATTATTTAGTTGCTTGAAATCTCACCCATTAACTGTGCCCTTGGGGGGTCTTATTCAATTCAAGTGCAAAAAATCTTTTTTTATGGCTTTATTTCTCTAGTTAGCTGTTTGAAAGTCTCAGAAGCAAACAGGATTCAATCTTAGTGGGATTAGTTCAGTTCCTGGGGGCCCACATTCCCTCCCTCCTGTACCACCGCTGACAATGTGTGTGTCGTGCACACGTGCTGCATCTGCTGAACCCTTTACCCATCCACGCACTTAAAAGCTTCAGTGAAAGGAAATATTTGCTCATCTTGGTCTGGTTTTCCCCTTCCAGCTGCCCCTGAGGTTCAACGACAGCCTGGTGCTCCGGCAGCTGCGCTACACGGGGATGCTGGAGACCGTGCGCATTCGCCAGTCAGGATACAGCTGCAAATACTCCTTCCAGGTTCAGTACAGCAGGCTTTGTCCTCCATCACCTTTACCATCGTTAGCTGAGTCGTCTGAGTGTTGCTGGTTTGTTTTTTATCAGGGTAATTAATTTCCAGCTCTTGGAAGGCAGTGGGTATAACAGGCTGCTGTCTGCCTATGAGCCAGTCTAGACCTCAGGGAGGGCTGCGAGCCCCCTGCACCATGGTTTTTGAACAAAACCAGTATTTTTTGCCACATGGGCTCCCTTTTGGAAAAAAAATGTCTGATTTGCACATACTCTTCTGCATCTGGAATTACTGGGAGCAGTGTTTGCTCTGTTGTGTTGGCTGTGTCCCATCAGGAAGGTGATCGGCATCCTCTGAACTGCTGGAGTTAGCCAGCTTTTCCTGTTTTCTTCTTTTCCATGTGTTTGCCAGGTTTTGCGTACATGTCGGTCCTTTCATGCTTTGCTGGTTCTGATTGGTTTCCTGCCTGCAGCTGCTTAGGGGCAGACATCGTGTTCTGCACAGCAGCTGTTTAGAAAAAGAAAAATGCTCAAAATTTTTTTGTCAGAAGCAAGGATCCCAACCTTGCTTGGGAGGATCTATCCTCTAGTACCTCCTTCACTCTTTGAATCTTCACAGCAGTAACGGCTGATGCATCTCAGAGATGTTTTGCAGATGTTGGTATGTGGCCCTTCCGTAGTGGCCCTTGTTGGGGATTTGGAGCATTTTTTTGCTCGGGATGACCCTGTGGCTCCTGCAGAACCTCTCCTCCCACGCTGAAAAACGTTTGAACCTTGCTGGGTCCCTGCTTTGATGTCTTTCCCAGCAAACCACAAATGTTGGATGAAACTTGGTGTTCCCAAGTGTTATCTGTCCTTCTGCTCACTCCAGAGGTCCCGTTTCATGTGGCCAATGAAACAAATCTGTTATTTATGGGTGAAAGAAGCAGCAGGATCCAACTAACCAAATCTTGGTGTTGCTTTTTTTTTCCTTCTCAGGATTTTGTGAACCATTTCCATGTCCTTTTGCCACAAGGGATCAGCCCATCTAAGCACAATATCCATGATTTCTTCCAGAAGATAAAACTTGATCCAGACAACTACCAAGTTGGAAGAACAATGGTAAATGTTCATCCTCAACTCAGCCTTTAAGACACACGTATAACATTTGCCTGTATTTCTGTCTGAGAAATTAATATCTATATATGGTTTTAATCAATGAAAGTATTTTTCTTCTGTTTGCCAAAAATCAATTATTTAAATGAAACTTCTAATATTATTAACATAAAAGAGTAAGGAATAATATGGTTTTGTTATTGATTGTAATGAAGCAGCCTCAAAAACCTCATATCCTCCAAAATCTCTGTGTGTGTGTGTGTGTGTGTGTGTCTGTGTCTGTGTCTGTGTCTGTGTGGGTGTCTGTGTCTGTGTCTGTGTCTGTGTAGACCTAGCTTGATACCATGGTCCTCATTTTGCCTCCTCTGATGGGAAAGCTCTGTAATTCAGAGCTTTGACAGTCACAGGCTGTTGTGAAAGTGCTGAAACCTGCTAGAGATGCCTTCACAAAAATCAGTTCTTAAACTTTCCTGGGAGCATCCAGGACTCAGAAACCAGGAGGATTAAATAATCTGACTCGTGCTCTGGGAAGCTTTCCATGCTAGTGTTTTTTGGGTTGTTTTGGCCAGGTTTTCATGAAGGAGCGGGAGCGGCAGCTTCTACAGGACCTGCTGCACCAGGAGGTGCTGCGGAGGATCACGCTGCTGCAGCGCTGGTTCCGCAGCCTGCTCTGCAGGAGGCAGTTCCTGAGCCTGCGGCACGCGGCCATCAGCATACAGGTGGGTGCTGCTGCTGGATTCCAGTGCAAATTACCATCCCCAAATCCTACAGACACAGCCTGTGGGTAAAATCAGGTCTCCTGTCCAAGGAAGGAGCTTGCAATCAGGATTGACTCCTACTGCCGTAATAAGTTGGGAATGGGGGAGAGCTGGAGAGGTGGCACGAAGGCAGGTACTGTCCCATCTTCACACAACACCCCTTACAAGGAATCCCCTGCTGTGTTTGCAGAGATTTTGGCGTAGCTACCAGAGCCGAAAAACAGGCAAACCATCCCCAGACCCTCTGGTTCTCAGCAAAGCCGCCGTCATCCTGCAGACCCACTGGCGAGGCTTCGTGGAGCGGCGGAGGTTCCTGCAGATGCAGTTTGCAGCCCATCTCATCCAGAGCTGCTGGCGGGAGCACGCCAGGCGCCGGCATGCCGCAGCCACCAGCATCCAGGCAGCCTGGCGGGGACACCGCACCCGGCGGGCGTACACAGCCCGCAGGAGCAGGGCCGTGTGCCTGCAGGCGGCGTGCCGGGGGTATTTAGCACGGCAAAGGTAACACCGTTGGCCTCGGGTAAAGAGGAACGTGGTTTTTGGTGATGCTCACAGTGGGAGGAAGGTGGTTGGTGTGAATCAGGGCACTACAGTGACTTACACAGGGCAGCATCCCCTTGTAGCATTCATGACCCTCTGCCGACCCACCCTGGTCCTTTGTTTGCCCACGCTTTCTAACAATTTAGCTGCACGTCCTGCTCTTGGAATAAGCAGAGCCTATTTCAGGTTGGAGCACGTAGGCAGTGCAAAGCCAAGGCCGTAAATACTCGCAAGGGGTTTTTTTTTTTCCCCTTGGCAGCAGCACCAGTTTAAGTAGCCTATTTTTAACTCAGATTGCTTCACCAATCTGTTTGCTGCACTAGCTCACAAGGACAGGGGATACCGGAGCCAGCCGCTGTGGAGGGCACAGGCTTTCCAGCCATGCCTTGGCTTGCTGGCCGAGGGGCAGGTCACGATTCACTCTCCAGAGGTGCTGCCTGCAAGGTGTGGAGCACCTTAACATTGCTTGGAACATTTGGGAGCTGCAGGGAACTCGTGGTGCCGGGCACAAGTCCCTGCTAGTTGTTCCAGACGCAGTCCGGGCAGGATGGCGAAGATGGAGAGGCCGAGGGGGTGTAATGGGTTAAGCTTTTCTGGCTCCTACAGCTTATGAAGGAGCTAGACCAGGGATGGAGGATGGACCCGCTGCCGTCAGCGTGAGGGGAGCTTTCAGGTGCACTGGGGCAGCCCTTCAGTAGCAGAGATGCCAGAGGAGGAGAAGGTTTAAAACCGAACGTGCCTTGCCTTGTCTTGCACCAGATGTGCAAGGAGGGTTGCTTGAGATGCTGGTGATGGTGTGGTGATGGTGGTGGTGGTGATAAGGCACCACTAGTGCAGTGCCTTGAAGGGTCCTGAGTGGACACAGGGCTGACTATCCTGATTTTCTGCTTTTTTCCAGGTTTAGAGCTTTGAAAGAGCAGCAGTTAAAAGAGATGCAGCTGGAGAACGGCCTGGCAGGTAGAGAAGAGGATGGACTGGAAGCAGATGTTTTGGAAATTAAAGGCTCTGACCCATCTAAGTGGGAGGACAGCTCATTTGAAGAGCGAGTGAGAGCTGTAGAACAGCATAAGTCACTGATGGAGAACAATCGGGTGAATCACATGGACCCACTGGATACTTCCCTGTACAAAAGGCATGAGAGAGCCAGCAGCCAGAGTGGGATGGACACCGAGGAGGAGGTCATCGTGAGAGAGAGGCCCAAGTCACTGGAGGATCTCAACCAGAAAAAAGTGGTTCGTGCAAAGAGGGAAAGCCGGAGGATGCGGGAACTGGAACAGGCGAAATTCAGCTTGGAGCTGCTCAAGGTCCGCTCCACGGGTGGGCTGTCGCCTTCGGAAGAGCAGCGCTGGTCCACCGAGTTGGTGTCCGAGGCATTGCATTCCCCTCAGGGAACCCCGGAGAGCGAGAGCTCTCAAGGGAGCTTCGAGTTGTTAAGCAGTGAAGATACCTCAAGTAGTAAATTCATGTCCTTAGTCTTAGACGAGCATGATGCACAGTCATTTTCCATGGACTCAGTGCCCAGCAGTCCCCAGGCTCAGCTGCAGGAGAAGCCTTTCTGTGCAGCAGATGGGAACAACGATTTGCCCAGCTGCAGACAGACCCCAGCACACACGGCGCTGCCTGATAACCTCACCAGGAAAGAGCGTGGGGTCAGTGACCCCCAGGATGTTGTAAAGGCTCACCCAAGAGAAACCCTCCTTTCCAGCAACCTCCCAACTTTCTACGTTCCACCACAAGACAATATGAAGGTGAAGCTGGTGGAGAATAACCTGAGGAAAAAAGCAGTGGAAAGAGAGGAAACGACAGTTTTGTTCTCTGAGGTCAGGAAGGACTCTGAGCCAGACCAAGGCAAAGCCTTGGGAGAAGAAGAGGAAGAGGAGAAACCCTCTAACAAGAGAGAGGAACGTGGGACAGTGACAGCAGCACGGGCCCTTTCTCCAGATTCTGTCATCAAAAGACTGGAAAAGCTCAATGTGGAGAAGGAGGAACGGCAAAAGCAGCTTCAGCTGCAAAATGAGAGGGAGATGATGGAGCAGATTCGTCAGCAGAAGGAAATTTTGGAGAGACAACGCAAAGCCTTCGAGCAGCAAGGGAAGGTAGAGGCTTTGCAGAGGATGGAGCAGAGCAGAGTGAAGGACCCTTCCCTCAAACCAGCCAAAAAAGCAGACAGCCGGCCTCAGTCAGTCCTCATCCTGCACCCCCAGAGCAGAGGGGAGTACAGCCCCACCCCAGGCATGGCTCCAACCTCAGCAGTGGACATCAAGGGTCTCACTGTTGGGACCAGGGGAAGCTCTCCAGCCCACAGTGCCCCCAAAGACCGACCTGTCAGCATGTTTGTGGAGCGAAGAGAAGGTCTGGAAGCCCGCTGCCATTCCAAACCAGCTCTTGACCCCAAGGACCACCCAGGCAGTCATTTCTCAAGGACAGAGCGCCTCCGGCAACCTCGGATGCCCAACCAGGCCACTGAGGAGACGAGGGCAAGCTCCATGTTCTTCACACCAAAAGACAATCCCTTCGGCCTCCAGTGAGTAAAGAGGTGGTGGCCTTTCTCCTAGGTTTTCTCCTATGCTTTCTCCATAGGCTTTCTCCACAGGCTGTCTCCATAGGCTCTTTCTTCTGCTAGGGACCTATGTTGTACAAAGGGTCCAGAATGTTGTTTCTGGAGTCTGCACAAACCCCATGGTTAAACAAAGGGTTCTTGATCTTCTAGCAACAAGGATGCAAAGGTCAGAGGGAAAGGAAAAAGACCTGGAATATGATTTCTCAGTCTCTTACAACATTATATAATCCAGGGGAGACAATCATGGACATTACCAGGTGAAGAGAGTCAATAAACAGGCTTAATACTTACATGAACAGGGATAGGAGTTTATTTCTCAAGATAAAACATGATAAATAAGTTCTTAGAATTTTTGGGTAGTTGGTATAGAAATGAAATAGAAAAATTCCAGGATTTTCCTTGTGTATACTTAATACATCCAGGAAAGCCATGTGGACACTCTGACCATTGCAGATGAAAAAACACCAGCTCTCCAGAGAGAGTCTGGGAGTGAATGCTCTTTAGAGACTGTATCATTCGCATATGTAATTACAGGTGTAATTATACCTGTAATGGACTTAGCAGTTGCTCAGCTCCATTGTGTTGCTTAACCTTGGGCTGCTGCAGGGTCTGGAGATGGTATCAAGATCTTGGGACAACGTTTGCTCCCACTCTGTTGTGTTGCTTAAGGTGGCCTGCCTAATTTTGGGGTGATTTTGGCCATGTAGCTCAAAAATTATATCAGTCACCCCCCCTCCTAAATCCTGCTGCACCCTTTCCAAGGCAAAAGCTCCCAGTGAATGACTTGGTAACTCAAGGTACCTCCAAGTGTAGTAGTCTTGTGGTTTCTGTGCTGTTGTGAGGGGAGAAGATTCCTATTTAAAGTTGGAATTGCTGTATTTTAATTTTTGCTCTGCAACAGAATAGTCACATCTGAGAATCCCAAAGTACAAAGGTACTATCCATAACCACCTTGCTGTATAAAGCTGACAGGCAGAATGTTTCCTCTTCTTGTCTTGTGGTATTAAGTCCAATCCTGAAGAATTCCAAGCAATTCCAAAACGCCGTGACCTCAGACTTGGAATTTAGTCTTGCCTGCTTGGACTGTGTGCTCCCAGGAGCTGGGCTAATGTGGTGGGAAAACTTTTGGGAGAGGATGAAAGGTCTCTGTTCTGTTGTGTTTCAGCAGAGAGGCAAATCATCAGTGCCTTTCCAAGGGTGAACCAACACGGAAGCCATTTAAGATGCCGGGGTCTGGCAGAGGAGAGGTGAGTTGTGACTTGTTTAATTTGTCTTTCCATTGAAAAGGGGGGAAAATAACTTTATTTTGCCAGTTTTCCCTCAAAAGCTTCAAAGAAGTGAATTCTGAAGCACAAGGGCTGCTAGACATGGATAGGGAAGGGGGATATGACAGCACAGTAACCTCCACAACTTCTCTTAAAATAAAAAGCCCTGTAGGAATAATTTGTAGCAGCTCTGGATAAAAGGATCCCATGATCCTGATGGCAAACACTGTCCAACGCTGTCTTGTCTTGGTTTGGTTTAACGTCCTTTTGAGTAACACCCATGATTGTCCATTTTCACCGTCCTGTCTTAGTTTTTGTTCTTCCTGGTCCTTTGCTGTTTTCACCAGACATAATACTGCATCCCCTCCATAGGGTGCAGTGGCACTCAGAGATGTCTTAAGGCTACATGGGTAGAGTCTCCTTTTTACTTTAAAACCCTTCTTTTTCGTTTTGTTTTGTTTTGTTTTGTTTTATCCTTTGGTCAAGCAGGTGCCCAGACCGAGCCATAAAAAGAAAGCCCGCATGGCGCGGACGCGCTCCGATTTCTTGACTAGAGGTACTTTTGCTGATGGGGAGGGGGATACGGAGGAAGAGGATTACGATGGCAGTTTTGAGTTCCTTCTCTCCTCTGAGCACCCTCCTCACGCCGAGGCTGTGCCCGCAGCCCGCCTGGGGCAGGCCTGTTACAGTGACTCCGAAATGGTAATTGTGTCCAACGTGCTGGGGGAAATGAAACTGAGGGAGCCTTTCTTTGCTAACCTTAGCTGCACTGATCCCTCCACTGCTTCTTTTCCCACTCCCAAGGATGCTGTAGATGGGTAGATTTGGCAAACACAGCAGAAACAGAGGCAAAATCATGGAATCACAGAATCATGAAATGGTTCAGATTGGAAGGGATTTTAAATCTCAATTCCAACTCCCCTGCCATGGGCAGGGACACCTTCCACTAGACCAGGGTGCTCAGAGCTCCATCCAAACTCTATTTCTTGCTCTTGGGTTGATCAGATATCCACCACACTTCTCATAGTTTTCCTGGGGCATTACAACTTGTATTGCACAATTACCTGTTTTGGGGCCTTTGACCTCAGTCCTTCCTTTGGAACCTTTTGATCTAAACATGGTCTATATACATCTGTAAAACAAAAAGAAAGTAAATATTGTCCAAAAAACAACAGTCAACAGAATTACATAAATCCTGCACCTTCTTTTACTTTTTTTATCCTTAGCCACAATATCCAATGATTATTCGGTCTTCAATTATCAGAGTGATGCTGGCAGACAGCAGCTCAGAGAAAGCAAAACCATGGAAATTGGGCAATAAAAATGTAGTGAGAGTGAAATAGTGGGTTTAAAACAAAGACAACCAAACAAAGTGATTTTTCCAAGCACAGTGACAAGTATCCCTTTGCAGGTCCAGGACATGAGCCAGGGCAGTGGAGCTTTTGCATCTCAGGCTTAATCTCCCACCCACATAAGCTGCTTTTGGAAAATCCCAAACTGAGAGGTTTCAGGAGTGGAAGAGGCCAACAGATTCCAACCTGCTCCTAATTTTTTTCCTGAGGTGTCCCCGTAGGAGTGTGGATAAACGCCAGGAATCATGTCCTGCTGTGAGAGTTTGGGTGGAGTGCTGGGTAGGGCTGCCATGTTTCTCTCCTCCAGCTGCAGTACAGGATGTGGAGCTATGTAAAACCAAAGAAAAGCATGAAACCCAAAGCCAGAGATTTATTTTGTGCCACAGCATTGCTGTGGGTCCAGCAAACAACCCGTGTGATCCTAAAAGCTGCTTTTCCAAGAAAAGCAGGTGGCTTTTCATGACTTTTCTTTTAGCACCTCTTACTATGAAGGATAATTTTTCCTGGGATAATTTCCTCACTGGAAGAGGGCAGAGATTTACAAATTCCATAAATTTTTTAAGCCTGCTCTTGATTAATTTGCTGGGGGTTTGAGACAGGAATACTCAAAACCTGATTGAAAGACACATCTCTATGGACTTAGATAACCTGGTTGCACCTTTATGCAAGTCCCTCCTTGTGGATTGGGAAAAAGAAAATTTTATGTAGTAAAATGTACTTTTTTACATAGAATCATAGGAACATTTAGGTTGGAAAAGATCTCTAAGATTGTTGAGTCCAACCACAAACCCAGCACTCCCTTGTTCACCACCAAACCACGGCGCCCCGTGCCATACCTGGAGTGCCTCGCTATGCTCCTGGAGGCTGCCCACGTACAAAGGGAATTGTAGCTGTAGGAATCACTCCCTCTGGGGTGTGAAAAGTGCTCTGCTGGTCAGCTCCATCTTTGGGAGCATCCTGGATCACTGTACTCCTTGGAAGTGCTCCTTGGGACTCTGCTCACCTGGTTTAACAGTTCTCACCGCATGCAAGTAGCAGTAGGTGTCACCTCTCTCCTGTCTCTGCTGTGTCCCTCTTCTCTGCTCTGTAGCACTGGTTCTAACTGGTGTTCAGGACTTTCACCCCTGGTGTGGTACATTCTGCTTTCTAGGCCAACACTACCCCTGATGTTGTGTGCTCAGTGCTACCCTCCATCTGTATGTCCTGACAATGTGTCCAGTGTTTCCATCTGTATTTTGTATTGCAGGTTTGGGACCAGCCCTTTGGCTTTGGGCTTTTTTGGGTCAGGATCATCACAAGTAGAAAAATTTAGGGACTGTATTTATTAGCATAGCTGAGTGGGGGGTGTTGCAGGTGGCAGAGCAGCCTGTGATGAAGCTGGACTGGTGCCTCTTGGGGTGTTTTGGGATCAAAGGTAGAGAGGTTGATGTCTGTGCAGACACATTGGTTGTGTCTTGTGATAGTCACATGAAGGCAAGTCTAGCAGCTGCCCATGTGCAGGCTGGTTCCCATGCCAGTGAATAGCTCCTTCATACAGCTCCTGCCTCCAGCTATCCCTTTCCCAAACAGCCTCTTTCTGTGTCCTGCTCAGCAGCCAAGGCTGCAGGCTGGATGAACACAAGATCACGTGCAGCCCCATGGAGCAGAGCATATGATGGGTCACCAGCTGCACTGTCTGTTTTACCCACTTTTTTCTTTGCTGTCAAGTCACTGATTGTGTACCCAGCTGGTGAGTAGAGGCCCACTGGAATCTAAAACTCCTGACCCATGTTCAGAGTATCCCAGAGAATCAAACACCCAGAGCATCTGCAGCCAGAGCTGAAACCCATGGGGTACCAGTACATGAGGTGGCTGCTGCAGGTACACTTGACTCCAAGCTTCTTTAAGGACTAAGGGCTTCCTTACAAGACCAAGATTCAAGTTTTTTTGGCTGGTGAATAGCCAAGGATTAACCTACCTTGCAGTGAGACACAAGTGGGAGGAACACCTCCTGACTGTTCCTGTCAGCACATGTTAACACCCTTTTTGTTTGGCACCTAAGCCTGGAGGACTTTTCTGTAGCAGCTGCATAAATGGAAAGCCTTGGCTAGAGGAATCACACCAGAAATAACCTCTGGAAACATCCTTAGAGAGTGGGACCTGGATAATGAACCAGTCACACTAAAGCCATGAATTGACAAACATGAGTCCAAGTACCTGCCACCGGCTGATCCCAAGTACAGCTGAAGAGCCAGCAATGAAAGAAGATCTCTTGTCCTAAGACATTCAGAGGGAGCTTCAGGAAGCTTTTCCATGCAGCACACAGCACTGCTGCCTGCTGGGATAAATCCCTTGGCCATAGTTATCTTATGGGTGGGTGAAACACAGGTTACTCTATCAGAGGAAAAATACTTGGTACCTTCCTCCTGCAGGAGACAACTTCAGACCCCCAGTTATTGCCATTTGCCTTCACGATGTTCCCTAGTGGGGGATTTTCTGATGCAGATGCTCATCTTGACATCTGAGGAAGTTTCCTATCCTTTCCCTTCAGAGTTTCTTGGCAGAGAACCTCAAACATAAGGATCTTGTGCCAAAAATGCCTTTTAGTCTTTATTTACTAAAGCTGGAAACTCAAAGGGTTGAAATTACTCAACAACAAAACCATATTGTGGAGGCAAATATTTTATAGGTCATTTTTAAAACAAGTAGTAGGTTTGGGCTGGATGGAGATCACTTTTATAGGTTTTGAATTGCTTTTTTCCAAGTCTCCATCCACAATTTCTGTGTGAACATCACCTAAATGTAAGAATGACAAGAACAAAATCTCTTTCATCGTTTAGGCAGTTCCTGACTTTCCCAGTAGTAATTTTGCCTTCCATGCTGCCATCTCCTGGCTGGAAGAGATGTTAGTCCAGGGGGTGGGGAATAAAACATGGAAAAAGAGTAAATATGGCAAATGTGACCCTCATACAGCCTACTTTTTATAGAATTTTATTTAAATATTTTTAACAGAAGTAAAATAATTGCTTTAAAATGTAGATTATTCAGTTGAGACATTGATGTGATAGGAAAGCTACGGGAGATATTTGACTATCATGTCCCAAATCCTTTCATACAACCTGACTCTCCACTTTCCTCATGCTGAAAGTTTCTCCTCCAGGAGAGCAGCTCCCAAATCACAGCTGCGATTGGAAAGTAGAACACAAATTGAGATATTTTTTAAATATGGCAAGTCTATTTCTGGGCTACTTCATGGGATCCTGTTAGGTTGAATTACTGCAAATTCGTCTCACCCTTAAAAATAATCCAAGGGCATTTTAAATGGTGGCAAAGGTGGAGATACTTTCTATTAAAGCTGCAAAATTACTTTGTTAAAGGGTTCCTTTTGGTGTGTTCTTGGCAGAAAGACTTTGGTCTTTTTTTTCTGTAAAGTGGATAAAGCAAGAGTTGGAGGAGGAAGTTCTGCTGGGACAGATCCAGGTGGTTGAAGGTTCCCTTGGGGAATCACTTCATTGTAGCTAGTGGGACACTCTGGGTGGAAAGCTGGAATGTCTGGATGAAGATGGTGGAAGAGCTGTGCAGGCTGAGCAATAAGGACCTGTGGCTTGGTGCAAACTGATTTTCATCACCGGTTGCTCAAGGAAAAAGAAGGTTGGACCTGATTGGAGAGTTGGAACAAGGGAAATGCCTCTCTTTATTAGGAGTCATTGAAATATTTCTCTAGGGGCTCACCAGGAGTGTAGGTTTTGTAGGCAAATAGAAATAAAGATGTAGAAGATGAAATAGCTGGGTTTTGATAGGGAAAAAAAAATAATTTGATATCCCAAGAGCTGTCTTATTTTTAAATGCTTCATGCTTGGAATTGTTACAGACTGTGCAGCGATTCACCTCTGGGGAAGGCCAGGCCAAACTGCACAAAACCATGTCCCAAGGGGAGATTGGGAAGCTGGCAGCCACACAGAAGAATCTGACTCTGGATGGGAGGTAGGAATCATGGCTGGAGATGGCAGACAAGTCCTTCCTGTGTCCCTCTTGCTCTCCAACACCTTGTTAAGCCACCCAGGCTCCTTTGGAGCTCCATCTACAGCATGAGTTACCTATCCTATCTTTTCTATATAACCATGGACAGGCCCAATCAGGTCTGGCTCACACCACAATTAAGTTTTGGTGACATGGGCCACACGTCCTGTCCCAAACCACCCAATCCCATGCATGAAACTGAAGTTCCTCGCCTTTCCTGAGGACGAGTAGCCACGTTTCCCTGGTAGAAATTGCGTGGGAGGTCCAGAAGACTGAGATAGTCTTGGGTAGAAAGACCTTTCCTAGTTAAAGAAAGTTAAGTTCCTCTTTCCATGACTTATTTCTAGGCCTCAACGAGGCAAGATGAGGTTTTGGGTGAAGGGGAAGCAGGGGGAGAAGAAGACCCCCCGGGAGAAGCTTGCCACCCAGTCTGAGCTGCTAGAGCTGTACACGGAGCAGGAAGCCCCTGGCAGAGAGGCCATTCCTGGCTTGCAGCTTGGTGAAGGTACATGGTGGGGGGACATGGGACCAGTTGAAAGGAGAGAGAAACTGGGTTGGGAAATTGGGATATGTCCATGCTGGTTCATGTCTTTTAATTCATGGATGGTGCCAACCCAGAGCAATGGGAAGTAGGTTAGAGGGTGGGATCCATAACGGATCTCAAGGAATTCCATGTCACTAATCCCTCCAGCCACCATCTGGACATGGACAGATGTTTTCTCTCTTGAGGGAGGAAATAACCAAAGCAGAAATGATGTTTAATCTTCCTGTGAGTTCTACACTATGCTTTTCTCGTTCACAGGTTTATTCCGACACCCATCTCCCTGTTCTAGTGTCACAATTATTTTTCATTTGCTCCTCAGTCTTCCTTCCCTCTTTTCATTTATCACCAGCAGAGTTGGGTCCTCATCACCTGACGCCCCCAAGGAGTCCTGAGCTGTCGGGCATCTACCGGCGGGAATTCAAGGAGAACAAGGAACCCTCTCCCAAGGTGAAGCGCAAGCGCAGCGTCAAGATCAGCAACGTGGCTCTGGAGCCCGTGCAGTGGCAGAACGACTCCCTGCAGATCATAACCAGTGCTAGTGACCTGAAGAGCATGGATGAGTTTCTCCTGAAAAAGGTAACTCCTGCCCTCACTGTTCAGTAAATCAGCACAGAGATCCCGGAGCAGACAGAGGCAATAAAGTAAAAATGATCCTGTGGGTAGCTGTAGTAATGCTAATGATTTATCTAAGGGTGCTAGGGCAGGTCTAGAGAAGCTTCTGGTTTTCATGCAGGAGAAACCACCTGGTGATCATGGTGGAGCAGCTGCTTCTTAGTGCTGCTTCATCTCACGCCAGCTCTGCTGCAGCAAAAGAGACATGGGTGCAAAAACCCCCTTGTTTTCCTAGATGAATGAACTGGACAACGAGGATAGCAAGAAGGACACGCTGGTGGATGTCGTGTTTAAGAAAGCACTGAAGGAATTCCGACAAAACATCTTCAGTTTTTACTCCTCGGCATTGGCAGTAAGTGACAGGATGATGTGTGGGACTCCTCCAAGAGAAATGGGATGTTCTGGGTCCTCCTGGTGGTACAGGTGTTGCCAAGCCCTCCATTTCTGGTTTGCTCATCCCAAAGGATGGATGTGCTTCCTTTGTATTCAGTCTCATGATCTAAATTTGGACAAACTCTTCCTCAAGAGCCAGCTCTTAGGATACACTGTGTGTAGATTCCTGATTCTCGTTACAGCTTTGCTCCCAGCCAAAGGGGAGATGACAGAAAATCAATAAACTCCAATTTGTCACCCAAAGTGCCTGGAAACCTTTGTGTTACCTTTGCTAGTGGTGAAGATGTCTGATCTTTTTTTCCTTCTCTTTACCATGCTTGGACTTTCCCCAAGCAGCTGGAAGCCAGTGAGGCTGAAGTAATTATCTGGAGAAGAAAAAGTCACCAGAAAAATCTGAGCTGTACAAAAATCACTTTTCTTTTTGCTTCTGTTTCCTTAAAAGATGGACGATGGGAAAAGCATCCGCTACAAGGACCTCTACGCCTTATTTGAGCAGATTCTGGAGAAGACCATGAGACTTGAGCAGAGGGACTGGAGTGAGTCTCCAGTTAAAGTCTGGGTCAATACCTTCAAAGTCTTCCTGGATGAATATATGATAGAGTACAAACCCCTGGACTACACTGCAGGGAAGGTACTTGGCATTTTTCTTAAACCCCCTTGAAGGTTTGGGAACTGTCTTTCTGTGGGGTTGTGCCTGTGTAGACACCTGGGACCCTCTGTTGTCTTCTCTGCTTTAAGCTGAGCTGGACAAGGCAAGATGTGACTCACTGGTTGTGTGTCACTGGGCTCAGCCAATCCCAGATCACACTGGGCTGAGCTGGGTTTGGCCAATGCCAAGGATTAGATGTTATCTTCAGGCAAAGCTGCTACCAGCTGTGGATGGTTGGAAAGGCAGCTCCTGGTGCTTCTTTAGTTCTGGTGGGTGTTTGTTCAAATTTTGAGGGACGCTGAAAGAGATAAACCCTCTCAGGTCTCCTGACCACTTCCCAAGTGACCAAACACATCACCATGGGTTGGGTTGCAGGAGAAGAGGATGTGGGCAGTGGCTCAGGTACCACTTCTAGAGCAGTAAGAGCCTTCACCGTGTCACAGACCTGATCTCACTTCCTGCTCCATATTGTCTGCAAGGCTGACCATGGGATCAGAGGTTGGGCTTGGGAGATGGTGTCTGTTCTACAAATATCCCATTTCCTGGTGCTTCTGCTCTGAGTCCTCTCCAGCCTCCTCTCCAGGCAGGTCTTCTTCAGAGCAGGCTGAGCATCATATTCCCCTTGAGTCACTGCTGGTGGGGTCAGAGCTAGAGCAGCAGCTACTCCCAGCTCCAAGATGAAAATAGGAAGAGCTGTCCAGGGAAATACCAAAACTGGAGTGATCCATGGGAGGGTTTTCTAGAGTGACTCTTCTGAGGCTGCAGGTGCACTGGAGGATGGGGCTAGAAGGCACTGGGCAATGTTAGATATAAGCCTTCTGTACTCTTTACCTGGCAAAATTGCCCAAAAATTGAATTAAATCTCTTTCCACCAGGTGCCAAAAACGGAACGAAAAAAGAGAAGGAAAAAGGAAGCGGATGTGGTGAGTTAAGCCTGCACATTAAAAAATCCAAGTTCTTGGGGCCAGAATGTCAAGAGACCAGCTTGTGACACATCTTGGGCTGAGATCTGAACATCAGCCCTGAAAGGATGTGTTAGAAAGACGTTCAAGGTGGATTTGTTTTGCTTGATCAAAGATCACATGGGTTGGCTCTGAAAACATGTCCCTCATCAGCCAAGACATAAATGTAATGTTGAGGGTTGTTAGAAAAGGGCTGAGAGCAAAATAAAGCCTTGCTCCAGCTTTCTGCATAAGTTTATAGTGTATGTTTTACATCTCCAGGATCAGACATGGAGGACATTACATCTCCTGTTTTCCTAAGGGATATGATGGTAATAGGAAGGGTGCAGGTGCAGAGCCAAAGGGACCACAGATGCATAGAAAACCTTCTTAACATGAAGCAGTTGACTTGCCAAGCTCAGTCAGAGTTTCCAGCCTGCTTTCATGATGGTTTGGTTCCCCTACAAGATGAGTGTTGGTTTGGGTTGTCTATGGGGTTGCTGGGCTGAAAAGGAAACGAAAATACCAAATAAAAGCAAGAGCTAAAGTTGAAAAGCTGAGTGTGTTCATCTCTC
The DNA here is from genome assembly GCA_024734555.1 of Trochalopteron elliotii. Lineage (NCBI taxonomy): Eukaryota > Metazoa > Chordata > Aves > Passeriformes > Leiothrichidae > Trochalopteron > Trochalopteron elliotii. The sequence goes on from JANPWX010000352.1 coordinate 47,531, forward strand.
CATTTTGCAGCAGGCTGAGCACTAGCTCCCTTTTCTCACCATCCAACCTTTATCCTCCAGGTGGAAGAGCACAATGGCCACATTTTCAAGGCAACCCAATACAGCATACCCACATACTGTGAATATTGTTCCTCCTTGATCTGGATCATGGACAGGGCTTCTGTTTGTAAATGTAAGCACCCTTTCTTTGATCCTTTTCTTGTGCTTCTATCACAGTGATGAGTTTGGGGATTTTGAAATGTGTTTACTGCTGTTTCCTCCAACCCCATGCTCAATTAATTTTGATTTTTGTAGCACCTGAAGACCTTTAGGGACAGGTCTTAAGGTTTCTGAAATCAATTAGTTAAGTCCATCCCAGCAGTCCTTCCTGGCATAGTTAATGACCTTTGTGTTACACATCTTATCCCATCAGGCTGTGTGGCCATCCCATAAGGTCAGACACATTTAACTGTCACAGTAGGAAAGATGGTAAAGTCAGGTATGGAAATGTGTTCCTAGGATGCCTGTGGGGATCCTGACCTTGGCAAACTCATTGGCATCCCTGTTTGACCTCCAGGCATGTGAATTTTTGGGGAGATCAGGAAGATGGAGAAGGGATGATGAAAAAGTCTGATCCATCTCTTTTTGGAAAAACCCAAGAGATGGATTAACCTTTCCATCATCCCTCCTCCATTTCTGTGATTAGGTTGGCAGCATCAGCCCTGGAGCATTTCAGGGCCAGTGCAGGAAGAATACAAAGCACGTGCCATTTCCAGTCTCAGAGGGTATTTGTGTCTGATAGCTCAGAGTGACTCATGGATTATAGTCTGAGTTGATCTGTTGGGGTGGGGGGAGGGTTTAATGTTTCACAGATGTAAATATGTCACCTTTAATTTTAAAGGCTTCATTATTTTTGTTTCAGTGGATCTGACACAAACTGCAGGGCCAACATGCTTTTGACTTCTCAGTTCTGAGAAGTGCTACTCAATTCATATTAATTCCTGTTTCTCCATCAGTGTGACTTTTGGGATAATTATCCCTCCTTTTCTCCATTGCAGTATGTAAATATGCTTGTCACAAGAAGTGCTGTCTTAAAACCACGACCAAGTGCTCCAAAAAGGTAAATGTCTCTCATTGCTTTGCTTTCATTTAATACCTTGAAACAATGATCCCAAGTTTGTATAAAAATTATTGGAGATGCAAAGCTTGATAGAATGCTGGAAATAACCCTCCTTTCAGCAGCAGCTTAGACCAGAGATCCCCAGAGGTCCCTCCAACCAGAGTTTTGTAGATATTTTGGGAATTATGCGGTGATGAGTCACTGTAGATCTGCCCAGTCATGCAGCAGATGTTGCAGTGTCGTTCCCTGCCTTGTAACCACACAGAATAATAGGAATTTCCCTAGCTTTGTAGCTTTTAAGGATTTGGAAATGTGGAGTTATTCTTGGAAATATAGGCTTTTTCACACACTGACAATCCTTGCTTGTCGTGGCTGAGTGAGGAAGGGCAGGTGGAGGATGTTCACTGCCCTCTTTAGAGGGGAATTAAATATTGTTTACTGGATTTAAGTGTATGGGGAACAGGGAATGAGTGCAGCAGGTCATCCCAGCTAACAATGAACCATCAAGATTTGGTGGGGTTTTTTTAAATACTTACTTTGTGATCAAAAGAAGGAAATAGAGTCAGGCTAGTAATGAGTGAAAAGTTCTGTCAGCTCCCTGGGAGGCTTCTCAGGGGAGAACAACCTCCATAATACACAGCCCCCAGAAAGCTGCATGAGTCCATTTTTCCCAACGAATAATCTGAATATATACATTGAAGATGTGTGTGTGGTGTGTGTGTGTGGAATATATTTGTATTTTGAATATATATATAGAACTTTTGCTCTACTCTTTCCCTTTCTGGCACTATTTCTGCAAGAGCTGGGAATGCCTCATAAGAGTTTGTGCTCTAAAATTTGGGAAGTTCATTGAGGTCTTTGATTAATTTTCTCAGACATTCTTGGAGCTGCCTTCTTTGTTGTGATTTCTCTGCACAAGGAAGTTTTTGTGCTGCACCCAGGGAAGCAAGTTCACTGTGTCTTCATGGGTAGCTTTGCACTGGGCAGTTAGAAGTTCTCTAGGAAGCCTCCAGTTTCTCTGTGCTTGGTGCATTTGTGTTTTTAGGGTTGTTCTCAGTGACAGGGAGCTACAAACCATCAATCATGAGAAAGAAACAACATAGTAGGGACCTTCCACACATCTGCTCCTAAGGTTTGCAGGATCAATGAAAGAATGACGTTGAGTGGGAGAAAGAAAAATGCAGGAGTCATTGTAAGGGGAGGCACTGCCTTGCTGAAGGTGGAGTTACATCTCACCTTTCCTTGGCTAGGGATGAGAATTTGTGGCAGTATTTTATTGGCTCTTTTGACTTTTCCCATCAGAATCTCCTGTGCAGGAGGACTTTCTTCACATTTGAATTTGCCAGATAACGGCTCTCCAGCGAGCATTTGCAGCTGGCAAAAGAGCCCTTCCTGACAGGTGTAGATGGGTCTTTTCATGTTCTTTTTTTGGCATCTTTTTGGTTTTGTAACTGTCAATGCTTCCAGTTGATCTAAACACCCAAGATTCAGATTTGCCTGTTCTCTTTTCTGCATCTTTGGGAGGTGAAATCATCCCTCCCTCGAGATGGTGCCAGAGGGGCAGGAGGTGGAGGAGGACCATGCCCAGCTGCCTTGGCTCTGCCAGGATGGGAATATAACTACAGTGGGGTGGTTAAAGAAAGAAAATCTAAACTTTTTGCCTTCAGGTGCATGTCCAAATGTAACTACAGTGGGGTGGTTAAAGAAAGAAAATCCAAACTTTTTGCCTTCAGGTGCATGTCCAGTGACCGAGTTAGCATTGCAAGACCTGTGTCCTGTCCTGTCCTCCTTCATCAGACTCACACATCTCCTGGATCAGCCGAAGGACTCTGAATGATGGGATCCAGAGCTGCACCAGCATTGCATGGCAGGAGGATTTTAATGCCTTTTTCCCTTTTCCTGTGCAGCACGACCCCGAGCTCTCACCGCGGCAGTTCGGCGTGGAGCTGTCCCGGCTGACCAGCGAGGAGCGGGCGGTGCCACTGCTGGTGGAGAAACTCATCAACTACATTGAAATGCACGGGCTGTACACAGAGGGCATCTACAGGAAATCAGGATCCACCAACAAGATCAAGGAGCTGCGGCAAGGCCTCGATACAGGTAAGAGGAGGGGGGAAAATATCCTACATGGGGAGGAAAATCTCCACAGCGGCAAAGTTGGATGGGAGGAAGGTGGAATGCCTCAGCGTTCCTGACTCCAGGCTGTGCAAGGAATGATTTCACATCAGCAGCCATAACTCAGGTCACCAACTCATGGTTTTTTTGGGAGCAATCCACAAAAAAAGTCATTGTAATTGAGGGAAAGTACTGCCTTACTTATAGCCTAGAAAAGAAATCCTGCTCCCACCTGAAGTTACTTGCCCTGGAAAATGTATTTCTAATTTTACCACGTGGAACTGAAATCAGGTGCTGGATTTGTTGTCATTAAAGGCACGTAAACATTTTTTATTTTAGAGTACTTTATGATAGAACAGTTTGGGTTGGAAGGGACCTTTAAAGGTCACCTTGTCCAGTCTTGGGCTTTGTATTGATCATCGTCTCTTGTTCTTTTCCTTCTTGCTTCATCTGGTGCCAAACCCAGACATCGAGAACGTGAATTTAGACGACTATAACATCCACGTCATTGCCAGCGTGTTCAAGCAGTGGCTCCGAGATCTGCCCAACCCCCTCATGACCTTTGAGCTCTACGAGGAGTTTCTGCGGGTGATGGGTGAGGAGCTTCCCTCACTGTCCCCTTCCCTTGGTAGAGGGAAATGGTGGCCACTTTTAGTGCCAAACTTTTCATTCACTCTTCGGGGCCGAGCCAGCCGGTTTTGCCCAGTTGTATTTATCCTGGTTTCAAAGTCTGATTTTTTGGCTATAAAGGGTTTTTTATGCAAAACCTCGGGCAATTTGATCTCAATTTGGTGGCTTTTATATCATGGTTCAGCTAATTTCAGCCCCAAAATTCTATCTTTTAAGTAGTAAAATTAAGTGCTAAGAAGTACCATTTTAAATAGGAGGAAGAAGTAGAAGCTGCCCCTAAATGCTGGTGTTTTCTCCACAGGCCTCCAGGAGAGGAAGGAGACAGTGCGTGGGGTGTACTCAGTCATCGACCAGCTCTCCCGCACCCACCTCAGCACCCTGGAGCGCCTCATCTTCCACCTGGTCAGGTATTCTGGGCCTGGGCAGCTCTAGGCAAAGGCAGGATGGTCAGGCATCCTTCCCACCAGAACACCTGAGGCTTTTGCATCTGCTGTGTCTCCCAGGAGGTGGCCACAAAGCTGTTTCTCCAAGGAATGTTGTGTTGATGAGTGACCTCTGCTGTGCCCTGGACACTTGTGGTTCCTACAGCTCTGTGGTGCCTCTCACCACTGCAGGGACAGGTTTTTTGGGTGGAAAGGGCTGGTTGTTGCCTTGGGAATATCTGAGATGTCTTGAGGTTTGTCTTTCTCCCTCAAAGCAAGATTGCATCATAGAAATATCGTCTCTTCTCTTCATCCATGACCATGTGCAAGAAGTGCAGTGGAGATGCCTCCACCTCTGACTTCCCTCCCAATCCCTATTTTTTCAGGATTGCCCTCCAAGAAGAGACCAACCGCATGTCAGCCAACGCCTTGGCCATTGTGTTTGCTCCCTGCATCCTCCGCTGCCCCGACACAACAGACCCACTACAGAGTGTTCAGGACATCAGCAAAACCACCACGTAAGAGCCCAGGGCTGGGTGAGCCAGCCACATCACCATTCACATCTTGGTAACCCCTAAGATGGTCAAATGGCACAAAAATTGAGAGCTTTGACGTGAAGTGATAAACACATAGTAATTTTTGCATCTCAGTGCAAATAAATGCATCTGCATGAAGATATTTCAAATTCTCTCGATCCCCAAGAAGTTATTAAATTAGGATTTTTAAGTGATGGAGGATCCCCAAGAGCGGATAAGCTTCTGTTCCTGCCTGGCAGAAAAAAAGTGGAGCTTGTGCTGACATGGTTTTATAGTTAATGTAGTTTATTTTTGGCAAGCAGATCTTGATTCTTTCTTGATTCTGGCTTTTTTACTGAAGGAGGTGAGTTGTTTGGTCTGCAGCAATAGTAATATTAATATACTTAGATTTATTTATGGTGTTTGCCATAATTGAAAAGGTTTTACAGAGAAAAAGTGAAGCACTTGCCCAGATTCAGTTTGACTCATACTAAGTAGGTTTTAAAATAGATACTGGAGTCAATTATAATAATGAAAACCCTCCAGTGAAGGGCTGGGCTTCTGAAAGAGGTGGTTTTACATCCAGTAAGTACTAAAATTGTTGAAGACCAGTTTGAAGATACGTTTGGAGACCCAGCTGGGAGAAACACCTGTCCTTTAACAGGATTTCATTGTAGTTTCTCCCTCACACTTCAGAGTACATCCTCTCATTTTATTACAAGAAAAGGACTATTTTTTTCCCCAAACACCCTCCTGACAACATTAAATAGTCAGTTCAGTTACACAAGCTGCTGCAGAGTTACTGCATGCAAGTGAGTTGGAATCAGCCTGCCTTTTCCAGGTTTGTATTCCACTACTCCCTCTTCCATGGGGGGTAAATTTCTCTGGTGGGATCCTTGGTGATCTTTAATATCTCTAGGCTGTTCCTCAATCCATCCCTAGCCCATGATCACTCTTTTCAGGAGAATTCTCACCCCTCTCTGGCTTCCAGCTGGAGCTTTCCCCTCTGTGCTCTTCCATCAGGGCAGATCTTCAAAATCATCCTTTCCTTGTAATAAAATGAGAGGATATGCTAAGGGAGAAGCTACCAGGAAATCCTGTTGAAGGACAAGCCAAGACAAGACAGAGCAGCTCAGATCAAATGGCTTCCTCCTCCCATTTTGTCTTCTTTTGGGTTTTTTCTCCCTTAGTTGCGTGGAATTAATTGTCATCGAGCAGATGAACAAGTACAAGGCTCGTCTCAAGGACATCAACAGCCTGGAGTTCGCAGAGAACAAAGCCAAGAGCCGCCTCTCCTTGATCCGCAGATCTATGGTGAGGTGCCAAAGCCCTCTGTGTCCCCTCCTGTCTTCTCCTTGCCCCTGAAGCCACCCTACCTTATCTTCTCCTGCTTATCCCAGCCTCCCAAACCTCTCGCAAACTCCCACACCATCTCCACCAGGACAGGGACCCTCAGCCCTGTGGTGGCTCCTCACCTTTGCAGGGAGTCATACCAAAGCACAAGAAGTGGGAGCAATCCTTGGAAACGTTGTCACTCCTGCTCAGATGTTCCTGATCAGCATGTCCATCTTCATTTGAGCTTGTTTGGTCCTGAGTTGAGTCAAGGCTTTCAGTGACCAGCTCAACATCACCCCATGGGTGATCAGGACCATTGTTTTTTGTGCTCAGTCACATTATCTGAACCCAAAACGAGTTCCCCAAAGGCTCTCCCTGCTCCTGCACTGCCTTCTTGGGAGCCTCAAACCCATCTCATTGAGCTTCCATGCTTGTGGGGGGCTGGCAGGCTGCAGATGCACCTGTGCTTGGCTTGCTGGGCTGCGGGAGAGGGACTGACCTGGTGCAGCACTGTCAGCACAGGCTTGGGCTGAGGAGCTGAGCAGCCCCTCTGCTTGAACCTGCCCCCTGTGATCCTCAGGGGCACGTTGCTTCTGCCTTTTGGGGATGAAATCCAACCAGGGGCTGCCCAAGATTGTGGAGCTGGTGTTGCAGAGCTGCCCCACCCATCTCAGTTAACCAAAAAAAACCTCAAACTGAGCAAAGCGGGTTTTTGGAGGGGCGGCGGCATGTGCACTCTAACCTTCTGCTTTCCTTTTCATCTCCTCTCTAATCCAGAAGCCCGTACTAATTGCAGTTAGATTTATGAGCATAACCCGCAGTTCAATCCCGGTATGTATCAACGGCAGCTGCCGCCTCCCTCGTTGTGTGTCACCGTCGCTCATTCCAGCTCTGTCCCACCGGCCATTGTCTGTGACCTGTCCGGTCCCGCTGCTCCCCGGAGCCGCCGTTCCTCCAGCAGGTCCCCTGGGCACAGGAGTCTGGGGCTGGTGCTCAGCCATCCCTGCACGCAGCTCCTCAGAAATACCCTTCCTACTTACTTTAATTTTCTGGTTTATTTTCTTTTTCCATCCTGTGCTTCCCTCTTTTTTACTTTGCTTGACTCATCCCTTCCCACCTCAGTTTCTTCTCGCTTCAGGATGCATTTCAGCATCAACTTGCTTTCACAGCACTGCTGTTTCTGAAGATGGTGAATAAAACCCTCAGCTTGGATGCCTTGGAGATCATGAGGCATCCAAAGGTCTCCTCCTCCTTCTTGGAGGAGGAGCACCACCACCCTGAACACAAGGTCAGGACACCCAGGTTTGAATGAGGAGGAGACCAGCAAGCCCTGTGTTCCCCAACTTCATCCCAGCTTGAGTCTGAGTTCTGTGAGATTGTGACAGGCAAGAAAAGCACCTGCAGGATTTTGGAAAGCTCATAGGGCTGCTTCCTTTCCTAATAGGCTCAGCCCATGATGGAAGTTCCCTCAGTTTCCCCCCCATTCTTCCACATCCATGAGTGTCAGGAGGTGAAGGAGAGCAAAATTTGAGCTCTGCTCCCCTGAGCATGGCATTTCTCAGGGGCTTAAGTCCACGAGCCAGTGGGATCTTTGGGATCTTGGGGCTTTTGGCTAATAGGATTCAGGGAGCTGTGCTTCGGCTCAGGAGCCCACGTGAAAAGTGTCATCAGAAGAACACTGGGCACAAGAGAGGCTTTGCTGACAGAGAAAGATCTCTGAGATGTGACGTTAAAAGATGAAAGGGGTAAAATGGAGGAAATCTGGCTTTTAAATGGAAAAAGGGAGGATCCTTTATCCTGAAAATCTGCTCTGGGCACATGGGTTGTCAGGAAGACCCAGGGATGCTACAGTTGCAGGGATTAAATAGGGAGAGCAAAACTGAGCTGCAACAAGCTCTTCAACCCCAAGGAGATACAGGTTCTTCCTGGGCGATGGTTGTCAGGGGAGAGCAGCAAGTCCTGGATGGACATCTCATAGTCCTGGTCATGTCAGGATCTGGAATGTAGATGAGATGTCTGGTCATGGTAACATTGAAGATAAAAGCTGTTTAATCTCTGCCATGTCCCTCATCTCCAAGAATCCTTTTTCTTCTGCTCCATGGAGCAGATCTATGGGACTGGTCCTCAGAAGATAAAAACAGCTCTACCTGTATATCTCCACCTGTATCGCCACCGTTTGTGTCCTTTTTCGTTTTCAGTTTCAGTATTAAAAAAATGAGATAGTTCTTCACAGCTGCATTAGATCAGAGCAAGTTCAACTGTGGGCACAGAGATCCACATTGATTGTCTTACAGTGGACCACTGGAGGTGGTCCTGGTTTCTGGATCTCCTGTACATGAGACATGGCAGGACATGGACTTAGGTGGGAGCTCCTGTTTGCTGAAGGGGTCAATGAGGCCCTTGTGATGCTCAGGAAGTACCAAGGGTGGATAAGGGAAGGATGTGAGACTTGATCCAAGGATAAAACCGGAGCCAGGTGCCCTGAAATCAAAGCCTTGGTGATGCTCCCACTCAAAGCCAAGCTTTTCCATCAAGCTTCCCATCACACAGGCTGTGGGCTTTGTGGAAACCCATCCTGCTGCCAGCGGGGCTTGCTTGGACCTAGACCAGGTTGCACTTGGTCCATCAGCATCATCCTCACTGCTGCCTTCCTCACCACCTCCATCCCCAGCCCCTCCAATGTGTCAAGTCCTTCTGGTACTTCTCCCAACCTGAGGTTTTGGAGGGTCCTGGGTGCATCCAGCAGCAGCACACTGAGGAGCCATGTCTGGGGCCTTCTTCTTCACTCCTTGGGAGAGCAGTGTGGTTGGTACCTGAGTGTTTGCCCCATCACCTCGGCTGGTGGTGGTGACACCGTTGTCTCCCTTCAGGGCAAAGGACGCGTGCGGCGCGGTGCCTTCCCCAGCCCCGCATCCCCTGTCAGCGGGCGCTTGCCCTCCGTCACCGACATCCCTGAGGAGACCATGAGCAGCGAGGAGGCCATGGAGATGGAAGTGACAGAGCAGCAGCAGGTGGCCATGCAGCAGGAGGAGAAGGTGCTGACTGAGCAGATCGAGAGCCTGCAGAAGGAAAAGTGAGTCTGGCCAAGGGTTCAAGCCACGTCCCCAACCTCTGGATGTTGCTTGATATTATGTGGTTGATAACTGGAGGACTCCAGCCCTCCATGATCTCTTGGTACATGTGCATCCCTTTCTCCCCTCCACCTTTTTGGTCCCGTTGGGTCAATGGGTCTGGGTTGGCTTTACAGGGAGGAGCTGACATTCGAGATGCTGACACTGGAGCCCCGCGCCTCTGACGACGAAACCCTCGAGTCCGAAGCCTCCATTGGCACAGCTGACAGCTCTGAAAATTTGAACTTTGACTCCGAAGGAGCCATCTCTGATCGCTCGGGTAAATCCAGGTGTTCTGGGTTTATGACAGAGTGGTTTGGGTTGGAAGGGACTTTCAAAAGTCATGGAGTCCACCTCCCTGCCATGGGCAGGGATACTTTCCACCATGTTTTTCTGTCACTTTGGGAAGGGTTATTTTGGATTTTCAAGTTTATTAAAAGTTGACAGTTCAAATGTATGCATAGAGGGGGGGTTAAGTGTTCAAGCACATGGTCCTGGGGGGGATGGGTGGGAACAGCCAGGGCTGGTGGGGAGGTGAACATTCTTCCAGTGCTGCCGCATCATCTGGGGTGATGCTGCCCCCACTGAGATGCTGGGAATGTTGTCCTGGTTTCAATGGCATGTGTCCCCAGGGAGCGGGGTGGTTGGATACTGGAGTGGTGTCTGGGTGTTGACCATCCATGGTCCTTCTGCCCCTGCAGAGAGAAGTGTAGCACTTACCTCCCTGCGCCCCGCCAAGGCCGAGGGGCCGAGCCGGCTGCGACGGCACCCCAGGATGCGGCTGGACCCGGCAGAGCCAACCGACACCCCCATCTCCTCCTCCTCCTCCTCCTCCCCCTCCCAATCATCCACCTCCTGCTTGCCCCACCTGCCCCGGAAGCGCTTCCAGATGTACTCCAAATCTCCTTTTTACCGAGCAGGGGCACACGGCGAGGCCCCCGAGACCCGGGCGAGCCCTGAAGGCCTGGCAGGGCCCCTCCGTTATCCCGAGGACCGGCCGCAGTTCACCACACGTGGGACCTTCAACCCGGAGAAAGGCAAACAGAAACTGAAGAGTGTGAAAACTTCCCCCCCAAAAACCAAAGAGCCCCCGGATGGGGGGCCTGGAGGGGGACGCAAGAGGAACCCTGAGGCCGATTGCGCCGCTGCCCAACCCCTTGTCCTCCTGGGGAGCAACGAGTTCATGGTCTGAGATGCTCCATCCCGGGGCCGCATCCGTTCCGGGGCATCCAGCCCATTGGCAGTGCTCTGATGGCTTCCTTGTTAATGCCAGGAGATGAATTCTTAATTAAAAAGGCCAGGAGGGGACGGTTTTAATGGTGGCCTTAATGATTTGGGGGGTTGAGACCTTCAGGTGGCCAGGGGGTGGCTGGGGATGGGAGGCACTGGCCAGCTCTTGGCCCTTCCCCTCGGAGCATCCCACGTCTCAGAGCATCCGCCGCCAAATCCTCGTGCCGAATCGCCATCGCCTGTTGGTAGGAGCAAACCAAGCCTAAAAATCCCATGGGAGCACCCCGAGCCAGCTCCACTGCAGCCAAGCCCTCCCCGCTTTAACCACCTCATCCACGCCAATGCCGAGTGCATGGAAGTGTTAAAACCTGCCAAAAATCACCTATTCCCTTTGGTTTTTTATTTTTTAATGAGACCTAACCACCTTTCCTCTTTTTTTTTTTTTCCTGGAGATCATCAGTATTAAAAAATAATAATAATTAATAATAATCAAGGACTACTTGAAGCGGTATTTGTTTATATGCTGGTTCCTGGAGTTGCCTGTAAATATATATTTTTTTAATTTTTTTTTTATATTTTTCCCCAGACCGAACCTTTTTTTTTTTTTTTTTACTATTATTATTATTATTATTATTGTTGTTATTATTATTATTATTTTTGGGCTGGAGAGGAGGGGAGCAATTGGCTGAGCCATCCTTGGTGTCACCACTGGTGTCACCAGCTATCACTCAATAAAACATGGAGTTTTATTTTCAGCAAGAAATCCCTGGAAGTGTAATTAGCCATAAACTATCATAGGACTAATTAACAATGCTAGGTAATGACTCAGCTTGTAATCCCTCCCCAGTTGTCTCATCATCATCCTCGGTGGCACCTGGAGAAGCTCTGGGTACCAGAAAACCTCTGGAAAGGCAAAATCAGGAGCCCCAGGGCACTAATTAGATTTATAAAGGCTGGATCTGTCCTCCCAGGTGGGGCGGGGCTCGTCCTTTCCTGAAATGCCATCAAAAATGCAGAAAACAGCAAAAAATGGAATTTTCCTGAGTATTTTGTCTTTTCCCGGCATGCCTGGGTTTAGCTGAGCTGCTCCTCGGTCCCCTCTCCCCCTGCCCATTCCAGGGATGTTTATTTATTGGGGTTATTTTTTATTTGATATTTGAAATTTGACCTTTTTTTTTTTCATGTTACCTTTAATTTTTTTCCAACGGGGGAAGTGACAGATGCCGCAGGGAGAGTGGGAACAGCATTGGCCTCGGCGCTGCATCCTGGGAGTGGAGCAAGACCAAGTCAATCACCCCCATCCATGGGGGAAAATGGGATTTTCCCAGCCCCAGAGGGGAAAATAGAGCTTTGGGGACCAACCTGGATGCACTGGGAAGGTGGATGGTGACCACAAAAGAGGAAACTCCTGGGGAACCACCCCACATTCTCTGGGAGCTGGGATTGCCAGGAGCAACTGAGTGCTTGGTGCCAAACCAGCCTTTTGAGCCTCTTGAACTAAAAACCCCAGAACTGCCCTTAAAATAGCCCCAGGGGAGGAGATCCTGGGGACAAGTGAAGGGTCCAGCCTCATCCTCAGTTTTCTCATCCCTCTGGGATGAGAGCAGGGATGTCAGATCTGGCTTGGGCAAATATATATATATATATATATATATACACACATCTATATATACATATATATACATATATATATACTTGTGTGTGTGTGTGTGTATGTATATGTATATATGTGTATATATGTGTATATATATGTATATGTATCTAATTTCTTTTGGAATATATTTATTTTCCTTATATATATTTAATCTCTATATAAGGAAAATATATTTAAGTGATGAATGTATATATAAAGAACATATATAATAATATATATTCTATATACAAAGAAAATATGCACACAAAAGAATAAATATTCACTGTAAAATGAAAAACATAAAAGAATGTTAAGACAATTCATTTATGTATTTTCTATTTCTTATATATAGTACATATTTATATATAAATATATAAAATATTCTATATATAAAGAATACGTATTTCTTTATGTATATATGCTTATATATTTATATATAAGGAAGTATATATATTTAAAGGAGGAGGTATGTACTATATAAAGAATATTTATTACTTTATATATATTTTAATGTATTTCTTGTCTATGTAGAAACATATTTAATGTTATATGATTTAAACATATATTTAATATATGTTTAATATGTATGTTTATATATGTTTCTTCACATACATTTATATATTTCTTTATATAAAGAGTCTATTTCTCTGTAAAGAAGTATATAAAGGAAATATATAGTATATATAAAGAAATATATTTTCTCTCTATTCTTCATATATATAAAAATATATGGAATGTAGGGAAAATATGTAAATAAAATAGACCTCTTGACACAGATAAATGTATGGAATATATATAGAATATATAGAAAAATATGTTTCTTTATATATATAAAATATATTTGTGGTTATATGTATAAAGAAAAACATATGTCAAAGAAATATATATATATATATGTATAAAATCCAGCTCTGGCAGGAGCTGAGCAGGACTGGAGGAATAATGGTGTGTTCCAGGGCCCCCTTCCCCCGGCATCTCCCCTGCTCCTTCCCAGCCCTTCCCTGGCAGGATTTGGGGTCCCAGAGGGTTTTCCAGAGGGCTGAATGTACTTACTACTGGAGGGCTGCAAGGGGAATTATTGTTATTTTTCATGGAAAGTTTTCTAAGTAATTTATAAAGTCGCTGCTTGTAAACTAAACAGAGTCTGTATGTAAGAGGATATATTATCCCGCGTTGCCCGCGCTCGGAATCTTGTACAAACTGACAAAAACGGACAAATAAAAGTGTCATTCTGCAAAGGCCAAGAATTCCCAGTGGGACAGAGTTCTGCCATCCCCTGCCCACGTCCCGGGGGTCTGGGGCTTGTTCCATTTGTTCCATGGGGTTATGAAGTTGTGGATTTTCCCGATCCCCATGTGGATGGAGCAGCTCAACATCCCGATCCCGTGTGGATGGAGGAGCTGGGATGGGGAGCCAGGGCTCCAGGTCACTTCCCTTCAGATTGTTTAATGCTGGTTATTCACATTCTCATTATTTATGTTCAGAGAATTTCTATTTCTCTTGCTTGTTATTCACATTATTTTTATTTATGTATATACAGATTATTTATGAACAAATTATTTTAATCAGATATTTTATATTTCATTTATATTTAGATAATTTATTTTCAATTTTTCTGTATTCAGATTATTTCAGATTATTTCTCTTCAGATTAGTTTTAGGCAGACTGTTTATATTCAGACTATTTATTTTCAATTTATTTCTCTTCAGATTATTTCATTTTATTTCTGTCCACATAATTTAATTCAAATGACTTCCAATGAGATTCATTATGTTTTTCTTATTTATATACAGGTTTTTTATTCTCAATTTATTTCCATTATTTCAGATTATTTAGTTTTATTTTCTATTTTTATTCAGATTATTTAATTAAGGAGATTTTTATATTCTAATAATTTACATGCATTTTATTTCTATTAAGATTATTTAATTTCATTTTATTTGTATTTGTACTATTTAATTCCTATTTTATCCAGTCAGATTATTCATATTCATCTACTTACAATAAGATAGTTTATTTTTACTTAATTTCTATTCAGAATATTTCGGTTTATTTCGTTTCATTATATTTCTATTTAAATTATTTAATTCAGATTCTTTCCAATAGATGATTTCCAAACAGATTATTTCTATTTATGTTTTTAATATTCAGATAATTTCAGGTTATTTATTTTATTTTTTATTCCTATTTTTCTATTTATCTTACTTATATTGATTATTTAATTCAGATTATTTATACTAATTTTACTTATATTTCATTTCTTTCCATTCAGATAATTTATTTTCAAGGTATTTCTATTCAGATTATTGATTTTTATTTATTTCTATTCAGGTTATTAACATTGAGCTGGTCCCCCCCAGTCCCCTATCCAAGGGGACCCAAGTCATTGGCACAAGGACTCTCTGGCTGCAAAATTCTTTTTATTCCAAGTATAAAATGGGGGACACAAGTGGGAGACCCGGGAACACAGAGACAAGGGTCTGTCACTGCGTGTCACCCTGGGCTGGGGTCACCTCTGGCCAGTGTCAGCCCTGCTCTGGGATCAACCTGAGCATGTCCCACTCTGGTGGCACCCCCAGGTGGCTTTGGCCAGTGTCACCCCTGGGCTGGTGTCACTCCAAGGCTGGCACCACCCTTGGCCCTTGGCTGAATGTCATGCCTGGGGCTGATGTCATGCCTCAGGTTGGCATCATCCCTGAGTAAGTGTCCCCCCAGACTGGTGACCCTGGGGTGGCAGCAGGTCCTCGTGGTGCCTTTGCCTGGGTTCCTGCAGCGTTTGGGGCACCATCAGTGAGGCGGTGCCAGTGTATTGGGCACTCACTTGGGGACATCCCCCTTCCGTCCCCAGGGGAGCTGGTCCCAGCTGCCAGCAGCATTCCACAGTCCTGGGCATTGCCCCAGGGACGGGGCCATGGGCACCTTCACACCCCAGGGTGAGGGCGACAGGGTGCCAGCGCAGGGTGACAAACGAGCCAGGTGACAGCGGGCAGGGGGTTCAGTTCTTGAACATGTCACACAGCAGCTTCTCCATGGGGGTGTTGCCGATGGTGCGGCGGAAGAAGAGCAGCTCCACACGCTCCGAGGAGATGAAGCGCAGCGCTGGGAGGAGCAGCAGCAGCTTCCCAAACCTGGGGGACGGAGCAGTGGCCATGGGTGGGTGTCCCACCCTGGTGTCACCCGTGAGGACGTGGGGACAGCGGTACCTGACAGGTTGCCCAGGGTAGTGGGAACGATTGTGCTGGCCCAGCATCACCTGTGACTGGTCCTGCAGGTTCTCCACCTGCTCAGGGTCCTTCAGGCCATGGGTCTCTGCAGGGACAAGGGGGTGACAGGCTGGGGAGGGGCACAGGGAGGGCCCGTGGTGGGTGCTGGGGGTGGCCTCACCTGGTTTGAAGAGCACCACGGCCTTCATGCAGGCAAATTCCGTGGGGTCGACGGCCAACGCCTTGAAGCGGCCAAGGGTCTCCTGCAGCGCCCGCACGTCCAGGGTGGCCGGCAGCAGCTTCCCAGGGGACGGCTCGGGGACAGCCAGGAGTGGGCAGCTCTCCAGGGGCATGGACCACTGGATGGCACAGAGCAGGAACAGCTCACTCCATGCTTCCTCCAGCAGGATCACCTGGGGAGAGCGGGGAAGGAACGCCAAAACCCCTGTCACCCCCAAAGTCTCCAGGATCTGTTGCCACCACAGCTGGTTGGGCCGACAGGCATCTGCAGGGGAACCCTAAGAATGTTGTGGAGATGCTCCAGCTACCCCAGCTGGCTGCTACTTATTGGGGGGTTCCTGTTGCCCAGTAGCAGATCCCCAGTTCCTCATGGAGACTGCCAGCCCCACCTGGTCGCGGAAGGGCAGGTTGGAGAAGACAGGCAGGTTCTTGGCCCATTTCACAGCCATGAAGAGGAGACGTGCTGAGGTCTCATAGATGTTTTCAGGGCTGGCTGCCGGGTACGGCGCCACCTGGTACTCGCCGGTTGCCCTCTCCGGCTCACTGCCCGTCACATCCACCGTCTCATCAGCTGCAGGGGTGGGAGGGACACTGGTTGTCACCACATGGTGGGGACATCTGCCACCCACCCACCCCCCTCTCCACTGGCAGCCACCCACCGTCCTCGGGCTCCAGCTTGGCGCAGGTCTCGGCCGTCATCAGGCTGGCCATGAAGCGATGGTTGGTGGGTGGTGTGGGCACGCGGGGACCCGGAGTGACAGTGGCACCGGGACCACGAGGAGCCGGACAGGGTGATGGGGGGACATCACATGTGGTGGCCACGTGCTCAGGGGGCAGCTCAGCATCCAGCTGGATGCTGTCCAACTGGACCTGGGCTGTGCTGCGGGGCTGGCGCTCATTCTGCACGGCTGTGCAGACAAGGTAGCATCAGCTTTGGCCACCTGCTGTCACCCCCTGCTATTTGTCACTGTGTGTCCCCCCCAGCCTTACCGTCCTTGTTCATGCCAGCCTGCAGGCACTTCTTGAGCCGGCAGGCCTGGCACTGGTTGCGGTGAGCCTTGTCCACTGGGCACAGCCCCGTCCCTGCCTGGCACCTATAGGGAGAGGTGGCACCTGGCTGCAGCCCCTGAGGTGGCCCCTGTCCCCCACAGGTACGATGTCTGGGTTCCTTCCACCCAACAAGTGCCTCACCACTGTGGGCACCCTGTCCCCAAAAGGTGTTCTGTCCCTAGTAGGTGCCCTGTCCCAGTGAATGCTCTGCCTTGGTGGGTGTTTTGGCCCCATCAGAGAGCCCTGGACACCCTCTCCATCAGTGCCTCTCCCCCTGCATGCCTGTCCCCTGCATGGTTTGTACCCCTGGACCTCTGCCCCACCCATTGCCCATGCCCTGGGGTCCCTGTCCTGCTGAGCGTCCATCTGCAAGGTCCCTGTCCCCCACAGGGTGTCCATCCCTTCCCTGCTGGCTGCCCCATCCCACGGGGTCCCTGCTCTGCTGGATGTCCCTACCCTGCTAGGTGCCTGTTCCCCCACACTCCTGCCCCACTGTGTCCATCCTCGGATCCCTGACTCCCTGGGTGGCCATTCCTGGGGTCCCTGCCCTGCGGGGACAGCCTGCGGGGTGTCCTTTCCTTCACAGTGTCTGTCCATGGGACCCTGGTTCTTGCCCTCCTGGCTGCCCATCTGCAGGGTCCCTGCCCCTCTGGCTGCCATTCCCTGCCCCATGGGGACTCCCAAGCCTGTTCCCACCTGTAGATGAGCTTCCTGCGGACGCTGCGCTTGAAGAAGCCGCTGCAGCCATTGCAGGCGTAGATGCCGTAGTGCTTCCCACTGCTGGTGTCCCCACACACCTTGCACAGGAGCACCGGGCTCAGCTCTTTCCCCGGAGCTGGGGTCAGCCCTGTGGAAGTGGAACCATCATATCTGGGTTGACTCCGGGCATCCCAATGTACCTCGTACCACCCACCACTCCCTGCTGCCTCCCTGGAGATGAGGTGGCTCCTGTCTCTGCTGGTTCAGCCCAGCAACATGAATGGGGATACCTCACGGACCCCACGCAGGGTTCACCATTCTCCCACACCCCAGCACACAGAGGGGTGCAGGACGAGCTCTCACAGGAATTTTGAAAAATAAAAAAGGGATGAAACGGTGTTCTTAGGAATGGGGACACCAGGCATCCCAGGAAGGGGACTGAGCATCCCAGAGAAGGGCTGCAATCAGGGATGGGAGGTGTCCTGGAGAAGGGACAGCTCTGGGGACATGGAGCACCCCAGACTGGAGTCACAGGAGGGAACTGTGGGGATCCTGGTGAAGGGCCAGGGACCAAGGGTATCCAGGAGAGGATTTTGACTGGGGACCCCAGGAATCCTGGAGAAGGGGCATAGCTGGGGACCTCAGGGATCCTGGAGAAGGAATACAAATGAGGACCAGGGATACCACGGAGAGGGTCGGGCAATGCAGGCATCCTGGCCTAGGGAAGGAGCATGATGGGGACTCAGCATCTTTGAAAAGGATGACAGCTGAAGACCCCAGGCATCCTAGCAGACCATGATGGGAACTCTGGACACCCAGCATAAGGATCATGAGGAGAAGTCCAGCCAGTCTGGAGAAGGATGGCAATGGGGAATGCAAAAATCCTGAACAACTATGATGGAGACACTGGGTGTCTTGGAGAGGAACCATAATAGGGACCCCCAAGATATCTCAGAGAAGGACCACGATGGGGACCAAAGGCATCCAGAAGAAGGCCGTGATGATACCAGGCATCTCAGAGAAAAACTGCAGTGGAGGACCCCAAGTATCTCGGTGATTGACCATTATGGGGATTCCAAGTATCCTAGA
Organism: Trochalopteron elliotii; assembly: GCA_024734555.1. Lineage (NCBI taxonomy): Eukaryota > Metazoa > Chordata > Aves > Passeriformes > Leiothrichidae > Trochalopteron > Trochalopteron elliotii. Next base: position 65,902 of record JANPWX010000352.1, read on the forward strand.
GAACCATGACCCCAGGCGTCTTGGGGAATGACCACAGTGGGGGCCCAGCCATCCCAGAAAAAACCCATTTCCCTCCGAGTCGCACCCGGTCCAGTGGAACAACCTCTTACCCGTGGGACTCTCATCCAGCCCGGCGCTCACCACCGACCCCGCCGGGGACGCAGCCATCCCGCACCCGGCGTTCCCGACCTGTCCCTGTCCTGTCCCTCTGGATCCCCGCGGAGGGTCTGGCCAGGCGGTGGGTGCTGCCGGCTCTGCGGCCAGCGGGGCTCTTGCCTTGCTCTCTTCAAGGCGGCTTAGCGGCGGGCGCTGTGTAAGCAGCCGCCTCTTTGTCACCCTCTTAATCTTTAGTGTCTGCGCGGGGCGGGGGGGATCAATCAGCCACGCGATGAAGAATTAAAAAGGTGCTGAGCCCCAGCCCTGTAACCCTAAACCCCGCGACACCCAAGCCATCCTCCCCCGCGCGCACCGCGGGCCACCGTGGAGGTGTCACCCTGTCAGTCCCCAGACACCCCCCCAGCACTGCGAGGCCGAGATTGCGGCAGAGGTGGGAGATGGGGCTGGGGACCCCCCATATGTGTCGTCCTCCCCTTGGGACCCACCAGGTCCTGTAAGCGCATAAGCCCTTCACTAAGGCGGTTAGAGGGGAATAACGAAAAGTGGTAATTAAGGGGGGTAATTTCCCTGCCCCCAAGTAATTAATTACCGGCCCTGAAGGCGAGGGGAGGGAGGGATGCTCGGTAGGGGCCCCGCCGTGCCTCAGCATCCCCGCCCGGGGGACGGGGGCCTCCACGGATGTCGGGGCTGCTGACACCGCAGAGAGTGGGGGCCAGGTGGCCCCCGGGGTTACGCAACCACCGCTAAACCCTCGCGGTAACAGGGCAGCACAATTTGGGATTTGTGGGCTTTAGCCGCTAAACCCCCCCCGCCCCGCTCAGGGGGGTGGCGGGCGGCCACCGTCACGGGCCCGGCTTGTCCCCAGCGATGGGCCTGGCTGAGGACAGGGGTTCCCGGCCTGCTGTGCCCCTTCCAGAGAGCCTGAGGGGTGTTGATGCCTTGAAGGTGGCCCAGGGGACAGGCACTGGCAACAGGTCCCTTCTGAGGGCTGGGCAGCAGTGACTCCAGTGGACCCGGGGACTGGGGGTCACCCCTCTGGCATCCCTGACTGATGTGTGGCTCCATCCCCGCTGCCTGCAGCATTCCTGCCTATAACCTACTTCCATCCCTTTTGCCGGAAGTGTTTCTCCATTTTAACTGTCTGTACTGAGACTCACTCTGTCAGCCTTGCCTGCACCGTGGCTGGCTCCACGTTCCCATGTGCAGCAACATTCCATCACCCTTCCTGACTCTACATGGCTCCACCATCCTTCCTGCCTGCACCATGACCCCATCCCTGCCTCCACCACGGCTCCATGCCACCTGCCCCCAGCCCCCTCCCACCCTGGGACCCCCCCATTTCCCCAGGGTGCCCTGTCCCACCCACAGCCCCCTGTCCTGACCCAGATCTCTGACCGCCACCATCTGCGGCAGCGGCCGCCTCCTCCCGCGGCAGAATTATGACGCTGGGCTAATGCGGCGGGAGCAAGCTGTCACCTCCCTGCCCGGCCCTTGGGTGCCTCCACACCTCTCACCCATGGGTGAAACACCCCCCAGGGCCCGACCCAGGGGTGCCAGGAGCACCTGGATCCCGCCGTGCCAGCCCATCCATGGGGACACTGGCAGTCAGTACCGGGGACAGTGGGGAGCGGCCAGCGTGGCGATATTGCTGAGTCGGCTAATTTGCCCGTCCCCTCCTCGCCGTTGGGTAAAAGCCAGCTCTGGAACAGGGATTTGGGAGGGGGATTAGCTGGGCCAACCATCTGCTGCTAGCCAATCATCAGCACCCCCAGGAAAGCCAATAATTACAAAAATATGGTTTCCCACCCCGTTTCTCAATTACACCCAGCGGGTGCTGTCCCTGTGGTGGGCTCCCCATGGAGCAGCACCCCATCCTCTTCCCGAGGATGAGGGCTCCATGAGCACCCAACTGGGCACTCCTGGGAGCCCAACCCAGCCTGTTTTGGGTGCGACATGGGCAGGCCTGACGCCACGGCCCAGGGGCTGTGGGTGGTGGGTGGGGGTGAAGGAGCAAATGTTAAAGCCCGAGGCAGGGTCGTGACTCGGCTCGGTGACAGATGCTGGGGCAGATGCCACGGGATTACCCAGCCTAAAACCTCGGGATCTGCCCCCCTTCCCCCCAGCAGGCAGAGAGTGTTTAATTACTAATTTACTAATTACCCAAAGATGCTGGCGATGGGCTTGAGACCTGCGGTCAGGAGCAGCCCCGGGGCTCCAGCCACCCTAATCCCACTGGCTGTGGGGAGCTGGTGGATGCACCCTACCCAGGGACAGCTTGGCTGGGGACATTGAGTGACCCAGGGAAGCACCATTGTCCTGGCAGTCCCGCTCCTGTTGGTGATGGCATGGAATGGTGGGGAATGGGACAGGACAGTGAGGACAAGGAGAGACAACGGGGACGAAGAGAACTTGATGGGAATCAGGAGGACATATTGGGGACCAAGAGGAGACAGTGGGAACCAGGAGGAGATGATGGAGACCAAGAGGAGTCAATGGGGGAGGGAGGGGAGATGAAGGGGGCCAAGAGGTGACAAGGATCATGAAGGGGTGATGGGAACAAGGAGACTGTGATGAGGACTGGGAGACAATAATGAGGACAAGGAGGGGACAATGGGAACTGTATGTTCTGATGGTGACCCAGAGACAGTGAAAAATGTGGAGAGCGGGAGGTGACAGCAGTGATTGGAAAAGGATGATGGAGACCAGGACATGACAATAGGGACCACATGAGGATGATGGGGACCAGGAAGGTGTGATGGAGATCATGAGGGGGCAGTGGGATGCAATAATGGTGGATGGAGATCATAGGGGATAGTAAGGACTGAGATAGGATAATGGGGACTGGGAGGGGAGGATGGGAATGAGAAGGGTGTGAGGGGGGTACATGTGGACAAGACAACAGAGACCAGGAGAGGATGGTGGAGATCAGAAGGGGGCAAGACCAACAAGAAGATGACATGAAGTTCCAGGAGTTCCCCCCACCTGTGGGACTGGAGGTGGCTGGGAAGGGTTAATGTGGCTGCCTGCACTGAGCTGGGTCCAGGGCAGGCTCGGGTTTCACCTGCAATTAGCTCTTGTTTATTGGAGGCTCCTTGATAAATGATTCTTTGGATGTTGCCCGATGACAGAGGGTGACAGTCACCCACCTGAGCCCTGCTAAAGCCTTCTCTGACCCCCGGCACCAGGATTAAAGTTTAATGTGACTCTGGAGCTGACCCCGGGCATGCACCATTCTGGAGCAAGAGGGCTGGGGACAGGCTGGTGGCCGTCCCTAGGACATGGGACTGGGTACAGACTGATTGCCTCCCAGGGCCAGAGGGTTTTGGCCCCAAAAGGTGATTTGCATAAGCCTGGTGGTCACTGGTTACCGAGGCATTGTGGCCACGGGGCTGTTTCATGCCTCCTTTGGGGTCACCCAAGAGGTTTGTGGATGAAATGTCACACCAGGTTGGGTTTGTCCCCCTGGGGCAGGCCCTTCAGGATGGGCACAGTGCCACGGTGCAGCCGGTCCGGGCACATTCCCAGGCACTGGTGGAGCCATGTGCTGCTGCCAGGAGCCGCCGCGGTGCTCTCGGGGCGGGCTGAGGTCCTGCCCCGCAGCCACCTTTGGAGCAGCGGCAGCTTGGGAAGCACCGTGGAGTGAGGGGACCTTGGAGGTGACCTCAAGGTGAGGCAGCAGGGCACAGTGTGAGCACTGAGGCTGCAGCTTGGGTTTCAGCAGGGTGACATGTCACTACAAGTGTGGGGACAGAGAAGTCCCCCAGGTAATGGGGTACCTGTCCCCAGCCCTCGGGACATTGTGTTTTTCTCCTTGCAGATGAATCTCCTCGCCCAGGTAAAGGGGGAGCCAGCAGGAAGGACACCTGCATCCAGGTGATCCCACCCCTCTGCCATAGTGCCCCTGGACCCCACAGCTGGGACCTGCCTGGTGCTGGGGCTGGGCTGGGGAGGAGGGGGATATGTGGCCTGGGAAGTTGGGCTGGGCTGGACTGTGTGCTGGCAGAGATGGGTGGTGGCAGAAGGGGTCCCTGTCTTGCCCTGCCCCCTCTCCCCACAGGTGAGCTCCCTCCTTCAGACCCTGCAAGCCCCAGACTGGCTGTTCCTCCAGCCTTGGCACTGGCTGGGTTCCTGGGTGAGGCAGGTTTGGGGGTGCTGGCATGAGAATCCCAGCCAAGTGCTTGGGCAGGGGGTGGCAGCAGCCCAGCCCAGGGCTGAGCCATGACACAGGTGCCGCTGGGGCTGATGCAAGGTGTTTGTCCCTCCAGGTGAACACCTCCAGGCAGGTAAGTGCTGGCATTGCCCCATGTCCTGCACTGCCTGTCTCACCCCTGGCACAACTGGGGTGAATCCTGCACACCCTGCCTTTTCCTCAGCACCCATGGGTGCTTCAGCACCTAGAGGAGGCAGCCCCTTCCCAGAGGGTTTCCATCCAGGGAGACCTGAGCCCCAAGTTGTGCTTAAGCCACCAAGGATGTGGGATGAGCCAGCAGATCAGTGATGCTGCCAGTGTCCCCAGGGCACCGGTGGCCCTGAAACATGGCTGGGTCCCCAGGCAGTGACCGGGGCAGTGACCACGGCAGGGTTCTTCCTCTGCGAGGAGCTGCTGGGACAACACTTCAACATGGTCCCCAATGGTGTGGCTGAGCCCCAGCCTGGGGACCTTTTCCTCTTCCCCCTGGTCTCCGGGACGCCTGGCTGGTGGGGCGCCCACGCTGGCATCTACTGCGGTGACGGGGAGATCATCCACCTGGAAGGTGAGCCCCAGGAGGTGTCATGGCATGGGGACATCTCCATGGAAGGAACATGGGGTGTAGATAGAGTCCACTTTGCCCTGCAGGCAGCTCAGAGACGTCACCATCGGGCATCGTGGCTAAGCACAGCAAGAGACACCTCCTGCGGACACGGGGCCCGGCCAAGGTGCTCCGGAGGAAGGGAGGGCTGGACGTGGCTGCCCTGCAGCGGCGGGTCCGGGCGGCCATGGACCAGCCAGTGGAGTACAACACCATCACCTGCAACTGTGTCCACTTTGCCCTCGCCCTGCTGGGGCTGGGACACCTTGCTGGTGCCATGGTAGGTGCCACCACCCTGGGGCACCTTGGCACCTGCTCCAGCCATGAGTCACCAAACCTCTTCTTTTTTCCCAGGTGTCCCCAGCGCTGCAGTGATGGAGGTGGCAGGGCTCATGGGGACCATGTGGGGCTGGAGCATTCTCCCCTGGGGGACAGGAACTGCACCACTGTCTTGTCAGTCCTCCTGTGTGGCAATAAACAGTTACATGAAAACCCTGAGCCAACCCTCTCTGATTTGTTGTTTGCTCACTTTTCCCAGGAGCCGCTGTCAAGTCATGTCCCACCTTGACACACCTTGAAGGGAGAGGCTGGTCCTTGCTCCCCATGGCCTCCTGAGACAAACATCTGCCTCTTTCACTGCTGGCATTTCATTCTGAGCATAAAAATGAATATTACATGGACCGCTGAGTTGAAAGTTGGCCGAAAGACTGGATCAGGNTGAGTCACCAACCCATGGTGATCCCAGCACCCCAGGAGTGCTGGGTCCTGTGCTGGGCTCTCCAGCATGAGGGAGACAGGGACAAACTGGAGAGACACCACAGAGGGCCATCAAGGGTCTAGAGCATTTCCTGTAGGAAGGGAAGCTGAAAGAGCTGGGGCAGCTCAGCAGGGAGAAGGGAATGTCCAGGGGGATTTTATCAGTGTTTAGGGGGGAAAGAAGGTGGAGTCTGGCTCTTCTCTGTGTCTCCTGAGGGCTGGGGTCTCCAGGAGAGCAGCAGAGTCCACAGGAAGGTCTGAGATCCAAGCAGGGTTGGGGTCCCTGAGAGGGCTGTGGGGTCCCAGGGAGAGCTGGAGTGTCTCTGCACTGAAGATTAATTGCTGTCCATTAATTAGATGCTTTATACAATTCTGCTAATTGAACCATGGCCATTTTCCCTCTCTGCCTCACTCCTGCAGGATGGGGTGAGTGCTACCCCATCTGCACCAGCTCCAGGGTTGGTCAGTTGCCTGGAGAAATTATATCAGGAATATCTGCCAATAGTATAAAGTACCCAGGAAAAATCAAAGAAATGCAAACAAAATCTCAACTACAATAATACAAAAAATTATATCTTATAATATATATAATTTATAGTAATATATAATACATATGAAACATCTTAATATGCAGTCATATCTATAATAATATCTATAAGAATAATATAAATTAATACCACACCTAATATATATAATAATTCAGCTATCATACATCACATATACTATTATGTGCAATATAGATCATAAAATACTGAATTTTATCAAACAGTAGATAATACATAATACACAATGTTATACATACTACATTAAACACTATATATTATATATATGTAGTATATAATAGAATTCATATAATCTGCAATATAACATAGTATAACATATAACATATATGACACCTTGCATATATTACATTATCTATAAACTGTAGAATGTAGAATGGTTTATGGATTATCTATAATATAGTATGATTGAATATGGCAAATATATAGTATTGCATAATTAATGAAATCTGTAATATATTGTAATGTAATGTAATAAATAATATGCAATATGTGGTATACAGTACTCAGCATGTAAATACATGTATAAATTATATGTAATATATAGGTAAGTGCATATTATGTATACTGCACACAGTAATACATGTAAAATAATAATGTAAACGATAATAATAACAAAATGTAATGTCGTAGGATATAATAATGCATATTATAACATCCAAACATACAACATTACTTACAATAATGTAATCTATTTCAAATATGTCTAGTTATAATCATACACAATAATGTCTATTACTGTAATTACGGATTTTCATGATTCCGGACTGGTACGTGTGCGGCCGTGAGCTCAGTGACAGTCACTGTATCACAGCTATGTCCCCAGCATTGCTCCTCCTAAAACCACCCGTGTCCCGCTCCCAAACCTGTGCAGGTGCGGGGGCTGCTCAGGGACCCCCCTGGGGCTGCAAAGCTCCCCCCGCGCTCACGTTCCCGATGCCGGCGGGGGTCGATCCAGGCGGGCGCTGCCCCCGGGCGGGGGCCGGGGCCGGGCCCGTCCCCGCCTGCGCTGACATCAGTTCCCGCGTCCCCCCCGCATCCCGCATCCCGCATCCCTCCCGCCGCCATGGCCGCCAGCCCGGCCTACGGCGAGGAGAAGGGCGGCTCCTCCAGCCTGGGCGAGCCCGAGTACGGCCACGACCCCGCCAGCGGCGGCATCTTCTCCTCCGACTACAAGAGGTGGGGACAATGCGGGCGCAGGGGACGAGCCGGACCGTGTGGCCGCCGCTGCAGGCCTTGGCCGCCGTCCTCGGCGGGGAAGTGGTACCCGAGCCGGGGCTGGAGCGGCCCCCGACGCGGGGACGAGGACAGGGACGGGGATGTGGATGTGGATGAGGATGGTGATGTGGATAGGGATGAGGATGGGGACAGGGATGGGGCAGGTAATGCGGTCACGTCGCCGCCACCGTCATTGCATGTTGTGAAGGCCGGAGAGGGTTTTGTGGGATCACCGCGGGATTTCGGAGATGGTGCGGTTGGGGGACAGGTGCAGGGATCCCCCTTGAACCTCCCACCCCTAGGTGGGATGTCCCACCTAGGCTGGGGCATCCCGGGCACCGTGCTCCCACCACGGGATCTGCTGGGTCCTGTGGCTCTCCTGAGCTGACACCCCCCCACCCCACCGCATCGAGGTTCCCAGCCTAGGGAGGTGGGGGGTGGGTGTTGAGGAATGTCACCCCTGCATGGAGCAGGTTCCTGGGGTGGGGCAGGGGTGAAGAGGAATGGGACAGTGTGCTCCTGGAGCTGCAGGAATGTCTCTTGGCCCTCCCTACCGTGTCAGTGTCTCCCACTCTGGCAGTATCCCCCCCCTCCCTGCTGCCCCAGCAGGAAATCACTGAATCACTGTCTGACAGCATCATGCTGTCTACCCCTGGCTGTGTCCCCCAGTCCAGCAGAGTCCCTCCATCCCTGCCCCTGTGGTAGTGTCCCCCCATATGACAGCATCCCTTCAGTCCTGGCAGTGTCCTCCACTTTGAATGTGTACCCATTCTGACCTCTTGGCAGTGTCCCCAGTTTGGGGGTGTCTCCTCTCCCTGTACTCCTCTCTAATGCTGCAAAGTGTCCCCCATTCTGGATGTGTCCCTGATCTGTGACCTGCTGGCAGTGTCCCCATTTCAGTGGGTTCCCCCTTCTCTGAACCCCTGGCAGTGTCCCTTTCTCTCTGGTACCCTGGCAGTGTCCCTCAGTATGACAGTGTCCATCCAGTCCTGAGCCCCTGGCACTGTCCCCCACTCTGGATGTGGCCTCCATCCATGACCCACTAGCAGTATCCCCATCTCATAGTGTCTCCCCCTTTCCTGACCCCTTGATAGTGTCCTTTGCCCCTGTCTGGCAGTGTAAAATTCCCTGCTCCTGGCTGTGTCCCCCAGTATGACAATTTCCCCTAACCCTGATCCACTGGGAGTGTCCTCCAGTCTGCCAGTGCCCTCTATCCATGACCCACTGGCACTGTCCCCATCTCAGAGTGTGTGTCCCTCCCATGAGGCCCTGGCAGTGTCCCCCAGTTTGTCCAAGTCTCCCCCTCTCTGACCCCTCCTTGGCAATGTCTCCCAGCCTGGCAGTGCTCCCCTGCTCCCATGTCTGCCAGTGTCCCCTGACCCCCACTGGCAGTGTCCCCCACTCTGGTAGCATCCTCCAGCCCTGACACCCTGGCTATGTCCCCCGGTCTGTCCAGGTTACCTCAGTGATTTGCCATCAGTGCCTCCCACTCTGGCAGTGTCACCACCCTCACAGCAGTGTCCCCTTCCCCCTGACCTCCTGGCAGTGTCCCCCACATCCATTAGCATCACTTTAATCTGTATGCTGCCCTTTGCCAGAGCCACACCAGGTCTGTCACCGCTCCTGTGAGCCATCCATGGCACATGGGGCAAGACAAATGCACCAAGTGTGACCCCACCACCCAGGTCAGACACCCACAGGTGCCCCATCATGCCACCCTACCACCCAGGTAGAGTGTCCCACCATGATGTGCATTCCCTGCCCAGGACTGAGCCACTCAGCACTGGGGAAGGAGCTCCCTGCTGTGTCCCCAAGTCCCAGCTGCAGGTCAGATGTCACTTAGGACATGACATCCCAGGTTGGCCTCATCCACTGGAGAACAGCATCCTGATCTAGGCTGCAATCCAACCCCAACCACGGCATCAGGTTTCAGCCTTTGTGCTGGGCAGAGGAGCGGGGCCACAGCCCTGTCACCATCCCCAGGGCCACTACTGCCAGTCAAAGCTATGATGTCCTTGCCGCCGGTGCAGAAGCTGCTGCGGCAGCTGCCAGTGGGGCCGGCTGGCTGGCCCAAAACACCAGAGGGTGGTGATGTGGCCGAGGAGGTGACAAGCCCGGTGCTGGCCACCGAGGCTGGACAGCCCACCTGCTACAGCGCCCTGCGAGCCGATGAGCTGCGGCCACTCGCCGGCACCAAGCCCGCAGTGGACACTGGCACCGGGCCACCGCCGCGGTAAGACTCCCCCAAGGAGCGCCCCCAGGACCCTCTGCTGATGATGGCTCTGGATGAGCATCATCCCATGGGTGTCACCCTCAGTTGCTGCAGGTAGACACAGCCTTGCAGGTGCCCCCAGTTTAGGAGGGGTCCCTTAAAAAAGAGGCTGGTGGCATTTTCCCAGTCCAGGGAGGGGACTAGGGAAGGGCTTTGCATCAGGGTGTGCTGGCACATCCATGGCACTGTCCCCGTGAGGGCAGAAGGGGCACCCAGCCAAGCCAGGGTGGAGCTAGCGATGGGCACCTGTGGTTTAGGGACAATGTAGGGTGACAACCACAGCCAGGATGGGACGGGGTTCTTGTCCCAGTGCCTGGGATGAGGATGGCACTGGGTGCTAGCACCATGCCAGTCCCGCTGGTTCCTCTTTCACCTGGCTGTAACCCAACTCCTGTCCCCATAAATATTTCATGAAGGGTTGAATTGCCAGCCTTATGGCAAGCTGGGAGCAGAAAAAAAAAGACTAAAAACAGGTAAAAAATGTGAAAATGGGATTTTTTTTCCCCCTGGTGTGGTTTAGGCATGATGACCTCAAGGAGATGCTCGACAGCAACAAGGATTCGCTCAAGCTGGAGGCCATGAAGAGGATTGTGGCGGTGGGTGTTGTCACTGGTGGGGACCACTGCTTGTGCCGAGCTGTGTCATGTTGTACTGGCCCCTGCTGCTCCAGCTGCCCAGTGTCACACCACTTCTTTTCCCCCTAGATGATTGCCCGTGGTAAAAACGCCTCTGATCTCTTCCCAGCTGTGGTGAAAAATGTTGCCTGCAAGAACATTGAGGTGAGGAAGATCTTGGGTGGCCCTGGCGGCATCCCAGGATCTGTCACTTTCCCTGTTTTGGGGGACAGACTGGAGTTTGGGGGACTCTGAGGAGGCACTTTTACCCTGCAGGTGAAGAAGCTGGTGTACGTGTACCTGGTGCGCTATGCCGAGGAGCAGCAGGATCTGGCCCTGCTCTCCATCTCCACCTTCCAGCGAGGACTCAAGGTGGGCTGGTTTGAAGACACAGGGGAGGTCTGGAGGAGCACTGAGCCTCCCACAGCAGCACTGCACCCCCCACATGTCCCCACAGGACCCCAACCAGCTGATCCGTGCCAGTGCCCTGCGGGTCCTGTCCAGCATCCGCGTGCCCATAATCGTGCCCATCATGATGCTGGCCATCAAGGAGGCCGCCTCAGACATGTCCCCGTACGTGCGCAAGACAGCCGCCCATGCCATCCCCAAGCTGTACAGGTACTGGGGGGGAAGCTGCTAAATTTAGGGTATGCCAATAAAGTACATGGTACAGGCAGGCAGGGATGGGGAGGAGTTTGGTCCAGCATCACCTGCCCTGCTCCTCCCTCACAGCCTCGACTCAGACCAGAAGGACCAGCTCATTGAAGTGATCGAGAAGCTGCTGGCGGACAAGACCACGGTGAGCAAGATGCTGTGTCTCCCCCATCTCTACATCTGGGAACATCACTGGCCTGCCTGTGGCACACCTAGTGTCCTCATGGACATACAGAAGTTCCCACCAAATTGGTGTCTTTGTGGGGATGAAGCCATCTCTGGAGAGCTGGCATCGTTGTGGGAGTGCTGCTGTCCCTACTGGGCCAACATCCTCATGGGGAATTCACCAACTCCACTGAGCTGGCATCCCTACAAGGAAGGGTTGCTCACCAAACCAGCACCTTCACGGAGGTGCCACCATTCCCACCAAACCAGCATTTGCTGATGATACCATCACTCCAGTAAGTCACCCCGAGCTTTCCCTCTGCAGCTGGTGGCTGGCAGCGTGGTGATGGCATTCGAGGAGGTGTGCCCAGAGCGCATAGACCTCATCCACAAGAACTACCGCAAGCTCTGCAACCTGCTCATTGATGTGGAGGAGTGGGGGCAGGTGGTCATCATCAACATGCTGACTCGCTACGCCCGCACCCAGTTCCTCAGCCCCAACCAGAACGTGAGTTCAGGAGCACAGGATGCCCTGAGAGCCTTGGGGTGTCCTGGGAGCTCCTAGGGAGGTGGGGTGAAGGGAGAGTGTTCTTGAGGATGCAAAGGGTCCCACCTGCCAGCAGGAGTCCTTGCTGGAAGAGAACACTGAGAAGGCTTTCTATGGCTCTGAGGAGGAGGAGGGCTCTAAGGATGCCAAGGCAGAGGCAGCCTCATTGGCCAAGCGCAAGCCCTACGTCATGGACCCCGACCACCGCCTGCTCCTGCGCAACACCAAGCCCCTCCTGCAGAGCCGCAACGCCGCGGTGAGACCTTCACTCCCACCCTCTTCATCCCCCAGGGACATTGGTGGTGTCCATCAGCCTGGGCTTATGATGTCCCCACAGTCAAGGACTCACTGGGGTGCTTGAGGGACGCCTAGGGATGAGTGTCCTCAGGGTCAGGCTACCTCCAAGTGCTGAGAGTGGGACTGGAGGACACAGCCATTCCTCAGGGTGTACCCCATTCTCACCAGGTGACACTTGGGTGTGTGTCCACAGGTGGTGATGGCCGTGGCACAGCTCTACTTCCACCTGGCACCCAAGGCAGAGGTTGGAGTCATTGCCAAGGCGCTGGTACGGCTCCTGCGGAGTCACAGGTCTGTGGCACCTGAGTTGTGGTGGTGTCCTACCCCTCCACCCCAGTTGTTAGAACCCATGGGGAGCTCCAAGACCCTGTGTAAGACCCCCAAAAAGCCGATCCCGGGGGGGACATCAGGTTGGAGACCTTTTTGGGCTGGCCCAGTCCAGACACGGGGTAACAGCATCCTAGTGGCACCAGCCTGGTGGTGGGTCTTGGCCTGTGTGTTCACAGGGACTTGCTGAGGGTGTCTGGCCCTGCCCCATTGCTCATGGTGCCCTCTTTTTCCCCACAGTGAGGTGCAGTATGTTGTGCTGCAGAATGTGGCCACCATGTCCATCAAGCGGCGGGTGAGTCTCAGACTTGGTGTGGGAGGAGTTGGCCATGTTGACTCTGGAGTGAGATGAGGATTAGCCAGCAAGGTCACCAGAGCCTGGAGGTGGCCTTGGCAAGGTGGAGGGGACAGAGATGACACTAATGTCTCTGGCTGTGCATGCAGGGGATGTTTGAGCCCTATCTGAAAAGTTTCTACATCCGCTCCACGGACCCCACACAGATCAAAATCCTCAAGGTGAGCTGGAGATACCTGGCAGAATCTGTCAGGGGTGGGTTTGGGGCTTCATGGAGCCCTTTCCTTGGGTCAGCTGTCCTCGCGCCCTGGGGACAGGAGGACATCAAGGCTCCCATGCCCTGTCACCATGCCCCTATGCTGTCCATCTCTCCCACAGCTGGAGGTTCTCACCAACCTGGCCAACGAGACCAACATCTCTACTATCCTGAGAGAGTTCCAGGTATGCCATGGCCATACTGAGGCTGCCACCCTGGCATGGCTCTTGGTGCCAAACCACCACCCTGCAGGGGGCAGAGGAGAGCCCCTCCAGGAGGAGTGGGCTGAGGCCATACCAACCCCATCAGCGGTTCCAAAGGGCCCCAACGTGTGACCAGTGCCAAGGGGGATGTCCAGCACTGGCACATGGGTGACATGTCATGTGTGCCCTCCATGCCTGTGCAGACCTACATCCGCAGCATGGACAAGGACTTTGTGGCAGCCACCATCCAAGCCATCGGGCGCTGTGCCACCAACATCGGGAAGGTGCGGGACACCTGCCTCAACGGCCTGGTCCAGCTCCTCTCCAACAGGGATGGTGAGTACACACGGCAGGGGTGAAATGGGAGCTCCATTGCTCTCAGGGCAGGACCCAACTGAGGCTGAGTCTCTGCCCGCAGAGCTGGTGGTGGCCGAATCCGTGGTGGTCATCAAAAAGCTGCTGCAGATGCAGCCGGCCCAGCACAGTGAGATCATCAAGCACATGGCCAAGCTCACTGACAACATCCAGGTTGGTTGGGCTGTTGCTGACCCACAGGAGCAGGGGATGGCAGCAGTGCCACATGTCCGAGGGCGTTTTGCAGGTGCCAATGGCGCGGGCCAGCATCTTGTGGCTCATCGGCGAGTACTGCGAGCACGTGCCCAAGATCGCGCCTGACGTGCTGCGCAAGATGGCCAAGTCCTTCACCAACGAGGAGGACATCGTCAAGCTGCAGGTCATCAATCTGGCGGCTAAGCTCTACCTGACCAACTCCAAGCAGGTACTGGGGATGTGTGATCCTAGGGCGTGCCTCAGGTTCCCTGTCAGGGAGGGAGAGGCCAGCCCTGAGCATCTTCTCTGCCACAGAGCAAGCTGCTGACCCAGTACGTCCTCAACCTGGCCAAGTACGACCAGAATTATGACATCCGTGACCGGGCTCGCTTCATCCGCCAGCTCATCGTGCCCACCGAGAAGAGCGGGGCCCTCAATAAGTATGCCAAGAAGCTCTTCCTGGCCCAGAAACCAGCTCCCATCTTGGAGTCTTCCTTCAAAGGTACCCATCCCCAGTCACAGGGCATTGGGACATGGGTCAAGCTGTCACCACAATGATGGATGGCTGTCCCTGAGTTGCTGCCTCCTCTCACCTCGTTGTAGATCGGGACCATTTCCAGCTGGGCTCCCTGTCCCATCTGCTCAACGCTAAGGCTGTGGGCTACCAGGAGCTGCCTGACTGGCCAGATGAGGCCCCTGACCCCTCCGTGAGGAATGTGGAGGTGCGTGGAACACCCTAGCTGCATGGGGGAGGAGGGGCCAAGGTGGGGACACTAACTCAAGGTCTTGGAAGAGCCCCAGAAGGTGCCCAGGTACTGCTCACCTTCCCCCGTACCCTCTCTAGTGCTCACACATCTACTTGGGGATGGGGGGACAAGGGTGGCTGTTTGGATCACCCAGTCATGGGTGATGGCCCTGCTGCATCAACCTTGTGCCAGCAGGTTCCTGAGTGGACCAAGTGCACCAGCCGGGAGAAGAGGAAGGAGAAGGTGGAGAAGCCTTTCTACTCTGACTCAGAGGGAGAGTCGGGGCCCACGGAGTCGGCAGACAGTGGTGAGGACCTGATGGCATGAGACATTGGGCAGAAGTAACTGTGGCCATCAGGAAGTTGCCACAATGGTGGGGCATGGGCCAGGGGATGTGACAGTGAGGACACCGCATCACGGGAGGGACATGGCAGGAGATCTGGAGGGACACAGTGGTGGGCAGTGGGGATGCAGTGGAATGCGGTGGGACTAGGCAGGGGTGCAGTGGGAGGATGCAGTGGAGAGGCACCAGCAGGTGTGGGGATGCAGTGGGAGGATGGAGGATGTAGTGGGATGAAGTGGGAGATGGGGGAATGTGGGGGGACACAGCAGCAGGGCTGAGCTGTGCCCCCACAGAGCCCGAGTCCGGCAGCGAAGAGAACGGCAGCAGCAGCAGCTCTGGCAGCTCCAGCTCTGGCACCGAGGACGAGGAAGAGGAGGAGGAAGACAGCGGGGAGCAGTCAGAGGATAAGGAGGAAGAGGAGGAGGAGGAGAAGAGACCAAAGAGGAAGGACAAGGAAGGTTCCCATAAGGCTGTCTTGGGGAGTGCGGGCAGGTACGCCCTGGGAAGGCGGGGGGGTGCCCCCAGCAAAACCCCCACCCCAGTTCCCTGAGCTGGGCTCTCCCCACAGCCCCAGCGAGGAAGAGGAGGAGGAGGAAGGGGCAAAGAAGGCCAAGAAGAAGGCCCCGCAGGGGAGGAAGGGCCGTGCCGAAACCTCATCAGAGGAGGCCAGCACCTCTGAGAGCAGCTCCTCTGGCTCCGACTCGGGCTCCGAGGCAGAGGCCAAGCAGAGGAAGGTGGTGAGGCCTGGAATGGGCTGGCATGGGGAGGTGCACAGGAATACCTGGACCCCTTATTGAACTCCACATCTCTGCCCCCTGCAGCCCCCCAGGAGCAAGGCCAAAGAGATCTCCCTGCTTGACCTGGATGACTGTGAGTGGCTGCCTGAAATACGTGAATGGCCATGGTGGTGGTGCTGGGGAAACTGAGGCAGGAGCACTCACCCCAGTGTGATCAGAACTCCATGGGTCCTTTGGGAACTGCAGAGTTGGGACAAGGACGGGTGTGGTGAGCAGTCCTTGTCCCCAGAGGATGGCTGTGGGACAGGCAGCTGTGCCTATTGGATTGTCCCCATGTGGCTGTGCACAGGGACAGCCTACAGGGTTGTGTCTACACCAATGGAGCTGTGCCACTGGGCTGTCCTTCTGTGGCTCTCCCCATGGGACTATGCCACCAGGGCTGTCCCCACATGGCTGTCCCCTCATGGTCATCCCCATGGGGCTATTCCCATATGGCTGTCCCCATGGAGCTGTGCCACTGGGCCTGTCCTCATGTGGTTGTCCCAATGGAACTATGCCACCAGGGATGTCCCCACATGGCTGTCCCCATGTGGTTGTTCCCATGGAGCTGTGCCACCAGGGCTGCCCCTGTGTGGGTGTCCCCATGGGGCTATCCTCACAGCCATGGGGCTGTGAGCTCTGTTAACCCTTTCCTCTCCCCTCCCCACCCTGCAGTCACTCCCCCTCCTCCCCAGCCCATCCCCTCCAGCAGCGTCATCTCTACCAGCCTGGTGACCGACCTGGAGGGCCTCACTCTCACCGACACCTCCCTGACACCCACCGTAAGTGTCCCCCATGCCCTCCCTGGGGAGGTCTCAGGCTGCCTGTCACCTGTGGGGGCTCCTGGGCCCTCTGCCACCCGCAGGGGTTGCAGCGAGCCCTCAGCAGCCCCCACTGTCCCCTGGTGCAGCTGCTGAGCCCGGCGTTCAGTGCGGTGAAGACCTACGAGCTGCTGCACCGCATGGCAGGCGAGGGGCTGGCGGTTGAGTACTGCTTCAGCCGCCGGCCCTTCCCGGGAGACCCCCACATGGTGGCCGTGCAGATCCAGATCTCCAACAACACCGACACCGAGGTGAAGAACCTGCGAGTCAGCGAACCCAAGCCACTGTCCGGCATGCGGATACAGGAGTTCCCTGAGATCGGTATGGCATGGCACAGCATGGCCGTGACGCTCTGGGAGAATGGGGGACGGGGGTTGGCTGGGGATGTGGGATGTAGTGGCAGCCCTGTGGTTCCAGAGCGCCTGGCGCCAGGGGACACAGCCAGCGTGGTGATGGGCATCGACTTCTGTGACTCCACCCAGGCGGCAAACTTCCAGCTGTGGTGAGCATCTGGCACTGGGCAGGGCAGGATGGGTGTCCCCAGGGATCAGGGCGTCAGGTGCTTCAGAGATGAGGAAAGTGGGATAGGTGTCAACATCCCTCCACGTAGCAAGGGACAGGGGACAGCAGAAACAGGGCATGGGGAATCCCAGGGGATCAAGGACAGCAGGACAGGCACCAGAGTCCTTCCAAGGAAGAGGAGACACTCAGATGGGCATGGGGTGGTCAGGGGACAGCAGGAAATGCACAAGCCTCCCTGCAGGGGACAAGGAGGCAGCAGCTGCTCCAGGTCCAGCCTGACAGTTTCCCCCCATTCCTGAGCCCTTTTGTGCCACAGTTTTCCCTGGTCACCCCTGCCCAGGGCAGGGATGGGAAGCAGGACATGGAGAGGGGACATATTCTGAGCACATGCTCCTCTCACCTGCCTGTCTCCCCAGCACCCACACACGCCAGTTCTACGTCTCCATCCAGCCACCTGTGGGGGAGCTCATGGCCCCTGTCTTCATGAGCGAGAATGAGTTCAAGAAGGAGCAGGGTGAGTGGGGCCAGGGATGGGGAGAGGGTGCTGCACGGGCATCCACCACTGACACTCACCCCCAATTTTGTCCCCTCTGCCGCCCTCGCTGTCACCCTAGAGCACCTGGCACGGCCGGGTGAGGGTAAGTGGCTGCTCAGCTGGCCCCTAGACTAGCTCTGCTCCCCTCACCCCCTCCTGCACCCCCAGCCTGTGGCCTGGGGTGACCACCCTGGTGCCAGGGTGGCCTTGTTGGGCCCCATAAAGTGTGAAGGGCTCATGCCACCCCTGGTGCTCCCAGAACTGTGTCTGGTGAGTGACACTCTGTGTCCCCATGCTTCTGGATCAGCACATCCCTACCCTGACCCCATGGATGGGGGCCGTGTTGAGTGGCAGGTGCTTAGTGACCTGCAGTACCCGGCCCCATTGCTGCCACTGTCCAGAGGAGCCCATCCCCATGGATGTGGCTGCTGCCACCAGGCAGGGACATGGGGACGAGCCCAGGAAGGGTTATGATCTTCCCAAATCCACTGAACTCTGAACCAAGAACAAGCAGAGCAGCCAGCTCAGGATGTCATGGGGAACCTGAGCACAGGGAGCTGGAGGGGCTTGCTTTGGGCCTATCAAAGCAGAGCCCAGCACAATTGTGTGGGCAGAGACGGGCAGGTGCCTCTGTTACCTTCTCTAGGGAAGCTGATGGGCATGAGCGAGATCACAGAGAAGCTGACGCTGCCTGAGAAATGCCGAAGTGATCACACCATTGTCCAGCAAGTGACCTCAGCTGCCAATGTGGGCCGTGTGCCCTGCGGTGCCAGCAATGAGTACAGGTAGCTGGACCCCCACCCCTGGATCAGGCAGGCACTGTCACCTCTCCATTCCCACCTGAATCACAGTGGGGACACTCAGGGCTTCCTTTAGGACAAGGAGCCTGCATGAACCCAAATGTGACAGTGGCTGTGGGTGGCAGGCCTGTCCCCACTGGAGCAGTCCCATGGGACCAGAGGGTGACAAGGGACAGCTTGTTTTGAAGGCCTGTGTTCACCACCCAACAGGTTCGCGGCCAAGACGGTGACAAGCGGGAGCCTGGTGCTCATCACCCTGGAGCGGCGCGAGGGCTCCACGGCCCAGCTGACCATCAACAGCGAGAAGATGGTCATCGGCACCATGCTGGTGAAGGACATCATCCAGGCCCTGGCACAGTGACAGCCGGCCACTGCCACACCCATGGCCCTGCCCTCCCATCCCTTCTGCCCCATGCTGCTCCCCAAAACACTCCCTTGCCCCCGTTTCTGCCGGGTTATTCCCTGCCCTGATCCCAAAAGGGGTGGCAGGCAGTGACCCTCGGGCCAGCTTTGCTGCTGGGCGGAAGGAGCAGGATGGGGCAGATGGGATGCAGGGAAGTGTCCTACTCGGCAGGGCAGAAGCGGTTCCAGCCCCCATGGAGCACAGTGTGCCCCCAGTCCCTCACCACCATCTCCCAATGTAATCCTTATTTATTATGTCCAAGATCTCCCAATAAAGCTCTTCTCCAACCTGCTCCCATTCCCTCCTCTGCTCTGTGGGCACATCAACCTCAGATTCCCCCCATGTCAGGCTCTGCCAGCCTCTCCTGGGCAGCCACAGGGGACATCAGGAGACCAGCCATCCCTTAAGTGACTGGAAACATGCAGAGTCTCCCAGGGGTAGGTGGCTGCTGGGTCCTGGAGAAAACCTAGCAAATGGTGTCAGGGTGAACCCCCCAGGGCAGGAGGTGCTCAGTTGGACCAGGGATATGAGGAGTCTTGGGAGGGTTCCAGCTGTTTATTCAAGGCAGAATTGCTCATGCTTTCACTGCAGAAATACCTGCTACGTCAGGGCTGGGTCTGTTCTGCAGTGTCACTGGAGGGATTCCTGGGGCCAGCTCAGGGACGCTTTTCATCACCAAACTGGGATTACAAAAAAAAGGAAGGAAATATGACTCTTCATTAAGATCTCTCCTCCCAGCACGGGCTGGGTGGGATTTCAGTGAGCGCTGGCTCTCTCCAACCAAAGCTGCAGTCCAGCATAGAGCCAGGCCCAGCACCTGAGGCAGAGGATGAGCAAAGGATGTGTGGGAAGGTCTGAACTCCGAACTGCCTCCACTGCCACAAAAAGAGTGAGGGGCTTTTTGCCTTTTCCAGGTAAAAGATGAAAAAAACACCTTTATGTTTTCTGACAAATCCCAGTCTGGAGCAGCAGCACCAACCACTGGGTGTCAAGTGCTTGTTCCACAGGGAAAAGCCCATTCCCTCAAGGGCAGGGGCTGGAGCTGCAGCTGTCTCACAGGATGCAGCTGGGAGACACAATGATGCCACTACCCTGTCTCCCTTAGGGAGGCTGACTTAACCCTCAAGGTCCTACCCCTTCATGGGCTCAGTGAGTGTCACAGCCTGTGTGTGAAGAGATGCCAGCACACTGAAGCTGCCCTTGGGGACCCCACATTAACTCCCTGGGGGTCCCATTCCCTCATTGAGGGCTCAGTGAGCACCACAGCCTGTGTGTGGGAGCTGCCAGCACTGAGACATCCTTGGGAGGGAGACTGCAGCCAGGCATCACAGTGCCACTGCTACATTCCCCTTAGGGGGACTGATTTAAGCCCCTGGGGGTCTCATTCTCCCATGGGGAGCCCAGAGAGTGCTGAACCTGGTGTGGAGAGCTGCTGGAGCCAAAGGGGCTCTGGAAGGGCTAAAGCCAGGCACCACAGCACTGCCACATCACCCCATTTTCTTTGGGGAACCCATTTTAACCCCTTTGAGTCCCATTCCGCTCAGAGAGGCTCACTGAACACCCAGCCTGTGTGTGGCAAGAGGCTGGCATTGAAGTGGTGCCAGGGGTTCTGAAGCTGAAAGCCACAACACTGCCACCATGCCAGTACCTCAAAGGAGCTGATTTAAGTCCTTAGGGGCACGATTTTAACCCTTGGGGATCCCATTCCCCTCAGAGTGGGCTTAGCGAGCACCACAGCCCATGTGTGGGAGCTGACAGTGCTGAGGTGTCCCTGTGAAGGCTCCAGATGGACACTGCAGTGCCACCACCATGCCATTCCCCTTACAGGGGCTGATTTAACTCCTCTGGGGTCCCATTCCCTCATGGGGTGCTCAGTGAGTGCCACAGCCAGTGAGTGGAGAGCTACTGGCACTGAGGTGCTCCCTGGAGGGCTCCATCCAGGCACCACAGTGCCATCATCCCATTCCTCTTAGAGGGGCTCGTTTAAGCCCTTGGGGGTCCCATCCCTTCACAGGGGTCACAGTGAATGCTCCAGCACAGTGTAGGAGCTGCCAGCACTAAGGCTGCCCTTGGGGAACCCCATTTTCAGTCATGGGATATCCCATCCCCTCAGAGGGGACTCAACAAGTGCCACAACCTGTGTGTGGAGAGATGCTGGTGCTCAGGTGTCCCTGGGGGGCTTCAGCTGGGCACTGCAGCACTGCCAACATATTGCCCTCATGGGGGGCTCATTTGAGAGCCCTTTGAGGGTCTCATCTGTCAGGAGCACAGCGAGCGCCACAGCCCATGCATGGAGAGCTGCTGGCACTAAGACATCCTCAGAAGGGCTCCAGCTAGGCAGTGCCACCATTGCATCCCCTTTAGAGGGATTGATTTAAGCCCTTGGAAGTCCCACCCCCTCACAGGGGGCTCAGTGAGCATCACAGCCCATGTGTGGGAGTTGCCAGCACTGATGCTGCTCTTTGGAAACCCCATTCCCCTCGACAGGAAAGATGTGTGCTCATGTATTTACAAACAATTCCATGGGTGAGGGTTCTTAATGTCTCTGCCAACTTCAAGCCACAGGTTTGTTACAGAATCCAGACAGTTTGACTCCTGAAACAGACAAAGGGTCCACACAAGCCTCAGTTTCTGAACTTTGGGGGAAAAATGACATGTTTAAAGGGGGAATATGTGGTAGGCGGTTCCTTCCTAGTACCTCAGCTGATGGGGAAAGGAAGAGGGCAACCAACGTGCAGCCGGGAGTTTAGGCTAAAAGGAGGTGGTGGCCTCTGAAACTCAGAGAGCAAACCCCACGGGTGTATGCCCCAGTTGTCAATCTCTCCCTTTATTCAAATAAAACTGCAGGACTCCTCTGTCTCCTTTATGGATACTGCCTTCTCATAGCGTGATTTCCTGCACACCCTCACAGAGCGCTGGGTGAGCACCCAGCTTATGTGTGGTGAGGGCCCCTGACGTGCTACAGTGAACAGATAGAACTGTTACCATCCCAGACCCCTCAGAGGGCATAATTTAAGTCCTTAAGTCCTATCGTTGCCCTTTGGGGTCCCGTTCCCCTCAGAGGAATACGGAGTGTTGCCAGTCCTGAGCTGTCCCTGAGGGGCTCCAGCTGGGCAGTGCCACCACCATCCCACTCCCCTCAGAAGGGCTGACTTAACCCCTCAGGAGTCCCATTCCCTCATGGGATGTTGAGTGAGCACCACAGCCCGTGAGTGGAGAGCTTCTGGTGCCGAGGTGCCCCTAAGGGGCTACAGCTGGGCAGCACAGTGCCACCACCACCCCACTCCACCCAGAGAGGTGGATTTAACCGCTCAGGGCTCCCATTCCCTCTGAGGGGGCTGAGTGAGTACCACAGCCCATGCGTGAAAAAATGATGACACTAAGCCTGCCCTTGAGCACCTCAATTTAACGCCTAGCAGATTCCATTCCCCTCACAGCAGGGGCACAAGGAAGTGCCACATCCTGCATGTGGCAGCTGCCAGCCCTGAGGTGTCCCTGGGAGGGTGGCTGAAGCCTGACAAGGCAGTGGCACCACCCCATCCCTCAGGGGGAGTTGACTGAATCCCTCAGTTAACCCGTGGTTGCCCCGTCCCCTCAAGGCGCCCGGGGCTCCGCGGGGCGGTGGCGGGAACAGGCCGATGGCGCCGGGCCC
>JANPWX010000352.1:88465-126963 GCA_024734555.1 Trochalopteron elliotii
GGGGATGGGCACCCCGAGCCCTCAGGACAGCAGTGGATGGAGTTCCCCTGCTTCTTGTCGGAGCGCGGATATGGGATCCCCATTCCCTTTGGACTGGCCCCAAGGGGGTCCTGCTGCTGAGGTACCCCTGGGGAACAGGGAGCTCTGCCGTTCCCGGTGTTCTCGCCATCCTCTTGGCTCGCCTCTGCCGCGTTCTGGGACCGCCTGCCCGCAGCGCCGCTCATGGCCTTCCCGCCGGTGAGTGCGGACACGTGCCGTCTCGCGAGGCCGCCCCGCCACGTGGTTGCAGGCGCCGGCGCGGGGTGCTGTTCCCGCCTGTTTTACCTGTGTGAAGAGGGGATGGGCACCCCGAGCCCTCAGGACAGCAGTGGATGGAGTTCCCCTGCTTCTTGTCGGAGCGCGGATATGGGATCCCCATTCCCTTTGGACTGGCCCCGAGGGGGTCCTGCTGCTGAGGTACCCCTGGGGAACAGGGAGCTCTGACGGAGCTCAGGCTCAGAGACCCCATCAGCTGATCAGTGCTGCCTTCAGGGAAATGCCGGACGAAACTGGGTCCTGGCCTAGCAACCTATTATTCCACTCCTTTGAGGTTTTAGGGGGATGAAGCTGGGTTGGAGATGCTGAGCTCAGGTTTGGATGGTGGGGCATGGTTTGGCTAGAGTGGGCGCTTGTACTCATGTAAGTGATACTTTTGTACACTTTTAAACTGCCTTTTTTTATTGTATAAGTTGACGTAAGGTGCTGTTTTGTTCTTAAACTGTGTGCTGAAAGTGTAGTGTCTGGTTGGGGTGGGGGGTGAGACAGGAGACTCGGTAACTGTATGGACAAAGGTGACTCTACTGAGTGAGACAACTCTGCTGAAAAACAAGTTCTTTTTTTTTACCGTTTGCTGTTCCCCAGCTGCAGCCAATTAACGCTCATTACTGGTGCCTGTGTCATGGGTTAACAAGGTGTGCTGGCACCTGGAGTACTGCTGAGGGGCTTCAGGTGCCCTGTGCACAGGGTGGGAGCTGGGCTCAGGGACCCTGTTGCTTTGCTGCATTTGTCTCAACTGCAACAGTCTCCCTAAACCAATAAAAACCTTATTCAGCTTTGACAATCTGCTGCAACAGGTAGCTGTGGGTATTGCTTGTGTCCAAAGCTGCTTGTGAGTGATGGCTACAGAACGTTTTGTTCCAAAAAAAGCAAAAACAAACAAAAAAAGTTGCCTTGATGGTGAAATGCCTTTAAAAACAGGGATTTGGGCAAAACGGGTGTTTTTCTGAAGTCAGTGCTCCCCTGTGAATTAAGACCAGTCTTAATTCCAGCCAGGTGTGTCAAGACACCTCTACTCAGTAAAACCCTGGGACGGCTGCTCAACTTCAGCCTTACTGATGATGGGAGACCTAGTGCAGCCTTGCCTAACTTTGGGATGAGCGGGGGTGGGAGCGTCTTGCTTGGTGGAAACAGTTACACCAGTCTCATGTTTTGCGGGAGGTAGCTGCCTTCAACTCGGGAAGCAAAACATACCAACAAAAAAGGATTTTCTGACCTGCCTTTTATTGAAGTGTGGAGCCGTCTTGACTTGATTGTATTGACATGGACATCTTTTAACAGCATCTTAAACTTTGCCTTGGGATTGAAAGCCCTCTTGGCTGTAGCTACAGCTCCAAGAACCCAGGCATGGTGCTGCCTGGGTGAGATTTCTATGGAAGATGTAAAAAGTAAAGGCTGGATTGTAGCTGAGCCTTGCCTGCTCCCCAGTATCCCCAGAAGCTAATGCACATCTTGGCCATACTGGCAGGCAAACTGTGTTTAATGACTTCCCTAGGGATTAGGCTATCCTAATCCTGTGCCAGTGCCGTTGTGATGCTGCAGGTTCTGCCTAGCCCTGGGATTTCATTATCTCTAGGTTTCCTGCAGGTGTGTGTGCCACGGGGCTGTGGAGGTTCCTCATTTCCCCTTGCCTTGGACAGCTTTGGGGTGTTTTGCTGCACAGGTGTGTGTTGTGCCACTGGCTGAGTGCTGCTGGTTGTGCCTGGCCCTCCTGCAGGTAAACTCTGCAGGCTGTGGGGTCTTTTGGGGGGATGGGACCTCCGGGGACCTGCCGGCTTCCTGATGCACAGCCGGCAAACAAGAGCTCTCTGCCGTGCTGGTAAGGCTTGCTGGTGCTCTTACTCTGAGGGAGGGGAACTCCTCTCTGTTTCTTGGGGCTCCTTTTCTCAATTCTGTGTGCTTCTTTGGGTTGCAAGAGGGGTCTGGAGGCTTTCAGTATTTTCCTTGAAACCTCAGCGTTCTGGGCATGAATTTTCCTGCCTGGATATAAGTTCTTTATTGAGTTAGGATGTGGAGGACTGCCCTCCTGCCTGAGCTTGCTGTGTGTGATGCTGCTTGGGTCTGTGTTTCTGACCTCCAGTAACTTAACCTAGAGTCTCAAAATCGTTAGCTCTGTAGCACTGTGTGCCTGCTGCAGAGAACTGAATTGCCCTTCTCTTTTGGTTCCGATCCAGGGGCTTCCCTAGAAAGTGATCTGACCCAGGGGCTTTTAGCTCTCTAAGAGACTGGGTGTCTTACCAGGTGTCGGCAAGTGGTCTTTGACTCCTGGTGGCTTTAAAGCACCTGTCAGCTGGATCAGCTTCTCCATTCACTTGGTCATCCCCTCACAAAACTGTGTCTGTGCCTTTGTATTGGGATTGTGAGGTGTAGCAGGATGGAATGGCTGAGAATGGCTGTTGGGTCACTGGTTACCCCCTCGGGTGTCTCACATGGTGCCAGGAGGACCCACCGGTGGTGCTTGACTGGTGCCTCTGGAAGCACAGGGGATCTGTAGTTCGTAGCTGTAGTGTGAAGAGCTTCCAGGGAAGCCTGGAGAATGCAGTGTGTTGAATTTGCCAAATCCTTCCAGGTGGGGTAGGGAAAGGGAATCCTACCTGGGCTTTGAGGTGCTGTGTTGCTCGATGATAGAGCGGCACCGGCTCTGGGGCCGCAGCCTCAGGCGTAGTGTGCCTCCCTGGGCTGTGGTATTGACTCCCAGACGGAAGCACTTGGGTGGATTCTCCAGTTTGCAGACTCTTCCCACCAGGCTCTTGGGAGGGGTTTGGGCTCCGAGTGCTCTGGAGACTTGCAGAGCTCTTCTCAAAGGAGTATCTTATTTTAGGGTTGGGGAGGGTGAGCCACGACCCCCTTCCTACGAAGAGTTGCCGTGCTGCGAGGTCCCCTCTACCCTGTGTCCAGGATGATTGCAGCATCCCAAGGATCTCCGTACAGTCTAGAGTTAAAAGCTCTCTAGCAGAAGGGATTTTTGTGGAAAGGCTTGGCTGTGTTCTCGCTGGTTTCTGTTCCTGTTTTGAGCAGGACTGGTGCTGCCAGTTGTGGAGGCTAAATGAGAAGGAGCGGGGTGGGGCGTTCAGCTGCCTGCTCCGGGTTATTTAGTCTTGCTAGTGCAGACTCCTAGGGAAAAGCTTTGCCTCCCGCTGGAAGTGGGTCTTTTACAGGAACAGGAATAGAATGCGGAGTTTCATGCTTGTGCCAAGGCAGCCTGATGCGGCACTCCTTTTTATTAAAGATGACTGGCAATACTTTTGTAATTTGAGCTTCTGTACTCCAGCTGCTCTTTATAAAGATGACTTAAAGCCTGTTCTCTCAGCCTGCAGCTCGCTTTTAGCCTTACCTGTTTCACTCTTGTTAAATGTTCCAGTTACCGGCGCTTTGTCTGGCGGTGGGTTCTGATGTGTGCTCCTGTATTTACAAACAATGGGTGAGGATATGGGTGTTAACGTCTTTGAAATGGTTCTTAATGTCTCTGCCAACTTCAAGCCACAGGTTTGTTACAGAACCCAGATAATTTGATTCCTGAAACAGACAAAGGGTCCGTACAAGCCCGAGTTGCTGAACTTGGGAGGAAAAATGACGTGTTTAAAAGGGGGAATATGTAGTAGGCGGTTCGGGAAGGCTGTGTCTTCCTAGTACCTTAGTTGATGGGGAAAGGAAGAGGGCAACCAACGTGCGGCCGGGAGTTTAGCCTAAAAGGAGGCTGTGCCCTCCGAAACCAAGAAAGACAGAACCCCGCGGGCATATACCCACGTGGACAATCTCTCCCTTTATTCCAATAAAGTTGCAGGACTCCTCTGTCTCCTTTATGGACACTGGCTTTTCATAGCGGCATTTCCTGCACAGCTCTGAGCATTTCAATAGCCAAAGATCCCAGCCCTCAGCGCCATAGAGATGCTGATAGTCCTAAACGGGCTGGAGTTCTCCAGCAATTGTTCGGGTCCCGCCTGAAGGCACCGTGCGAGTTGACCGTTCACTGCTGCTTCCAGGAGTGGGGTTCCTTTGCTTTTTAGATGTGCGGTAGGGAGTTGGAGAAAACGGTAAGATCGTGCGCGTCTAATGACGGTGTGAGGGGTGGAATGTAAGCTCCAGGTTCGGGCTGGGTTAATATTCCCGTCTCCACATGAAGCTCAATTTAGACCAGCCTTCTTGAACGATCAGCAAGGGGTCGTTTGAAGGTAAAACCAGCTCGGTGCTTCAGGCTTGTTTGCGAGTGAAGTAGAATCGGAGGTTAGTGAGGCCTGAAAGTTGCAGAGGCACATCCAAGAGGTGCCTGTAATTAAGTGTCTTTTTGACAAGTACAAATGGTCCAATTTAGAGCTTCGGTGTGTGTTGGAGGAGCAGGGGCTCGTTTGCCAGACTTGATGCTCTTCAGTTCTTTGGATTTGAGTTTAACTTGATTTAATGGCCAGTATTCGGCTCCGGAGGCCAGGACTGGCAGGGTTGTGCCTCCTGCTCCTGTCTTTAAACCGGCGATACCGATTGCTCAGCGTGTTCGGGTGCAGAATTCTGCAGTGGGTTTTGGGTGGCGGGTAGACCTTGTCCTCGGCCTCAGAACGCTGGTAGTGATGAAGCTTTGCGGCTTCTGAATTGTCGGAGGCTCCAATGTGATGCAGCTGCTCCCGAACGAGCCTGCGTGTCAGTGGCTTGTGAGCAGAGCTGGGAAAGCAGCTGCTCTTCCCGGTTCTCTGGACCGGCACCAGGGTGTGGGAGGGGCTTGATGTTTCTCAGGCAGAAGCTTTACAAGTGGTAATCCTTTTTTAGGATGGTCGCAAAACCTTGATGCTGGTGGATCTGTGCCCATGGAGGGTAGTGCTAAAGCAGAGATGGTTTGGGGTAACTACCTCTGTGGTCAGGAGCTGCTGGCTGAAGGGAAGATCAGGATTTTTTCTTCTGCCTTTCCTCAGGATTTGGGACTGTTTGATTAGCTGGGAAGCAGTATTGTTCGGGTTTTTTTTCTGCAAGCCTGGGGTGATTGCTGCTGACTTGAATCATTCCAAGATACTGTTCAGAGCTCCAAGATGGGTAGTGAGGTGAGCCTTGTGCTCCAGTGTGTGCATAAGAGGAGCTGCTGTGGTTCCTTGTGGTGTCTGCCTGGAGCGTGAGCATCCCACTTGTCCCTTGGTGTCAGGAAACAGATTTTGGGGTAGAAGGTGTGTGCCCTCATTAATCACATCTCTGCTGGTGTTGTGATGTGCTGGAGGTAAACAGCAGGGAGCTGTGTTCAAGACCCAGCTGGTTTGGTGTGGCTGTCAGTGTAAAGTCCATCCCTGTTCCTTGTGTGTGATGGGCAGTACGCTGGTGTGCTGTGCTGACAAATTGCTGACCCGTTTGCTTAATTGCTTCTTTAATGCCAAGAATTGGGTTTGAGTGTTGCTAAGACCTAAGCTAATGTGAATATTGGAGGCAGTCCAGGCTTTCCACAGTGTGTTGAAAGCTGAATACTTGCCTGTTTGACACACATACTGGTTCTTTTTTACCAGAAAGAAGATCCTGTGAGGAGCATAAAAGACTGCTGGGATAGCCCGAATGCCCCTGCACTTTCCACTTGCAGCAATGCGGATATATTCCGCCGAATAAATGCCATGTTGGACAACTCTCTGGATTTCAGTGGAGTCTGCACCACGCCTGTCACAAAAAGCAAATGTGACACCCTGCCAGGTGATGGAGGGGGGCTGCTGGAGTGGGGAGGCACTTGGTGGGGCCTGGTGAACAGATGATGGTGGTGGTAATCCTCAGTGGTGTGGGTCTTGGTGTGCTTGGTGCCGGGGGGCTTTGCTTGTGTGCCTGAAATGAATGATCCATGTGTTCCCTGGCAGCATGGAGGTGCCTGGGAAGGCTTGCTTGCCTCCGTGTGGTGCTGTGGGTCACTGTGGGCAGGATGTGAGTGCTCCCTGCCTGACCTGCCAGCTCCTGGTGGGAATATCTCCAGTAGACTCCTGTAGTCTGTCTCTCCTGGAGGCAGGATTCATCTACTCTCAAGGTTAGCAGAGCTGAGTTGCTGCATACATTGAAATTGCAAAAGAATTTTGAAAAACCGTATTTGCTACAGGTCAGTTAACCTGCATGTAAGAGCACAGGTGGGTGCAGACTTCCCTGCAAAGCAAGTTTGATGTGATGAAATCAGTGCTGCAAGCCTGTTTCCTCCAGGCTGAGGGGAGTGGGTACATTCTGCTGTCTCAAGACAGAAGTTCTGTGCCAAAGCAGAGAGTGTTTGGTCTGGTCTTATTTTTATCCAAGTGAAGGACATGCTTTTGTCCCTTTGCAGCAGCCCAGGTCTGCCAGTAAATGTACTTGTGCCTGATACTTCTTTTGCCAGCACACCTCTGAGCAGCAGTGCTTGTGCCAAGGATTTGGGCACTTGAAAGGGATTGCTCTTGCCTCTCCAGCCTCTGAAATACATAATATACACTTTGGCCATTATTGGAAGCAAACTACCCCCTCAGGATATGTCCCAAAACAAAGTGGGAAGTGAAGGGCTGAACTTCTCCAGCTGATGACCTTGCAGGGTGCTGTGGGCAGAGCAGGTTTCTCTGCAGTCATGTGGAGGAGACAGGGTTGCCCCAGCCTCTTGGGTAAGCTGAGGTTTAATCAAATGGGTGTGGAAAAAGGCTCTAAATGAGTGTCTGGGCACCGTGTGGGTCTGTTTGATGCCTGCACAGTGTAACTTTGTTCTGGGCTCGTGAAATGACTGCTACCAGATGACTTCCAGTGCAGCTTAATCTCCAGGGTGTTTTGAGGACTTAGCAGTGTGGACCAGGGGCTGATCTGGCCATGTGATCCCGTGCTGGTGCTGCAGAAATACCAGAGGAAGTGAATTACTTGCTTCGAGGCCTGGGTCCATGGCCAGCATTGCTTGAAACCTGCCTGGTAAAGTGGCATTGGAGGCTAATGCTGGCTACTTCTGAGCAGGGGTGTAGTGAATATTAACCAATTCAGGTTAGTGGTGCATTTTTAGAGATTTGCTGTTGGACTAAGCTGATTTGGCTATTTTTTGTTGTTTTTTTGGTTGCCTGGCACAGTAGTAACTAATGCTGTATCTGATCTGGATGCACTGGAAGTATAAAGGAGAAATAAACAGAAATACTTTCCTTTATTTCCTTGCAGTGTATTAATGAAAGAGTTGTTTCTGGCTTGTTGAAATCTTAGCTATAGCCCTTCCTACTCCATTTGGAATGGAACTTTTTCATAGAATCTTAGAACATAGTCATGGTATTTTCTGATTAAATTTCAGCTTGCCAAAGTTAACCTGGTTTATAAAGGAGATGTCTGTGTGGTAGAGCAGATTGGTCCTGTGGAGATGTGGGGTAGTTCTGGTTTTAGGTCTGGCCTTAAGAGCTGCCACAGCAATCTTGACTTGCAGTGCTGTATTTGACTTTGAAAACTCTTCTGAGGGATGGGGGTGTTTGCCTGGCACTGAAGTAGAACTTGTTCTGCTACTTTTTCCTGTCATTTACTCTGTTTTTTCCTAGGGATGTCTGGACCAGAAGGTCTTGCTGGTGATGCCTTGTCTGGAAACTCTTGTGTTTCCCATTGGTGTTAATCTGCTTGTTTGTTTCAGGGGATCAGTAAGTCCTGTGGAAGACCTCTCATAGGGGAAGTACATTAGCACTTGGATGTAACAAAGAGTGCCTTTCTCTAGCAAATGTTATTTTTGCTGCAGGGAAACCAAAGTTGTGCTTTGGGGACACCCTAAGCAGGTTTTTTTTCTTCTGTGGCAGCTGAAGACCAGTGTCATCAGTGAGTGCTGGAGACACTGGAAAACCTTCCTGGTTTTCAAGGCCCCAGGGTGGGGGCCTTGCTCAGCAGTAATTACCCAGACAGGAGGGTTTCAGCTTGTGTCAAATCCCTTGTATAGTGACAGAAATGATTATGATGTGAGGATTGTGAGGAAAGAATTCTTCACTTCCCAAGGGATACTACTGCTGAGGAGGGCTGCTTTGGGCTAATGGGACTGTGAAGGTGCTGAGAAGAGAGCAACCTGGGCCAGCAGTTACCAGCTGTAAATTCGTGGATGAGTCAGCATCTGCCAAAACGTTGGCAACTCAGAGTTACTGGTTTCCTTGCAGTCCCAACTTTGTTTCCTTCATGTTGGAGCAGGGACCTCTGGGTAGGTAAGGAGGGCCTGAATGGGACAGCTCTGCAAGCTTTGTTGTGTCTTTGGAGCTGAAAAGTGTAGGAGCTGCTCTTAATGTTTGATAGGTTTGATGAGGAGAGTCTTCTCCATGAAAAAGCTGGCAATGTCAGCAGGAATGTGGATCTTCGGCCATCTGTGATCTGTAAATGGAGGAGTTACTTTGATGCCTGGACTCTGGCCTGGGTTGTGCAGAAATTCACACCTGATGGCTGTAAGGCTGAGCAGCTGATTTGCTAAAATTCAGAATATAATGCAGGTATATGGGCAGGTGGTTAAGCCTGGAACAGGTTGTTGGAGCTGCTTGCCTTGCCCTTGAATGAACTTCTGGGTAGGTGACTAGTGGAGCAGACCCTTTATCTCATGTGGTGTTTTGTCATTGCTCCAAGTCAAGTCACTTCTGAAGAATTCCTGAGTCTGTGGTGCTTTTACTTTGTGCAGGAACAGCTGTAGTTAGACTAGATTATCATGGAACTCTTTGCTTGGGCAGGCTTAACGAATCTGGAGATCCACCATGGATGTAGTAGCCATAACAGGTGAAAGGACTCTCTTTTTGCAACTTAAGCTCTTTTAATAGCAGAGCTTGGGGAAGAGACTTTATTCCAGCTGTAAATGCTTGGACTTTAATCTCTGTGGTCCCTCAAGCGTTTCAGTTGTCATCTTCAGGTCAAACTAAATTTATCCCGGCTGGGACTTGTGTTGAAGAGGCCCCTTTGAGCAGTAAGAGGATTACACGTGGTGGAGAAGAGATGGCAGCAGTTCATGACCTTTTGTTAATGCTATTGGGGAAGCACGTGTGGAGACACTTTCCTGGGCTGACAGTGAGGCCGTGCTGGGCTCAGTCCAGCAGCAGCCTGAGCAATGTGAGAGGACAGGCTGATTCAGCACTGCTGGATCCACATGTCAGTGTGTTATCCTCTCCTGGGCAGGGCTGGGACTACTGCTGCAGGCTCAGCTTGTCACACCTTGAGCTGGATCTCTGTAAAGATCAGTTTGCAGCTGATGATAATCCTTGGTGAACTTGGTTGCCTTGTCAAGGCCAGCTGGCCCCCTGCCCCGAGGTTTGTGGGGAGCTCTCTGAGCACCAGGCTCGGGGTGCTCTCCCAGACTCTGGGGTGCAGTGGTGTGGGGAGAACTGTCATTGTAGAACCTGTCTGGTGGCTTCTGGGACAGGGTCGTGGTGCTTCACAACCGCTGCCTGTCGGGCTGCCTCAGTCCTCTCTGGAGAAAGGCAGAACCTCCTCAGTGTATGTAGGCCTTAACCTTCAGTGGCTTTTTGTGTGGTGCTGGAGATGGGAGAGACGGTGTGGCCTTGACAGAGGCAGGAGTCAGCATCTCCCGCTGGAGCAGCTGCCTGTCCTTGAGCAGCTGCTTTGCAAGGAATGTGGTGTTAAAGTTGTTGCATTGTTTATCACTTCTCTGAATAAGAATGTGAGCAAGGGCGGTTCCTTAACTGGCTGGTGATTTGTTTGCCAGGCCTTAAAGCTGAGCCTTGATGAGTGGAAGGTGCTGCTACCTACACTAGCTTTTGAAATCACCCTGTTTATTCTTTTGCATGCTTGTTCCTGGTTTTCAACCTAAGGCAGTGAGTGCTGTGTTTAAAAGGAACTTTAAAGACATGTAGGTACCCCATATGTCCCAGCAACACTGATCTCTTTCATTAAGCTCTACTCATTTAACAGCAGCAAAGCAGCTATTATTTTGCTCTAACTTGACAGTCCGTTGTGTGAAGAAATGGGAGATGCTTAAATGACTTCCTTTGGATGGGAGAGGCTTCAGGTGCCAATTTCAGTGTGTAAAGGCCGTTAGTTGTGGCCCATCAGGCTTTAATGACTCTGTGGCTCCTTTATTTAAGGAAAACTGAAGGACAGATGGAAACCCAGACTAGCTGATGACTAAATAGGCTTCCTGTTTGGTCTTAACTGCAGTCAATTAATGACCTATCACTTGTTTAGCCCTCCAAAAAGTCTCTCTGATACTGTAATGTAAATTTCCCTGCTCTTCCGCGCCGTGCAGCCCCCAAGGAAACATTCCAGACAGCGTGGATGCAGCTGACCTGATATGAATAGTCTTGCATCAGGGAACAAAATGCCCTAGGATGTAGAGATCCAAAAGGTATCTCAGCTTATCTGGAGGTACTGAGGCAGAGTGAGACTGTTAAACGGGAGCTCACCTGAAGCTGGCAGAACCATTCTGCCTGCCCCAAAGAAATGCTGGGTGCCTGGTACACATCCAAAATAGGGAAATTCCACACTTATACCCCAGGAAAAGAGCACACTTTCTTCCCTTGGTCTTGTTGGCCTTTGGTAAATCCAAAGTGTCATGTTGCCAGGTCTCTGCCTATATGGGTACGATGCTTCTCTCTGCTGGAAAGTGGCTCTGGTAATTGGGTTTTTTATGAGATGTGCAGATGGAAGCAGGTCAACCTTCTGCAGAGCAGGAACTTGGCCTAGAGCTGTTGTACTCTGCAGTGGTCATGGATTGGTGGTGTCCCTGAAGATCCAGCAGTTTTCTGATTTGTTCTGAGCTCTGTCACTGAGGTTTTGGTGCTGTAATTCTGTGACAGTCTCTGTTACTCTTGGAAGAGGGAGGTAGAGCAGCAAGACTGTTGCAGTGCCTCTTGGTTTCTGAAGTAGCTGTTTGCCAGCTGCTCAAGTTTTTGTGGTTACAGAATAAGGCAGACTCCTTCATCTGGCTGTGAAACAGGTCACGCAGCAGCGTCTCCACTTCAGGAACTTTTCAGATTACAGGGGAGATGCTTAGCTGTGTTTCAGAAAAACCTCTTGTAACTAGTAGGTTTATGCTGAACAAGTGCTTCTCTAAGTCCATGATGGTCTCCACTGCACTTTGGGAATACAATTGGCTCATCTGGAAGCTTTCACTTGGGTATTTGTTTGTCTTGTGTGCAGAAGACACTTGAGAGACTTAATTTTCAGGGATGCAATTTCCAGCCTTTACATAGGAGATGTAGAGAAGTGTGAAAGATAAAGCAATGCTGCTGCTTGCTGCTGCTTTCCTGTTTGTCATCTAAAGGCTTCTCCCCCTGCCTCTGGCTTCTCCTGGTTTGGTTTGGAAGTTCAGCCTTGGTCGGAGCTCTAGTCCAATGGTGTGGATCCCTGGTTTTGTCAGTGGATGGAGCTTACAGCTGAGCTGGGCTTATCCTTCTGCTGCCCTCAATGCTTGGGGCCCACATCCAAGGAGGGGTTTCATCTGTATTCAGGCTCTTGTGGAAACCAGCATGTGGGAGCAAAGGGAGAGCTGTCCTGGCTCTGGAGGTGGTAGGAATGGGATCTGACTTGGTTTCATGTTTGCATAACCATTCTGAGAAAACCCAGAGGAAGAAAAACTGTTTGCTGGATTGTTAGCTGACCTTCCTAGATCTGGAAGGCTTAAATATCTGACCAACTTTGCCAGGTTGAAGCAGCACCTTTCCAGACTGGTGGTACAGAGATGCTGCTGCTATGGGATGGGAACTGAATCATGTTCCCTGCTCCCTTAACCCACAGCCTGCCTGTGGATCACAGCTTCTGCTGCCAGGCCTTGTGGATCCTTCCCACGCAGGCTTAGCCTGTAATTTCCTAAATATTTTCTTGTTTGAAGTGCCTGGTTGGTGCAGCCATGCTGCATACCAGATCAGGGGAGCGAACCAGGCTTAACACTAACTCCCTGTGGCTTGGTTCTAACCAGATGAGCTCCCCAGCCCAGCTTCCTGGGTGGAAACTCACCTGCCTAAAGTGGTATGGGTGGGGAGGGTGGGCTGGGCTGGGGCTCTGGGAGCTGTCCTTGCCTGCAGGTGAGAGCTGAGCTCACCTTCCAGAGTCTTTGGAGTGTCTCAAATCCAGGGCTCACAGTAAAAGTCTGGAAAATGCAGTTTTCCATGTGGGCAGTGGTTTGAAAAGCAGTCTGGCCTGTGCTGCTGTCTGGCTTGGCTACAGGGATCTCCTGGACAGGCAGGAGGGAGTCACCCAGAGGAGACACTTGCTCCAAGGCCCCAGTGAGGGAGTGTTTTGTTAAGGACTTTGTTCTCATCATACTGTTGAAATCAAACCCAACAGGCTTGGGAGGCAGGAGCTCAGTCTCTCCCAGACACTCGGGCACGAGCCCAGTGCAGCACTGCTCCCTCTGCCAGGATGGTTGGCTTCCAGTGGCAACTCCAGGGAAAAATCCAGGTTGGAAGGGCTTGTGCTGGTGGTTGGTGCTTGGAAAAAACTGCAGTAAGGCATTTGGGTTGGGCTGTGTCAGGTTACAAAGTGAAGTTATTTAGTATTTGGTAGACATTTAGTTATTCATAACTTGGTTATGACTTTTGACTGAATTTTTGTTGGAAATTTAATTCTTCCTGCTCTAGTGTCTGATTAGTTTTTTCTGCCTACAACAATTGATTGCTTTGTAACAAATCTCCAAACTCTTGACTTTTAAAAATAACTAGTCCAGAAGTCTGTTCTTCTTTGGTGTTTTTTTTAGTTGATATTTTGGCTGGATGACCTGTATCTGTCTTTCATCCTGGCTGGGAGTATTAAAGGGGAAGCAGCTTGGGCTGGCTGTTGGCTTCCGATGGGAAAAGGTCTAATTAAAAACTGCTGGTTATCTGAGTGGATTCTGCTTTGTGCTTCTGCAGTTAGAGCTGTAAATGGATTGTAGGGAGTTTGTTTTTAATGTGGATTGAAGTCATCAGAGGGAATCATGGATCTCTTACTCAAATCTGATTTGGTTCGATTAAACAAAAGTTTATTTCCTGAAAAATGTGAATAGTGAGGGAAAATGTGGTTGGACCCTGTGGAATGAGTGCTTCCTGTCACAGATAAATTTGTTCCTCGTTTTCTTTATTTCTTCAGTCGTGGGTTTCATCCAAGCTGTTGGGATTCAAGTTGTGCTTTGTGTCTATGCTTCCCAGAAGTTGAAGCTTGGTAGGAATTATTTTTTGAGACCTAGCAAGATCCCTGGTCCCCAAAGGGAAGGGAGTCTCCTGCTGCCAGGGATCTGTGCACAGCACTTGTGCGTTTTCATAAAGGCAGGAATGTTACATATTCATATGGACAAGTTATGGTTGCTGTGGGAACTGAGTTGGCTGAGCACTGTGTCTTGATCCTCTCCTCCCTATGTTAGAGATGTCCAAGCAATCAAAAAACTACCTGGGAAGAATTGATGCAGTGAAATACCATGCTGGAGTTGCAGTGTGATGCTGTCAGAGGAAGAGATGCTGTTACAGGTGCTTGGTAGTAATGTGACTGAATTGGCTCTACAGCTTGTACTAGTACTACTAGGAGTAGGAAACACCGTGGTGGATGCTATCCTGGTGGAGTGCTGTGGAGGAGGCTGCAGCTGGGTGGGGGGAAGGTGACATGTTGCCAGCAGGTTATGGTTTTAAATGCTCTGATCCTGCCTGTAAGTGCCTCAGTCCCCTCACTGGGATCTGGGAATGCTGGTGCTCCCAAATTGCCATGGGGTGAAGGCAAGTGTCCTGCCTCTGGCAGCACTGACCTATGTGTGTTACACATAGGGGTTACCCAGCTGCCACCTGCCTTTGCCTGGACTTTGCTCATGGGCATCCAAGTGGCATGGGATGTGGATGCAGAACAGGAGGCCAGGAATGCTGTTGAGATGGCTGGGGCTTCACGTGAGGGATAATGTGACAGACTGGAGCGCCTGGGGAAGAGCCGGGAGCGGTGTGTGGAGTGAGGTGTACATCTGATGGCACAGTGGGAGGCTGTGGGGGCAGGGGGAGGAGGAGGAGACAGCTGCTGCTGCTTGGGAGTTGGCTTATAAATGCCCTCTGACTCAGATTTCGGGTAGCACAGCTGAGCATCTTGTGGTTTTACCAGCCCCCAGATCCCTGCGTTAAACTGGAATTCTCAGACTATGAACCTGCTGTGTTTCCTTAGGCTGTTGGCACAGGCTTAAACCAAGGCGAGAATCCACATCTCCAGTACTATAGGCTTGTGAACACCCTGCCGGGGAGGGGAGGGCTGGGAAAGGGGGGGACCAGGCTGGTGAAAGGTAAACAGGCCATGAAAAATTCCTGATGTGAAATGGGCCTGCTCAGTCCTCTTCCTCCAGTATACAGGCAGGATGTGCCTGCTCAGGCTGGACCGGGGATAATGGGCTGCTCTCCGGGTAGTGGGGGTTGAAGGTTATCCTTGTTACTCAGGGGTAAACAATGCCGAGTCAGTGAGGCACAGTGGCCGGGCTCAACCAAACAGATTATGCCAGCAGAATTGCGAAGCTTTGCATCGGCTCTGAATCGGAGCCAGCAGGTGGAAGCTGGCCAGGACTAAAGTGTTTTTGGGTTTTGTGGGTGGAGGGAGGCGGGGACAGGAGAGCTGGGTAGCACTAAAACTAACTGTGCTCTGTCGCTGCTGCTCTCGTCGTTGCTGAGGGGATTGCTGCCTCCAGCCTGGTGTCTGCTGTGCCGACGAGCCCTGCTTTGTGCTGCCTGCCTCCCCTGATTTACTGGAACTGCTCCTCTTTCCTCCTGCTACCGTCTTGTCTGTCAGGGGAAATCTTATCCTTTTTTCTTACCTTTATTTTGTAAGAGCTGATGCAGTTCTCTTGCATGGCTGAGTGACGTCACTGTCAGCACAGTAAGCATCAGCAGCCTGGTCACATGCTGACCCAGTCAGTAATGCAGACGGGATAGGAAGGTGGAGGGGCCGAGGGGGGTGGGGGGCTGGATTCTGGACATATGGTAGCCTTCCCTTTTGGGGTGCAACTGCTGGTTGCAGGAGCTGTGGCTTCAGAGCGGCACGAGACCTGGCTTGGGGCTTAACGCTTTGGAAAACTCCTGCTTTAAAAAGAAAAAAAGCAGCCCTGAACTCTCAAGCTTCTGTTTGTTCTCCATCCGAGCAGACATCCAGGATTCTGAAGAAGCAGTGGCAAGCAGGATGCTCTTCCCTACGTCCACGCAAGAGTCTTCCCGTGGCCTCCCAGACACCAACGATCTGTGCCTTGGCCTGCAGTCCCTCAACCTGACAGGGTGGGACAGACCCTGGAGCACCCAGGACTCTGACACTGCAGCACAAACCAGCACACAGTCCGGTGAGTCTGCTGACACATGCAGCAACAGTTGTTGGATTCTCTGTGTGTTTTTGGCTGGTTTCAAGCTAACGTGGAGCGATGTGCTTGTGTAACAGGGCGCTGGCGGTGGCTAATGGGGGCTTCTCGAGCCGTGATGCTTGTGTAATGTGACAGCTGAGTTGGGGAGGCTGTGGCTGCCTGTGCCACAGCCCCCTCTGCTCTGCTGTCAGCTCACTGCAGATGAGAAGTGCCCGGGGTTGTTTTGCTCGGAGCTGTAATGCTTCTGGAGGAATAACCTCACCGGGAGAGGAGAAATCCTCTTGGTGTGTTTGGAGGGAGTGGGTGGGGGGTGTGGTGTCAGGAGGCTGAACACGCTGGGTAGGAGTGAGGCTGAACTTCGCTCCGGCAGCCTGAGGAAATCCCTGGTGGCAGGGAGCTCTGCAGGTGGGGGGGTTGTGCTTGCAGAGGGCCCCCCGTGCCTGATTGCCAAAGTCCTGGTAGCCCCGCTGGCCCAACTCTGCTGTGGGGTGTGGTACAGCCAGCACCCAACAACTTCAGCCGGCAGCTCCCTGGCTGGGTGGGAGACTTGGAGGGATCCTTCTCCCCTCCCACGCTTAACTAGAAATAGCGGGCTGTGCCTGGCAGTGGGCTGCAGGAGATGCAGTGGAATGGCTTCTTGTTTTAACTCTTCTGGTCCAGCGCAAACCTACGTGATGGGCAGGGTGTGGGCTTGCAGCCACGCGCTGCTGGCTGGTGTGCCCTTCCCCCTTGATCCTCTCCAGTCTGCTTTTTGCGGCTGGGATCGGCTGGGGGATCCCAGGGATGCTGGGTGCCTCCCCTGGAGTGATGTGGGGTCTAGTTAACTGTTTGAGACACCAGCCTTCCCTGTAAAATCCCAAGAGAAAGGAGTGCTGCG
The DNA here is from genome assembly GCA_024734555.1 of Trochalopteron elliotii. Taxonomy (NCBI): domain Eukaryota; kingdom Metazoa; phylum Chordata; class Aves; order Passeriformes; family Leiothrichidae; genus Trochalopteron; species Trochalopteron elliotii. Next base: position 104,839 of record JANPWX010000352.1, read on the forward strand.
TGCACAAACTTAATGTATCCTCTCAGCCTGGTGTTGGAGTAGAGGGATAAAACAGGGAAGAGTTCACTTGCTGGCCTCTGAGGCACGTAAAAACCAGTTTCACAAACGGTGTGTTCGTTAAAGTATCAGTCTGTGGAAAGATCTAGTGCTTTGGCAGAGTTTGTACAAGTACAGCCTGGTTGCTACAGAAACTCATCCCTTTATAGCAGCATGCTGCTGCTTTGTTAAAAGGGGAGTGCATCGCTGTGCAGACTGGGGTGACACAGAGGCCCCAGGCATGGAGTTGGTGCTGACAGGAATATAGATTGCTTCTTGGGGTGGGGGGGAGCTGGGCAGTGGGGTTTGCCTGTGTGGATGTTTGGAGGGGCCGAGAGGGTGCTGTCCTGAGCATAGGAGGAGCTTCTGGGACTCAACTCTGAGTTGCTGCATGAGTTGTTAAACAGCAAAAAAAAAGTACTGGTGGGGTAAGCAGAGTTTGAACAGCTCAATGTGCACAGCTCATTTGAGTTTCTGCATTTAATTTCCACAAGACTTGGCATGTGGGGCCTGGCATGGGCACTTGAGGTCTGCCTGCAGCCCAGCTGCGGTAGCTTTATTAAGCCTTGCTCTGCTCCAGTGAGCAAACCTCCACATGGTCCTGTGGGCTTCCCCTAATGAACCAGGGAATACCACACGCTCCTGCCTGTACTTCCATTGCCAGCTGAGACCTCGAAGGAGGAAGGAGAAACAAGTTGTTAGCGTGCGATGGGCCGGCCAGGTGCCTCAGAGCTCTGCTCTGAGCCCCTTCTGGCTGTTGGCAGACTTGGAGCCCTGCTGTTCCCTGTACCACAGGGTCTTTAATGGCTGAAGAGCCCACTTGGAGCAGGTGACATCCCCCGGAGTGACCCTGCTGCTGGCGGCCCTGGGCTCAGCGCGCTGCGGAACGAGGCTGTCACACATGGAGGCAGCCACTCGGTGCGGCTGTCCCAGCTCCACCTGCTCCTCCGTAGCCATCTCCAGAGCTCTCTTGGCCGGCTTCCTGCCAGCCTGCCTTGGCAGAGGCGTGGATGTCTCCGCAGTGCTCCGGCAGGCAGGCGAGCAGCGCTGGCATGAGCTCAGGGCGGGCTCTGCGCCTCACAGGTTGGGTGGTGGGGCTGGCATGGCCGTGCTGGTGGTGGGAATTTACTGCTAAGGGGGTGGAAGGGCTGCTGGTTTCAGGAGGGAGGTTGAGTCGGAGAGGATTTGAAGGTGCTCTGGTGACCTCCCTGCTCGCTGAGGGTGTATCTGGTGTCAGGTGCCCCCACTGACTGCAGTGCTTTGTGCTGGAGCTCCTGCCTGCTGCAGAGGCCTGGGTAGAGCTGTGAAAAGGATCTTGCCTCAGGCACAGCCCTGGGCTCTGATGATCTGTGCCCACTGGGTGCTTGTGGCAAGTGTGGTAACAGCTGGTGGAAGGTGGCACCCAGTGCTGTTTCTTCACTTCTGGCTGCTGGTATTCCCATTAGTACCCAGAGGGTGGCTGGGATGTGAGACCTGCCCAAGTGCAGCTGTACTGCTTGTACAGAGCAGCTTCTGGCCTTCAGTGGCTGTGCAGAGGGTCCAGTGCCCAGTGGCTGTGGGTGTTGTGATCCTGAGTTCTCCTCACTCCCACGATCCCTTCCCAGGGAGCAGCAGCTGGGCCAGGGGTGCTTCATGGTCTGGGCTGCTGTTACAGTCCTGCTCTGAGAGCTGTGGGGATGGTATGTGCTGACTGGGGAGGTGAAAGGCTGATCCTGTGCACAGCTTTGGATTGCTTCAACCACCCACACCTCCCATTTCTGTGGGGCCTTTAGCCCTTCCTCAGTGCTCTGGAGGAGTGGAGCTCCTTGGAAGCAGAGAGCTTGTCGTTTAGGAGTGCTTTCTGAAAGGCTGTGGAGCACTCTGGGTGACAGAGAAGTGTCCTGTATCTGAAAGCTGCGTGGGTCTAAGGAGCTGGCAGATGCTGGTGCTTGCAGGTGGCCTATCCATGCTGTGATGGAAAGAGGGAGGATATGGAGAGGATGTTGCTGTATCTGAGTGCTGCTGAGGCCTGGCAGGCTGCAGCTGGCCCAGCCCTTAGGACTGGGGTCTCCATTGGGGTGTCCAGCAGGCAGGTGAGGCTGCGGCAGTGCTGGGCTGTGGCTGGGCATGGGGGGAGGGCTGGCACTGCCAAGCAGAGCTGCTGTGCCGCTGGCACCCAAGCCTTTGGAAGGTTCCAGCAGTGACTCAGCTGTGCGGACCCACGGAGAGGTGGCTGGAAGGGTGGAAATGCAACAAAATAGCTAACAATCAGGCTAAAAATATTGCTGATGTGGTCCCCTGCAGTGCTGTGCTTGAGTACTGATGAGCTGGGACCTCTCCTCTGCGTAGTCCCTGCCAGCACAGAACTTCATCAGCTTGGGAAGGACCTTTGGCTGCAAAGCCTTCTGGTGTCACCTTGTGCTCCCGGGGCGTTGTCACCACACAGCTTGGTGCAGTAGGAGCAGATGCCTGCTGATTGGATGTGGGACAGCAGTGGGGCTGGCTTTTATGCCCCAATCCTGCCTACATCCCCTGTTCCCTAAGGGCCGCTGAGCCCCTTGCACCCAGACAGGGTTATTTGTGAGGAGTTTTCCTTCTGCACCCAGCCTGTAATGCACAGAGGGTGTGTGCTGACCTCTGGGGAGCGTGCCAGAGGTATTGCTGGTGCCTGGAGCTCTCTGGAGGCAGTGGCTGCTGCAGGCTTGAGCTGCTGGCACTTCCTGGCTGTAGATTGAACTGCTGTCTCACAGCAGGCAAAGTGTCTCAAACCCTCTGCTGCCACTAGATCTGTCAGGCTGGAAATACTTCAGCAAGTCCCAGCAACGTGCTCTGTGACCTGGGGAGGGACTTGTGCAGGAAATTGGCCTTTAACATTTCCAGTCGTGCCATTCTGTATTTCTGGAGGCAGCATTTCCCTGTCTGTAGCCTCCCAGTAGGCGGACACATGTGCTGAGATCTCAGTTCAGAGGCAGGGAGGGGGTTAAGGGGAGTGAGGTGGGACTGCCCTTGATGGTATCCTTTACCTTCAGTGCCCTGTTTCTCAAGGGGTGCAAGCAAATGGGGTCTCGATCCAGTTTTTGCCTGGAGAGCAGCAGATCTGTGTGCAGATTTTTGGGTCTCCCTGCCTGGCTTTTCAGCCTGTGTGCCAGCTGCTTGGTCTGGCTGGTCTGTCCTGCCCTACATTGAGAGCTGTCCCTATGTGGGACAGCAGACTTGCCCACGGGGAAATGATCTGAAAACCAGTCTGTTAACACTAAGTCTGCAATGCTAACTTGGGAGTGTTTTTAGCAGGATCAGGTCTTCTGGAGAGGATGTTGGGCTCTCTAGGTGAGCCCAGCAGGTGAGCTCTTCCTGATGGCAGCTGATGGAGCACCTTGCTCTATCTGCCTCTGTGTTTGTTGTGTGACCCTTAAGCTGCTGGTGCAGCAACAGATGTGAGCTTTTCCTTGGATTTGCTCTTGAGACTGCAGCTCCAGCTTCATCTGTGCCCTCTGCGGGGTGGCTGCTGCTGTCTCATTCTCCAGCCTGCAAGGCTGCAGCTCCTGTCACTCTGGTTCTGGGGAAATGGCCCATGGTAGGAAAATGCTGCTGAATCTTCTCAGCCCTTGGCTTTTCTGCTTCCCCAGAGCACAGCAACTCATTTTTGCAATAAGCTTGCTTATCTGTAGTTATTTAAAATCTACCAGGCTGAAGCTGTGGGCAGTCTGTTGTGCGTTGCCTGGCAGATAGTGAGGCCTCAGAGCATGGATCTCTCTGAAGTCTTCAAGGCAAAACCCTGTCTGAAAGATGAAAGAAAAGACCTGTTGCACAGGAGGAATGGTTGTTGTGGACTCCTTGCTTTTCTTCTTGATAACAGCAGGAGGGATTCATAAGCTGCTCCCTGAGGTCAGGCTGTTTTCAGTGTCCTCAAATGCTGTGTGTGATGGGGGCACCTGAGCCTCCCAAGGGAGAGTTGCTGTTCAGCCTGGGGTGGCTGTTTATAAATACAGCATGGCAGTCACTGGCTTTCCTCGAGCTGCTGGTTTGAGTGCTTGGATGCAGAGCTTGGGGCAGAGGATTTGGGTCCCCAGTTCTCCATCTGTTTAATTTGCTGCTTGGCTAACCCATGCCAGGCTCCACAGAGCTCTGCTTTGTGCATGTCCAGGTCTCTCCCTGCTGTTTTTCCTGCTGTCTTTTGGACAAGTAGCTTCAGAAGACCTAGGTGTGTCCTGGGCTCCTGTGTATTCCTGCTTGGCTGTGTGTAAATCCTTCTCCTTGTGCTGGAGGAAGACTTCAGAGGCTCATCCTGATGGAGAGCTCAGTGTCTGGACAACACTAGGTCGGCATCAGAATATCTAAGGCTGATTTTTTCCTGCTCTCTAATGAAAGGGATGTTTTGGGTGTGGGGGGGAGAGCACTTCACCTGAGTGAGACTTAGATGAAAATAAGCCCAAGTATGCCTAGGAGAACTCAGTGAAAGATTCCTTTGTGCTGCTGGTGGTATGGCTGCTGTGACGAGGAGGGAAGGGCAACTCCTGCTGACCTTGGACCTGTACCTGGTTCAGGAAAATAGGTATCCAGAGTTTTAGTGGTGATCCTGAATTACATGTTCTTGGTGTCCTTTCTTCCCTCGAAAGGAGGACAGGCTTTCCCAGCAGCCTGGTTCTTTGGGAGCAGCTTGCTGATGTTCAGAGTGTAGTAATGGAAGCACAGGTGTGGTGATGTTGCTTCCTGTGTGAAGATTCTGGATGATAACAGTGTAAGCACAAAGTTGGGAGCTGGTTTGGCTCTCTGGGTCTCCTGCTTGGTGCTGCTATTCCAGGAGTACCTGAGTCAGCCTTACTAAAAGCTTGTCCCATGCTATCCTAGTGCTTGTAGCACTTTTCTAAGGACTTACTTGATGTGGGTACTTAATGGGCTCTTGTTCCTTGAACGTGTTTCCCATAAGAGCTGCTCACAGCTCAGTGGGCTGATTCCTCAGTGCTTGGCTCCAGCCACCAGTGCTGGGGAGTGGGAAGCAGTTAATAGCTGCACACTGCTCATGTGGCAGTGGCATTTGATCCTTAACAGAATAAAATATGTATCAAATAAGTAAAAGAAGTATCAAACCTGAGCTTGCAATTGGTTTCTAATGGAAGTTGCTCTCAATCCGACTCTTAAAGCTTCCATTTGAGCAGCTTCTCTTAAAACAGATTTATTTTTATCTGTGCTGATGCTGTAAAACAGAAGATGCAAATAGAGGAGTAACTGGAACAGGAACCCAACCAGCATCTCTGCTTGTATCCAGCCAGAGCTGAAGTGGGTCAGGGCAGCTCCAGTTCTGTGCTGGAGGCAGCTTGTGGGGTCAGCCAGCCTTGGCTTTTGTCAGGGTGTTTGTGGCCTCTGGAGGAGCCCTGTGGCACTGTCCAGTGGTGATTTGGAGAACATTTCTTTGCTCACTTTGGAATTAAAAGTCATGTTCCCTTCCGAGGAGAGCATTGGAGTTGCTGTTTGGTGGGTCTGAACTGCCCCAGGCAATTCATGGCTTAGTCTTTCCTGTGATTGATACTGGAGGTAGCAGCAGGGAGAGTGGTTTAGTGTGTGCAAGCCCTGGCCTGGAGTAGGATTCATCCCCAAAATTGCACCAGTCAAATGAGAGATGAGGTTTTCCTCCAGCCCTTGCACTGCCACACATCTAAGCAGTGGATGTGAGGGTTCCTTGCTGGGCAGAGCTGACCCAAAAGGCTGTGCTGCAGCTGCATCAGGAGCATGGGAGCTCTCTACAACAGGCCTTGAATGTGTTCTTGACTCTGCCTTTACTGCAAACTCCACAGCACATGCTGACATGAGTGCTTCCACATGGAGCTGGGTAGGGAACAGCTTTTGGACCTGCTCTCCCAATGTCCCTCTAGCAGAGGCTTGTGGGCCCTCTGCAGTGCTCTTGGCAGGCTTGGCTTTTTAGGGTAATTCCAGTGGGAAGGGACCTCTTGAGGTTATCCAGTTCACCTCTTGCTCAGAGCAGGGTAGGAAGGCTGCTGGAGTGTGGCAGAAATAATGTAGCCCAAGGGGGCTGCAGAAACTAATTCTGCCTTGGTGTTCCCACAAAAACACCTTTTCAAGTGGGTACCTCTCCTGAGCTGGCTCAGAAATGATCACACTCCAAAGGATGCTTTGGTCCTGGAGCTGTCACTGCACAGAGGCTGAGTGGTGCTGCTGCAGGGCTGGGAGCACTGGGCATTTCCAGCCAGGGTTGCACCTTCTGTCCACGTCTCCAAGCTCACTCCCCCTGTGCCAGGTCCCTTAGGCCATGGCAAAAGAGCTGAATCACAGGTGCTGTCTGTGCTGCTGCCAGCACTGAGGCTGCTCTTGGGCACAGCAGCTGGTGCCACATTTGAGATGGCCACGGGGACATGCCAGCTCCCTCCTTGCCCCTCTGCCTGGTTCTCTCCCCAGGAGTGTGGAGGGGAAGGTGAGACAAACTCCCAGGCTGTGATGCTTAAGGGGTGCAGACCTTTGGGAACCTGCAGGCATCACTAGTGGGGTTAGGGAGTGCCAGTCTGGCAGTGGCTTTATGCCAGCTGAAGGCCTCAGTGAGGCTTGTGTGCCAAAGAAAATTGAGTTTGGGACTAAAGTCTGCCCTTTTTTCAGTTTTTCCTTCACTGCAGAGGGGTCTGGCCAACACTCTGCCCCTTTCCAGAGAGTCCCCCTTCTTAAGGTGGTACCCTGGTCTTGACACCCACAATCTGTGATGCAGCTGAGGATGAGTCACTCACCCTTGTTATGTCAGGTAACACATGCAGCACAGTTTGCACCCTAGATGTTGCAGCAGATAATTGAGAGGAGTTTGGTACTTAAATATAGAAGTGTTTGTTCTTGAGGCTTGCAAAGCTGAAGCTTGTTGTGCAGAATTTGACCTGAATATGTTGGCTTTTAAATCTCTCTGGGACTGATACATGTTAAAACCTGCTGTATTTCAGTGTTCTGATCTTTTTAAAGACAACTGTGGTTGTGGCAGTCTGCTTAGTGAATGCAATTACCTGGGCACTTGTAATCCTGAATTGCATTTTAGCTGTCTTTTCTGATATTTACCTTGGGTAGCTGTTTTCCCTTCCTAGAAACACACAGGAGTAAATTCCCTGCCTCAGGAAGCTGTGAGCCTGCTTGTCAGTTGGGTCCTGCTCTCAGTGTCAGTGGAGGACCAGTGCTCTCAGATGTTAATGCAATAATCTTCTGCTTGTTCCCAGTTATGCTGCTGTTTCTATTTTTCAGGGCAAGTGACTTACCATGTTGGTGCCAGAACCAAGAATAGACCTCAGGTGTCCTGACTCTAATTCAGTGGTTCAGCTGTGGGATCATGCTGCCTTTTTTTATTCCCCTGCCCCCTTCTTAGCAAACCAGAAATAGCTGCCTGAATACCTGCAGCTTTTCTTTGCCCCAAATGAAGAATCTGTGAGGGCAGAGGTTCCTCTTTTGTAGTTCAGGAAAAAAAAAAATGGGCTGTGCTGTAGGTCTTACTTAGATGGTGGTTGCTTCTGGTTTGATTACATCTGTAGTTCTGGGAGCTGCTTTTCTACAGAGCTGGTAGTCAGTTCAAGATTATTGGGGCTTTTGTGGTGATACAGCTTGTAGAGGACTGTGTGCCTTGTACTTTGCATGGCTCCTCTAATAACAGCACTGACTGTTTTTTCAGTGGAGTAATGGGAATATAATGAAATTCAGAGGATTTTAGTTGGGCAGATCCTCTGGAGGTGTCCAGTGTGCTGCTCAGGTGAGCTCCAGGGCTCTAAGGACTCAGTTCCCTCCACTCTGGGCCTTGTCCCATGGCTGCTCCACTTAAGAGGAGGAAATTTTTCTGCCACTGCTCTTGCTGCAGCTTTTCCTTGGGTTTTTTGTGCCCCTGTAAGAGTTTGGTGAACTGGGAGAATCCAGTGTCTGCCTTCCCTGTGCCAGGCAAAGCCTGTCCTGTCCTGTGTGCTCCAGCCCCACATCTGCCCCTGCAGCTGGCCATGTTTCAGTCAATGTTCCTGTGCTGTGGCTGTGTGGACTCCTTGCAGGCAGCTTCAGGTCCACCAGCTGCAGGTGAGAAGTGCTAAAATTTAGGAGTAGACTGGAATGTTGGTCAGCCCTTCCCTGCCATGAGCTTTGAGCTACTTGGTACTTGTGTGTGAGGAGGGTAAGCTCACCCTGGCAGCTTGTCTGGCTGTGTCACTGCTGAACTACAGCTGTAGGAGGTGGTTGAGGTGCCCATTTGCTTTTCAGACATGCAAATGTTTCTCTTGCCATGGAGTTTCTCAGTGTCTGTAGGAGGTGCTGCTTTTTGGCTGACTAAAACATTCAGCTTGCTCCCACCCCACCAGGGCAGAGCTTGGCTGGGTGGTAAAAACTGCAGACAAGCTGTTTTTCTGGAATTGCAGCAGGCTATTGTTTAGGACATTAGCTTTTTTTTTTAACTTTACAAGCTTATTTGATGCATGACAAAAGAAAGTGCACTGTGTTCAGTCTCCAGGGCCTCAGTCACACTGCTGCTCTCCTCTGCTGCCCTGCCCCAAATGTGTATATGGTGCTGCAGCCTCTGGGCATGGCAGGTGTCACTGAAACCTGTCTCTTCTGCTTTATTTCTCCTGGTAAAGAGCATTCCTGTTGATCTCTGTGGGGAGATCCAGGCAGAAAGGTAGACTCCAGCATATGTAGTAGTTGGTGGATGCAGGGGGAGGTCTTAACAGCTTGCTGTCCCTTTTGTGCTGAGTAATCTCTGAGCAGATAAACTTCTGGAGATGGCAGTGTCCCTCTGCCTAACCTTGCTGGGGGTGCCAGCCTGCAGAGGTGACACCTCTGAAGGCCTTGCTCAGACAAGTCCTGGACTTTTCAAAGTAAGCTTTTTCCAGCCCTGCAGTGAGTTTCTAAAGGCTGGAACACATCTCCAGAGCATAAATTCCAAAAGTGTGTATGCTCCCCTGGCCCTGGGGCTGCAGCCAGCACAGTGTCAAGCTGCCTGCACAGAGTCTGTGGGTGCCAGACACGGCTGGCAGCTCCAGGACTGGGCCTGGCACACTGCTCCTGCAACAGGAGTGCCTTGGCCCACTCTCCATGTGTCTCTGAGGGGTGTGGCTGTGTGACAGATGCTGTCCTCAGCCGTGGAGAAGCTCACACTGATGTTCTGAGTGTGGAGAAAACTTGAGTGGAAGGACTTGGGCAGCTGCTGGATAAGAGGGATTTTTGCTCTGGGCAAGACTCACTTTCTGGGTAATTTGACTAAACTGATGTACCAGGGAGTACAGCACTGATCTCATGTGCTGTTGGCTGGGTGCTGTCCCACAGAGCTGAGCTGAAGCATTTTGTTCAAAGGGCAGTGTGGAAGTGGCTGAGGTTCTGGTCAGCTTGGTCCATCAGGTATAAACTCTTGAAATGAAACCCATGTGAAATGTCTGGATGTGGCACTTGGTGCTCTGGTCTAGCTGACAAGGTGGTGATTGGTCAAAGGTTGAACTCTATTTTGGAGGTTTTTTTCCCCACCTAAATGATCCTCTTGCTCCTAAAGCGTTATCCAAGGCAATAAACTGTCATTTGTCATCAGCATGGTGGTTATTTTTCCAGAACCTTTCTTTCCCAGAGCTGCCAGCAATCATTGGGGCTCATCTTTACATTCATCTCTTACAGAATGGGTATGGGCAAGGCTACCAGGAGGGTCTACATTTCAAATGGCTGTTAAATTACAGTGTACAGGGAAGAACTGTGTGCTCCAAGGTGCTGGAAAATCTTAAATTGCATGTCTTAAGTGGTGAATGGAATAGTAGAAGCTGTTCTTAGTGCATGGATTGGACATCTTGCTGTTGGGACACCTTCCCAAAATGTGCTCTGAATTGCAGCTTGTGCTGGTGGAGCAATCTGCTTGAGAACAGGGTAAACTCACATTCAGTGTGGTAGTTCAGTGGTTGGTAATGGGATTTAAAGGCTAATTTGGGGTCTACAGGTAGAGTTGACCTCAAGAGTTGAAACCACCAGTGTGGGCTCAGTGTAGCTGCTTGTTTTTTTCCAGTGTCTGGCTCAGGTATGATGGGTCTGAGGGTCTTGAGCCTGCTCCCCTGGGCTTCGTTAGGGGCCCTGGGGTGATGCAGGAATAATGGTGTATCCAAACAGCAGTTACTAGGGAAAGCTCAGCTAAGGAAGAGGCTTAGTTTGAAAAATGCTCCTTCTCCAGGTCCTGCCTGTGGCCAGGACCTGGCAGTGCCATGTGGTGTCACGGCTGTTCCACAGAGCTGCCAGTGCTGGGCTGGCATGCCCAGAGATGGAGCAGAGCGTGCTGGCTCTGCATCAGGCATTAGAGCTGCAGCACTGAGTCAAAAGTCAGTGCCCAGATTCTATTAAAAGCTCCTTTTCTGCTGTCCCCTGCAGAGGAGCATTGCCATGTGCCTTCCTTGCTACACTGAGCAGAGGCAGGAAAAGTTCCAGAAGCTCTTGGTGTGTGAGTGGTGAATGGGAGTCATGGTGACCCTGGAGTTAAAATTTCCCCTCTAGGTGTGAAAAATACTTCTTTGCACTCATGTTCCTTTCTTACCCTGAGTAGTTCCATGGTATTTGCTTTTTCACTTTGGGACTTTCAGTGATGCTCTTGACTCCAGGAATTGCTGATGCATCTTGCATATGTGCTAGGAATGATCTTTCCCTTAAATGAGCTGTCTGCCTAGAAGGGGAGACAAGGCCAACTCCCCAGGAAGAAGTGTGGCCTCAATGCCTTGAGGGCTTTTTTTTTAGGTGGGCAGCCTGTGTTGGCTCTTGTGCCCCATTCCTCAGGAGGGGTTTGGTGGGTTGGAGCAAGGAATTAGAGCTGGATGCCTTTGGGATGGTGCTGGTGAATAAGATCTATGTGTCTCATGCAGGTGTTTCCTAGGCTACCTGCACAGCCTGGCATCAGGGCACTCAGCCTGGTCACTGAGCAAGGATAAAAGAGGAAATGCTGAGTTTGGTTGATGGCTTTTCCTCCCAATGTCCCTGTGGGTACCAGGTGAAGCTGAGTCAGGCCCCCTGGGGTGATGTGGGGTCTCCCACAAGCTCAGTTTGTCCGGCAGAGTGTGTAACCAAGTGTTGCCAGAGTGCAGAGCTGTCAAAGCTGCTGGATTGGATGGAATCTATCCATGTTAACAGCAGGATGTCAGCACTTCCAGGACCTGAGGTTAGGATTGGGACAGTTGAAGCTGGCAGGATTTTTGTGTGGTGGTAAATACCCAGACAGTAGATCCTTTTAAAGGCCAGTAATCCTGCCACTTCAATGTGCTTATACTGGCCTTACTGGTTTTGTAGCTACTGTGAGAGCTGAGAAATGTGTATGTGGTGGCAGAGATGAGGGTGACATAAATGGGGCAGAGCAGCTGGACCCTATAATGCCACTGGGAGCTCCCGATGAGCCTCAAACCCTTGCTGCTGCATCCTGAATGGATATCTAGTTCCACATCTCTGCTAGCCAGGAGATCTGGAGCAGGGCAGCACTATCAGGTAGCAGTCTGCCTGGCATTAGCTGCTCCAGGTCTCTGGAATGCTGTGCAGCCACAGTCAGCACAGGGCTGCCGGCGTTCCAAACCCACGGTCCTCACTGCCCGGGGAAGGAGGAGGGTGTCAGCGCCGGGAGCATTTGTTGGCAGCAAGGCTTGGGCTGTGGGATCAGCTGCTTTGCTTTTGCCTCTTGTGCTGTTTAGTGACTGATCAGATTTTGGAGGCTGTCGGACAGATTCAGCTGTCTCCCCAGAACAATACGCCGGCTGTATTTTTAAACACATCACGTGGCTTCAGAGAAGTCGGCAGAGCAGCGAGTGCGGCTCGCCGGGGCTGGGAGATGCTGTGCCCTGCTCAGAGCTGTGACTAGGAGGGAGCATCTCCTCCCTGGCTGTGTCACATTCCCTTGGGCCTGGGGGGTCTGTCCAGGTAAGGACTGCTGAGCTGGCCAGTGTTTTCCTGTGGCTGCAGGGCTGGGTGTGAACACAGGTGCTGCCTGTCCAGGAGAAAGAAGGGCAGGAGTTCCCTTCCTCAGCGTGGTTGGAGGTGAGTTCCTAGTAACATGATGTAGCCAAAATAGGGGAATCTTGCAGGGATAAGGCTCTGCAAATGTAGTAAGATGTTGTGGCTGTTGCTGAGGGCTCTTCCTTGAGTTGAGGGTGATGCTTTAAGTAAAGGACCCACCTGTACTTGTGTTGGAGTGGTGAGGATTTTCCCCAAGTGTGGGGCTTCATGGCAGGTGTGCCATTGGATAATGCAGCTTGGGGTTGGTACATCCCAGCATCTCCCCTCAGTTGTGCTCAGCAGCTCTCCCTGGCGCTGACACCACGCTGTCCTGTCTGACCATAGTGCAGTCCAGCATGATGGTGTTGTCACTCTCCTGGTTTGGCTGGTGGTTTGGATTATTAATCCTCATCTGCATGGGAGCTGCTGAAAATCTGGGTTAAAACCTTGTGGTTCAGCTTGCTGAGATCAGGTGGGGCTTGGAGGATCTCGAGTGGATCCCAAATTTGCTTTGCTGAAAACAGAAAGCTTCAGGGCAAGCTGCCTTGTTTTGCAGCCTGTGAATAATTAAAACCATTTTTGAATGCTTTGCTCTTTTCACTTGGTTTGGGTACATATTCTGCTTGCTGAGACTTGCTTTTTTTGAATAGACTGGCTGGTGTTGTGCCCCTGTGGGATCCCTGCCCTACATTCCCTCTCCTTGTGGATGGCAGCTGCCCCAATCACTGACCAGGATGTGACTTTATGACCTTTGGATGGCCTGGTCCTCTGCTCAGAAGCAGCTTTCTTTATAGGGAGGCATTTTCTGGATTCTCCTCAGTGGGAGGAAAACCTGCAATGTGAGGGAGGCAGTCTGACACATCCTTGTCTGCAGGCTCTGGGGCAGAGGCCTGATCAGACAGACTTACTGTGAACACACACCAGGGACAGCAAAGCCTCTCTGTCAGCAGCCCAGGCTGGCACCTTCCTGGCTGCCCACAGCCAGCTCCTGGCAGGGATGATGAGAGCAGTGTCCCACCTCTGAGCCTGAAAATTCCTGCTGGTGGGCTGGGTGTTCTGCCACTGGTGTGTGCCCCCATCCCTGGGGAGCTGCCCCCCACCCCCCCCGAGCCCCAGCTTGCTCCAGGACAAGTGGCAGGGAATGGCATGGACTGGGCAGAGGGCACTGTCCCAGATCACTTCTGAGGTCCATAATCTGGGATGTGGGATCTCTGAACTTCTCCCAGATGAAGTGTGTTCTCCTGGCCAATCCCTCATAACCCATCCTCATGTTTGTCAGCCACACTAGGCTGCTCTGGGTTCTGTGCAGCACCATGGCCCAGCTGATGGCAAACACCAGAGGTGCCACCACTCAGACATGACATTTGAGGGCTGATAGGAGCCCAGTGGCCATGGGAAGGAGGAGCTGTGTTGTGTTGCAGCTCTGACAGACTCTGTCCCTCTCTGTTGCAGTTCTCAGCATGCTGAATAACCCTCTTGGGAACGTCCTGGGGAAGCCCCCGCTGGGTTTTCTGCCTTTAGACCCCATTGGTTCAGACCTGCCAGAGAAGTTTTCCACGCCGTCGCTGAGGAGCTCCCGCTCCCTCCTGGATTCCCGCTCCAGCAGCCCCTCAGACTCGGACACCAGTGGGTTCAGCTCTGGTTCTGACCACCTTTCAGACTTGATTGTAAGTTTTGGGGTCCTGGGGTTTTGCTGTGTTTTTGGGGAGCACAGAGTAGTTGAGTGGAGGTGCCAGCCAGAGCCCTGCCTGCTCTGGAATGGGAGGGAATGCTGGGAGGAGCTGTTGTGCACACGCTGGCACAGCTCAGGGTTTGGGAGAAGGGCTGCTCATGCAGTCCTTCAGCACAAGCCAGCAGTACCCTCACTTTTTTTTTCTTCTAATATTTTGGCCTTTGGGGCCTGTGCTTGCAGCCCTGCTGGGTTACAGTAGCTCCCAGAGGGATCTTGAGTGCTTGAGCTGGTGTGTGGCAGTGCAGTGTCTGTACCCTGATCCCAGCAGGGAGGAGGCTGATCCAGCCTGGACTTCTTAGGCACTACTGTCCTTGCCTTTCATTGCTCTTCCCATTTGCTGACTGCACTTTTCAATCCCAGGGTGGTTTCTTCTAGAGCAAACTGGGTCTAGCCTGCTCCTGTTCCCTAGAGCACAGCTAAATTTGAAAGGCAGGGAGCAAGTGAGTCTGTCTGGCTGCCCCAGTCTGCTCTGATGGGTCTGTGGTGAGTGCAAGTGGCAGCTCTGGGTGCCAACAGGGCAGCTTAGCTCTAGCCAGCTCTGTAAATGCTGCTGCATGGCCTGCCCTTGGCACAGGAGGATAAAGCCAGGAGCTGCTCCAGGCTCTGCTGTGGTGTTGCCATGGCCCTGGCCCCTGTGTTGGGGTGGTGTGAAGGACTGGATATGGGGTTGATTCTGCTGTGATCCACCCTGGAGAATGAGGATGTGCTAAGTGACTGCAGCACTCAGGCAGTGGTGGTGGCAGGTGGTGCAGGGCACAGGGCTCTGTGCTGGCCTTGTTTGTGAAGGGCAGGACTCCCAGCACGGCCCTGGCGTGGGCGGCTGCTGTGGCAGCACAGGGACAGATCCGCAGCGCAGCTGGCATGGAGCTGTGCAGCATCGTGCCTCCCTGCTGTTCCATTAATCCAAGCTTTCCCTCCTCCTGCCCTGGGAGGGAATGTGGTTCATGGTGCTCACTCCCTGGTCAGGCAGCCCTGGAGCTGGGCTGTGAGGGTGAGATCCAGCTGGTGCCTGTGGGCATTTCCAACAAACCCTGCCCACTGTGGGCACAGTACAGAGCCTGAGGCTCCTTCTGGGCTGCCTGGTGCTCCCCAGGGGTGACACTGTTCTTGAGGCCATACAGCCAGGGGTAGCTGTGGGCTTTTGGTGGTCTGTGAAGTGCCTCCTGCTGCTGATCATGGGGATGGGTTCAGTGGAGAACAGCCCAGGGCTTTCCCAGGGTGCTGGGATGTGTTGGGGTTGCTGCTTTCTTGCCTCTGCCAGGGCTCAGAGTGTCTTAAGAGATTCCTGAGAGCTTCCTCTCCTGCTATGGGCAGGGGCAGGGCCCCAGTGTGATGCCTCACCCCTAGTATTATGTGCTGTTACTCAGAGCTGGATTTCAATGTGGCCTTTCTCTTGCAGTCAAGCCTTCGCATATCCCCTCCTCTGCCCTTCTTGCCTCTCAGTGGGGTGTCGAGAGACCCCTTGAAGATGGGAGTGGGATCCCAGCTGGATCAAGATCAAGCTGCCCTGGCTGCAGTAACTTCCTCCCCGGCCAGTGCATCGAAAAGGTGGCCTGGAGCATCTGCGTGGCCTTCCTGGGACCTTCTGGACTCTCCAGAAGATCCTTTCAGTATTGAAAGAGAAGCCCGGCTTCATCGGCAGGCAGCAGGTGAGTTGGGAAGGGGGTCCGGGGGGTGGTCCCACACTTGGGGGAGGGCAGGTGGCCTCTGTGCAGACACATGGAGTTTGCTCCAAGCCCAGGCCTGACTCTGCCTTTACCTGCTAAAGAGAACAGGTGGGTCTGGGCAGCTGCTGGTGGCTGTGCAGCTCTGCTCAACCTGTAATTAGGAAACATGGGGGAGACTTGTGGGAGAGTGGGAAGGAAATGATCCTGTACTGAGTATTACTGGTGTCTTCTCTAAGCTGTGAATGAAGCAACCTGCACCTGGAGCGGGCAGCTGCCTCCCCGAAACTACAAGAACCCTGTCTACTCCTGCAAAGTGTTCCTGGGAGGAGTCCCATGGGACATTACAGAAGGTGAACAGCCCCTGGAAAGTGAGGCCCCACACCAAGGCCTTGGGTGTTGACATGGGGAGGAGGGTGCAGGATGGAGGTTTTTGTGGGGGGCACTGACCTCTCTCCTTCTGTCTGTAGCTGGGCTGATCAACACTTTCCGTGTTTTTGGCTCCCTGAGTGTGGAGTGGCCCGGTAAGGATGGCAAACACCCACGCTGTCCTCCCAAAGGTAATATGCCTAAAGGTAATAGCGAACACGGTAGGGTTACTTTTTTCCCATGCTATGTTACAGCACGGATGGTACAGCTGCATGCTGGTGACTGGATGGTACAGAGCACCTGGGGTAATGTCCTGCCCTCACTTGGGTCTGCACCTGGGCTGCAGAGCACTGGCACCCCAAACCCAGCATCCTCTCACCCATCCATAGCAGGGTTGGACAGAACTGTGGGCTGGGGGATCCCTCTCTGGAGATGTTTCTGGAACGCTGTATGTAGGGCTGTGGCTCTGGAACAGCTGCTGATCCCACTGCCAGCATGTGCAGCTGGGCTGACATATTGTATGAGCAGGAATTAGTTACAGGCAGGAAGTGGCAAGTTTGGAGGCCCTGTAGTGCCTGATGGCTTCATTCAGCAACTGGAGCAATGTGAGGTACAACACTGGCATCCATGGAAGGGACTTCAAAACCCTGAACTGCATTTGAGCCAGGCCAAATTCAAAGCAGGGTCTATTTTTCTGCAGATCTTGTTGTGGCCAGGCTGGTGGTGCCCACCTGGCTTGTACAGCTGTGGTTTGTGGATGATGGAAAGTGGCCTGTGTGGCCCTGGACCTGGGCATCCTGCTTCTCATGCTGTGCTTGGGTTTGGGCTCTTCCCAGCTTGGTTTATACATAAGAGTCTGCTGGGAGCAGCAAGGGCTACCATACAGATACTTCAGGTGGCACCCAAGAGTGATTTTGAGGATGTCTGCAAACTGGGATGGTCTGTTCTCCACCACAGCTCTAACAACTGCTCCTTTCCCTTCCCTTCCAAAGGCTATGTCTACCTGGTGTTTGAGTCGGAGAAGTCAGTGCGCGCTCTGCTCCAGGCGTGCTCCCAGGACCTGCTGAGCCCTGATGGACTCAGTGAGTACTACTTCAAGATGTCCAGCCGCAGGATGCGCTGCAAAGAGGTGAGCAGAGCTGTGAGGGCAGCCTGACAGGGCAGCAGGGGGTGTGGAGGGAGATGCCTGGAGAAAAGGAAAGCAGGGCTGGAACAGCAACAGCATGCTGGCTCCTGGCTGGCTTTGACTGCCCTGTGCCTGTGGTAGGGATGTATCAGTTCAGTGTGTGTGTCCCTCATAACAGCTTATGCCAAACCAGCCTGGAGCTCCTGGGTTGGTGGCAGACCATGGCTTCAGTTGGCTCACACAGAGCATGGAAACAGGGATTTGACTGCTCTGTGCTGTGTCCATCACACCTTTGCTTGCAGAGGCAGACTGGGGTCCCTCAGGTGCTTTGTCAGTCCTCCTCTGCTTGCAGAGCAAGTGACTTGTGCTCAGCACGCAGATATTTTGGACCCCAGGCTGCTCCCCAGCATGGCCTTGGCTGGCTGACCTGTGCTTTGGGGGTGCTGGGGCTGCCAGAGGCTCCAGTTGGGCTAATGGGAAAGGGGGACCTCAGATAACAGACAACTGCCTGAGTTCAGGGAGTTAGAGGATGGAGATGCAGCTCTTAATCTAGACAGGCACAAACTAATTGTGCTGTAGACATCTCTCCTGGTGTCTGGCAGTTGGCAGAGCTTCTATGCTCAGCGATTTAGTTCTGCCAGAAGCTTCTCTCCTGAGCCCTCCATCAGCTGCAGAGCAGATGGGAGCTCCTCATGGAGCTGGTAGTGGGTGGTGATTCCAGTACACCCCTCCAACATCAGGCTCCTGTGCTGGGAGGTACCTGACTGGGCCATAAATACAGGTGGAGGGATGTGCATTGTCCTCTGGCTGCCACCCCTGAGGAGCTGCTGGCTTTGGTTCTAGTTTGGCTGGAAGCAGAGTTGGTTTTGTCCCCTTGTGGGTTCTCTGGAGGTGTCTGGAGCTCCATCTAGATGGATGTGCACCCTGAGCAGCAATAGATAACAAATGATACTTGCAGCTCGGGGTGAAGTCTGAGGTTTGGGGTGCTCCTGGTTGCAGGTGCAGGTGATCCCGTGGGTGCTGGCCGACAGCAACTTTGTGCGCAGCCCCTCGCAGCGGCTGGACCCCAGCAAGACGGTGTTTGTGGGGGCCCTGCACGGGATGCTGAACGCAGAGGCCCTGGCAGCCGTCATGTACGACCTCTTCGGAGGGGTGGTCTATGCTGGCATTGACACTGACAAGCACAAGTATCCCATAGGTAAGTGATGGTTCTGCCAGGATTGGTGGTCACCCCTGCCGTGCTCTGAGGAGGCTGCGGTGTGTCCTTGGGTTGTCCTTCTCTTGGAAGGCTGCCCAGGTGGCAGGCTCAGAGAGCAGATGCTGTGCAACCTCTTCTACAGTCTGTGCTCCTCATCTCCTGGCCCTGGGGAGGCAAGACAAGCGTTGGGGAGGGTTGGTAGAGCTGATGTGCCTGGGAATTGGAAGGTCCTGGATTGTTCCAGAGCAGCCTGAAGTTTTGAATATGCCTTTAGGCATTGCTGAAGGTTTCTCTGTCCTTGCTCAGTGCTGTTAGTGGTTGTTGGATGCTGCTGTAGCTGTTCTTCCATTCCCAGGGCAGACAGCTGTGGATCTTAACCCACTCTTGGGCTCTTGTCACCAGAGTTGAAACACAGCATGTCACAACGTGTGTGCCTCCCTGGAGGCCTCATGGGCCAGTAGACAGCACTGAGGTGGCTGGTCTGTTGGAAAAAACTCACAGCCTGTGCCTGAGGATCAGCTTTCCAAGGCTCAGGCTGCAGCAAGTCTCAGATTTGGAGAGACCATGGATCTCCTGGTGTTGCCAGGCAGTAACAGTGTCAGAGCTTGGTAGTGCAGGGTTGTCACTGCTTGGTCAGTGTCCTTGGACAGCAGTCAGGCTTTTCTGGGCAAGACTCAGGTTTAGGACATGGATGTGGTGCTGCAAAGCCATTGAAGTGCCTTTAGGGGGACAGTCTCAAGGAGGGTGGGAATGGGAGTTTGAGACTTGAGGCAGATTCTCAGTGTGACTCTGGATGAGGTGTCACAGAACCTCCCTGTGCTGGCCCTGTGAGATCCCAGTGTGTGACCCCAACCTCCTGTGGTTCATGCAGAGCCCAGGTTGCCCCAGGTAGGCAAGATCCATCTCCCAGTAGCTCAGTGGCACTTCCAGCCTTGGACCTGTCCTGCAGTCACAGCTCAGTTTTGGTAACTAAGCTGTCCCCTAGTTGGTTGTGCTGATTGAGGGCATCTCCTGTAACCCCAAACTGGATTCAGGCCCTCCTGCCTGTGTCCTGTGCAATGCTTTAGGAGGGCTGTGGATGTGTTTTGGGTGGCACTTTGTCCTGTAGCTGAGCTGTGGGGATCTGAAGCTTAACAGACCTTGGCTGGAAGGGAGTGGTGCTGGAATGCTGCTGACTAGCAATGAGGCTGCAAAACACAAGGCTCTGGGTGAGGGGGAGGCTGGGAGTAAAAGCTGCTGAGCTGTCTCAGCACCAGCATATTTCAGGTGTAGCATGAAGCACTCCTGCTGCTCCTGGGAATGTGGTGCCTCGAGAAGGAGGCAGGGAGAGCCCCCAGGCACTGAATACCATCTCCCTGTCAAAGCTATTTTCCTGAGTGGCACTGGGGAAAGGGTGGTGCTGGCAGTGCTTCCCTCTTGATCTCTGCTGTTCCTCTCTAACAGTTGTGGTCTGGCTCATTGCAGGGTCGGGCCGTGTCACCTTCAACAACCAGCGCAGTTACCTGAAGGCTGTGACTGCTGCATTTGTGGAGATCAAAACCACCAAGTTTACTAAGAAGGTGAGTGGGGCAGCCCAGGGAGGGCTCTGTGTGGTGGGTGCTGCTGCTGCGAGCACCAGTGTTCATGGAGCCTGCCCCATATTCCTGCTCAAGCAGTGGGAAGAGCTGCTGCTCTGCCAGCCCCAGGGGTGCTGCTGGGGATGGATTTGAGGTACCCAGGGAGAGGGCAGCCAACCTGGTGCTGCTCCATGCCCACTCCCTCATTCTCCTGCAGGTTCAGATCGACCCGTACCTGGAGGATTCCATGTGCCAAGTGTGCAATGCCCAGCCTGGCCCCTTCTTCTGCAGAGACCAGGTAAGGCCAGTTCTCCTGCAGCCTGTGCTCAAGGGTTTCCTCGAGGAGGAGCAGGCCCTGCTGCTGGGTTTGGGGGATGATGTATATTCTGGCTCTTCCCTAGTGGGCAAGATGGGACCCAGCTGGGAGGGTGGCCTTGTTTTGGAGGAGGTGCAGTCCTCCTGTAGAGGCAACTCTGGTACTTGCCAGGAGGCTGAGGCTGGCAGTGTCCACCTGGCTTTGAGCCAGGGGTGCTGCAGTTTGCTGGTGGTGCGCCAGCACTGGGACCTAGTGTGGGACTGTCTGGTGCTCTTGAGGGGAGACTGCTGCTCTGTGAGCCAGGATGAGCTGGGGTCAGGGTGCATCCTTGCTGGGGCTGGCTGAGGCACAGGGAACTCTGGCTGACATGACCTCGCTGCAGGCAAAGGAGCTTGGCTGGGCTCTGGCAGCTTCCTGCAGAGCTGGGATGGGATAGGAGCAGAGTGGGATAGAATGCCACAGAGTGATGGGAGCCCTGGCAGAGCCCAGCTGCTGCCCCAGTGCCCAGACCCTGATTTTCAAAAGATGGAAGCTGGGCATAACAGGTCCTCCGCAGCACCATCGCTGGCATTCCCTTTCTCCACCCCATGGATCCACTGTGCTGCTGGGGGTTGTGAAACCAGGCAGGGAGGAAGGGGGGAGGATGAATGGCTCTGCTGGACACACCCCAGTGTTTTTGCTCCTGTGCTCTGCCCACAGATCTGCTTCAAGTACTTCTGCCGCACGTGCTGGCACTGGCAGCACTCCATGGAGGTCCTGCGCCACCACCGCCCGCTGATGCGCAACCAGAAGAACCGGGACTCCAGCTAAAGGGGCCCCGGGGCACGGGGCTGGCGCGGGCAGAGTCCTGGGGGAGAACCTGCCACGAGGAGAGCGCAGCAGCGCCTGCCGGAGCCAGGCCCGGCTGGGAACGTTCTTCCTGAGGACTGACGGGGAAAAAAAAACAACAAACAAACAAAAAAAAAATCTTACATTCATGTTTGCACTTGCTGGTCTTTTTGTTTCTGCACTAATGCACAGTGAGTTTTGTTGGGGTTTGTTTGGGGGGTGTTTTGAGGGGGGAGAAGTGCCCCTCAAGCCATTCTGCAGTTCCCAGACTTTGGTTCCTGGTTTGCTGACGAGAAGCAAAAATTGAAAATGAATAAACCCAACCAACCAAGGGCCATGTGTCGCGGAGGCGTCGCTGCAGGCGCCTCCGCCCTGGTTTTTTTATTTTTTAAAGGCGCTTTTTTTACATTCCTTGCAATACTGGTGGAGAGAGCGCAGGTCTCATTGGTCATTGTTTTGCCGTTGCCATACAGTGCCTTTCCATTCATTTACCCCCACCTGGATGGTGTGACCTGGGTGTTCAGCTGGCGTTTTTTACTGTAACAACAAGGAGACTTTGCTCTTCATTTAAACCAAATCATATTTCATATTTTACGCTCGAGGGTTTTTACGAGTTCCTTTTTACACTCTTAAAAACAGTTTTTAAGTCGTTTGAAATGAGAGATTTTTTTCTTTTCCTGGCAGCTTTTAACATTATTGCAATTTGTGTCTGGGGGCTGCTGGCAGGACGTTGTAAATCCAGGGGTTTGCAACGGGACAGGCCGGGCTTTGTTTTTGTTTTTGGATTTGAAACTCGACGGGATGAGGATATGAGCTGCTGTATATAGTTTTAAATAGTTTGTTGCACTTTTTTAAGTTGCACTTATGGGGGGTTGATAGAGGTTTTTAATCACACAAAGTCACAGGACTTACCTTTTCTTTTGTAACAAGCTAAAAAAGGGCTGCGTTTGGTGGACGATGAAGGTTCCTGGGAGCCCTTTCTCTTAGAGGGGACAAGTAATTTTCCTTTCATTCCCGAGATGTTTGGAGTATCAGTGCAGTCGACTGAAATGCTGCTGCTGGGATTTGAGACCTTAATTATGCTGATCATTATTATTTTGTTACTTTCCCCTCTATTGGAAGCTGTGTGCCAAAGAACCAGTGTCATAATTTCTCCCTCTTTACTATGATTATTTTTTTTCTTTACTGCTGAGCTGATGTTGCATTGTTGCATATCCCAGCTGCTCTTTGTGGGGTTTTGTGAAGCTGTGTGTGAAGTCTCTACCTCATTGTAGTATATGCAGGCAAGACTGCACTCTCCTACAGACGTGTGGAGTAAGCTGTGGTGTAGTTTTTGGCACATAATAAACACGTTGCAGCAAAAAAACCCAAC
>JANPWX010000352.1:131961-156088 GCA_024734555.1 Trochalopteron elliotii
GAATTGCGGGCCCCGAGTGGGCTTTGGGGACTGGACGGCGCCAGGGGGTTCGGGCACCGCGGGGGCCCGGGTGGGCTTTGGGCAGCTGCGGGTGTCCCGACGGGTTTGGGTATCGGAAGGTCCTGGGGGATTCGGGCACGCCGTGGGGGTTCCTGCTGGGCCCTGCATTCGAAAGTGATTACGGTCCCGCCAGTGGCCGGGTCATTGATAGTGCAGGAAGAGGAGCGCGAGAGTTTTCCCGTGTTTGGAGGGGTCTGTGTCTCCCCCAAACCCTGTTGCTGTCGGACACTTTGTTTCTAATGTCGCCTGGAGGCGGCGGGACGATTCCGGGGTCAGTGGTGGGACGTCAGCGGGGTAGATGGTGGCAGCTGTCCTCATCCTGCTGTGGTTCCAGGGTTTGGGGTGTGGGGAAGGGTGACGTGAACCCTGGGAAAGCCCAGGACACCCCTGTGTCCCCGCAGGTATGTCACCCACCTGATGAAGCGAATCCAGAGGGGCCCCGTCCGCGGCATCTCCATCAAACTGCAGGAGGAGGAGAGGGAGAGGAGGGACAACTACGTCCCGGAGGTGAGGCTCCAGCTTCCCCATGGCTCCATCCTGCCTCGCCATATCTCCATAGACAGTCCCAAATTTCTATAAAACAAACCCTCAGCTAGGAGAAGCTGAGGAGGGTTTGGATCAGGGGGGCTGAGGTGGATCCCTCCCAAGCTGCTACCTGGGACAGGAAGGGCAGTTGGCTTCTCATGGTTTGGTTTTCCTAATTTAAAATTCGGGGAAAAATAATTTGATGGGAAGCAGAAGGGTATTTCAAAGTGGCTGAAAACCTGCCCTGCAGCCATCATCCCTAGAGGGAGGGTTTTGGTAAAACCCTTTGCCTTACCTCTGTTTGGATGGGGTCAAGATTTCACCTGTCACCTGGGTGAGGTGGTCCAGGAGGGCTTTCCTTGTTCCAGGAATATGATCCCATTGCTCCTAAATCCTGTAGCCTTCAGGCACAGCACGTCGCCCCTTTCCCAGATCTTCCCAGTTGGCTCCTGACAGAGCTCCTGGTTTCTGTGCTGGCACAGGAGGGGTTACAGGGAAGGGACTCCAAGCAGGGAAGGAGTGTCCATGCTACAGCTGTTGGTGCAGTGTCAGCACACAAACCTGTGCTGTTTGTGGTTTCTTAGAAAAATCATGGTGTTACATATTTCTTGGGGAAAGAAACCTGTGGAGGTGGAGTTTTGGGGTCGGGAGAGGGCTGGAGGAAGTTTCTCTGGGATTAAAGAGCAGGAGAGCACAGGTCCTGGAGGTGGGACCATGGTGGATTTGTGTCACAAGGCAGCTGTGAGTGTCACTGATGACTGCCAGGACTGGTGCAGTTGAGGGTCCAGTGCCAGCTCCTCAGCAGCCTTGGCCTGGTGCAGGTTGGGCCTCAGTTTCTAAAGATTTCCCATAAAACAGGCTTTTCCCTCTACTGCCAGTGGCCTCTTGTAGTGTACAGTCAGGAAGGCTGTGTTCTATCAGGATGCTCCTGGCTCTGCTGCTGGAGCTGTTCCCCACAGCAGTGGGATGGGACCAGAGTGGTTGTAGGGACACCCTGGTGGTTGTGGGGCTTTATCAATCATACCTTTTCTCTCCCCTCTGTCCCCAGGTCTCTGCCCTTGACCAGGAGATCATTGAAGTGGACCCGGACACCAAGGAAATGCTGAAGCTCCTGGTTAGTGGCCACAGCTGTTCCCTGCCCAGCTACTGGCACATCCCTGGCACAGCTCCTGCTGCCCTGAGTGGCTGGATGGTGTCCAGGATCCCTGCCCTGGGTCCTGTGGGGGGGTTAATTCATGTATGGCTTTTGAAGGGGCAGAGGCACTGGGGCTTTGCCACCAGCACAGTGGGGTGTTCCTTGCCTTCCCATCCTGTTAATTCCCTCACTAGGGAGTCAATCTCTGGAGAAGGGTGGTCGTCCCTTCTTAAGAGACCTGCATCCACCCTTTGTGCTGCCCACAGCACCTTCCCAGAGGAACTTGTCTCCACTGTCAGTGGGCAGGATGCTGTGACTGATCCCATTGTTTTCCCATGCTGTTTTCCAGGATTTTGGCAGCCTGTCCAACCTGCAGGTGACACAGCCCACAGTGGGAATGAACTTCAAGACGCCCCGAGGAGCGCTCTGAGTCTGTCCCTGTGTGTCGCTTTTCCAATAAACGTGAGGAAACCATCTCAGCCTGCCTGGTCTTTAGACACCCAAGGGATGAGGGAGGGTGGGTTCTTGGGGTGCCACATTGGAGCATGACGAGGGCTCAACACCTTCATGTGTACCAGCATCTTTTTGGGTTCTTTCCTGGCAGTTTGGGCAAAGTTTGAGGTGCAGAGCTGTTATTTTAGAGGCTCTCCTGCCTTTGGGGCAGTGGCAGAGAACAACCATGGTGACTTCTTGGAGCTTGTGGGAGCCTGTCCTAGATTTGCCTGTGCTTCCTCCAAGCAGACAGCCCGGGGGGTCGGGCTGTGCCACAATAAAAGTTGCTTTTTATAACCCTATTGGTCACTTCCAAGTGCTTAAATGAAAGAGAAAAGTCTTAAAATTCCTTGATTAAATGAAAGTAAGGAGCGTGTCCCTCCAAGGAAATCTTGCTTAAACTAGTTAAACACAGCTTAAACCATTACCACCACTCCCCCACCCCGGAATAGAAAGAAAATATTTGTGTTTTGGAGAGAAATGTCTGTATTTATGTTTGTTGTGAAATTCAGTTTAATTAGTTACTTAAAGAAGTAAAATACTGCAAAAATTGTAGCCAGTACTTAAATAATACATTGAACACTCTGAGCTGCAATCAGATAATTTAGAAATCATCTGGCAGCTCTTACATTAAAATTTTTGCTGTTCCAGCCACCTGTTCCTTACAATTTCCTCTTCATTTTGGTCTTCTCACAGTAAATGCTAAATTTGCTTTGAACCCAGTATGCTGCATAGCCCGAGGTGCCAGGGATAAAGTCATGGAGTTCCCCCTCATATTTCTTCATGTCCCGTGCAGAGGGATAGCCTGTGGAGGGAAAATGGGCTCACTGAGTCCCTGCTCCATCTGCCCCATCCACAGCCCTTTCCAGGTGTATTTATTTACCTGTCACCATGTTATTTATCGGGTATTCCTGGAGGGCACGGTATGGAAATTCTCCCTGGGCAGGTGTTTCAGAGTCTGTTTCTTCACTGCTGTATCAGGAGGGGAAAGAATTCTGTGTGTGAGTTTGTATATTGTATATTGTTAGGATTGCTTGGATTTGGGGGTGCCTCCAAATCCCACCACCCATGGTAGGAAAATACCTCTCAGCCAGGTCTAGTGCCTCCTCCTCTGGTTCTTCCTCACAGACACTTCTTGCCACTTCTGGTTCCTCTGTCACATTTTTGTTGGGCTGTGAGTATCAGCACAAGGATAAGTTACAGTTGTGCCATGGGTCACCTGTCCCAGAGCACCTGGGACACACTCCAAGTGCACAGGTTTTTAGGGCTCATGATTTCAAGTGTAATTCAGAGTTAAATTTAAAATCTAAGGGCATTCCTGCTTCACAAGTCCTGGGAAGTTGCTTTGAGAGGAGAGTGGGCAGTGACCTGGGGAAGGAAAACATCACACCAAAGGGCTGAGCTCAGCCTGTGGCAATTGGAAGCCCTGGAGCAGCACACTGCTGGGAGACTGGATATGTCTGGGCAAGGGAGACAATCCTTCCAGTGCTGTCCCCCTCGGGATGTCATGAGGGGAGGGACATACAGCACAGCAAGCACAAGGAATCAGAATCAATTAGGTTGGAAAAGACTCTTGGGTCCAAACAGCAACCAATCACCACCTTTCCAACCAGACCAGAGCACTGAGTGCCACGTCCAGTCACTCCAGGCAGCCCATTCCAATGCCTGATCACCCCTTCTGGGAAGAAATTCTCTCTGATGTGTAAACCTCTCCTCGTGCAGCTTAAGGCAGTGTCCTCTCATCCTGTCCCTTGCCCCCTGGGTGCAGTGCCTGACCTCCACCCAGCTCCACCCTCCTGTCAGGGAGTTGTGCAGAGCCAGAAGATCCCCTCTGAGCCTCCTTTTCTCCAGGCTGAGCCCTACCCTGGCTCTCTCAGCCACTCCTGGTGCTCCAGACCCTTCCCCAGCTTCATTCTCTTCCCTTCTCCAGCCCCAAAATGTCTTCCCTGAATTGAATTGAGGGTCCAGAACTGGACACAGCACTCAAGTTGGGGCCTCAGCAGTGCCCATTACAGGGGAAAAATCACTTCCTGGTCCTGCTGCCCACACTACTGCTGAGTCATGCCAGGTGCCATTGGCATTCTTGCCCACCTGGGCTCATGTTCAGCTGCTGTTGATCAGCACTCCCAGGACCTTTCTTGCTGGGCCACTCTCCAGGCACCCATCTCAGTCTCTCTGCAGGGGTTACTGTGGCCAAAGTGCAGGACCCAGACCCTGGCCTTGTTGACCCTCATACAAATGACTTTGGCCATTGGTCCAGCCTGTCTGGGTCCCTCAGCAGAGCCTTCCTCCACTAGAACCACACTCCCACTCAACTTGGTGTCATCTCTGCATCTGCTAATGGTGGACTCAATCCCCTCATTCAGACCACTAACAAAGATATTGAATAGGACTGGGCCCAGCACTGATCCCTGGGGACACCACTGGTGACTGAACACCAATTGTCCAAGTTGTGGGCTGCAGTTTTCCAGGAGATGCCATGGAAAACTGTCAAAGGCTTTGCTGACATCCAGGTAGGCACATCCACAGTCTTTCTGTCATTCACCAGGTGGGTCCCCTTGTCATGAAAGGAAATCAGGTTGGTCAAGTAGGACCTGTCCCTCCTAAATTCATGCTGGCTGGATCTGATCCCTTGGTTTTCCTGTATGTGCTGTGTGATGGCACTCAAGGTGATCTGCTCCATAACCTTCCCTGCCACAGGTCACACTGAAAGGCCTGTAATTCCATGGATCTTCCAGCCCTTCTTGTGGATGGGTGTCACATTGATACCTCGTCATCTGGGACCTCCCCAGTGAGCCAGGACTAGTGATCAATGATGAAGAGTGGCTTGGCAAACCCTTCCTCCAGCTCCCTCATCACCCAGGGATGGATCCCATCCAGGCCCT
Organism: Trochalopteron elliotii; assembly: GCA_024734555.1. Lineage (NCBI taxonomy): Eukaryota > Metazoa > Chordata > Aves > Passeriformes > Leiothrichidae > Trochalopteron > Trochalopteron elliotii. The sequence goes on from JANPWX010000352.1 coordinate 137,059, forward strand.
TGTGAGCATCTAAGTGGCACAGCAGGTCACTGACTGCCTGCTCCTGCATTTCTGGGGGTCCATTCTGCCCCCCATCCCTGTCTAACAGCTCAGGGGGCTGTTTGTCCTGATACAACCAGTCTTAGTGTTGAAGACTGAGGAAAAGAAGATAAGTACCTCAGCCTTTTCTTAGTCTTTGGTGATGGACGCTCCAGTAAAGAAAGTAAAGAACAGAGGTTTTCCTTGGCCCTCCTTTTATAGATAAAGCATTTATAAAAGTATTATCCTTTACAGAGGTGGCCAGATTAAGTTCTAACTGAGCTTTCACCTCTCTAATTTTCTTCTTTCTGCATGATCTAAAGACATCCTTAAACGCTTCCTGAGTTGCCTGCCTCTTTTCCCAAAGGTGATATATGCTCTTTTTTTCCCCCCTGAATTCCTGTGAAAGCTTCCTGCTCAGCCCAAGCTCATCCTCCAGCACATACATATGGAGTACAAAATTATCATCTTACCTGTTCTTCAAGGTCATCTGCCTTCTCCCAGATAAACCGACCAATTTTCCTTCTGATTTCTGCAAAGAACAACAAAACTAGTGACTCTGAGAACATCAAATAACAGCACTGTTCTGTCAGCACACTCACTGCCAGTGTGATGCCCTGCAGGTGCCTCTGGGGACAAGCCCAAATGCAAAGTCCTGGCCCTGGGCCAGTGCAATCCCAAGCACAAATTCAGGGTGGGCAAGAATGGACTGAAAGCAGCCCTGAGGAGGACTTAGGGTGTTGGTGGATGAGAAGCTCATGGATATGACCCAGCCACGTGTCCTGGGCTCGTCCCACAGCGTGGGCAGCAGGTGAGGGGAGGATTCTGCCCCTCTGGCCCACTCAGGAGCAGCAGTGCTCCTCCAGCTCTGGGATCCCCAACATCAGGACACAGAGCTGCTGGAGAGAATCCATGGGGATGATCCAAGGACTGGAGCCCCTCTGCTCTGAATCCAGACTGGGAGAGCTGGGGGTGCTCACCTGGAGAGGAGAAGGCTCCAGGGAGACCTCAGAGCCCCTTCCAGGGCCTAAAGGGGCTCCAGGGCCTGCAGAGGGACTGGGGACAAGTCCCCGGAGTGACAGGACAAGGGGGAATGGCTTCAAATTGACAGAGGGCAGGGTTAGATGGCATAGTGAGGCTGGGGAGGGCCTGGCACAGGTTTGCCAGAGCAGCTGTGGCTACCCCATCCCTGGGAATGTTCAAGGTCAAGCCACTCTGTGACAATAAATAGATGGATTCATATTCTGCCCTCTGGGAGGAAGAGCCACTCCCTAGCAGAAAAGTCCCTCCCTGCAGGCAAATCACTGTCAGTTCTACTTTGCACCAAGGGTGCACTAATGGGGAATTTCCCTGGGAAAATATCCCAAGATGATTTTTTTTTTGCCTGACCATCCTGCAGGCAGGCAGGGGGCAGTACGAAGTGGCCCAGAACCACCGAGGGCTTCTCTCCAGCGTCGGCGCCTGCACACACTGAGAGGTAACAGGAGTGAAAGACCGTGGCTCTGCCCTCCAAGTAACTGAGGCTCTCGTGGATGCTGGAAGAGAGAAAGAGCGCTGGTTTTCAAAGGAGAACCTGGAAGCAAATCAAAACTGAAACGTTTAGAGGGGTGTTGTCAATAAACCTGCTCTGATATTTTTGCCAAAAGCTCCTAATTTTCTGTGATTTTCCAGCTGTGAGACTCTACCAGTCACTTCCCGTTACAGTCCCGGCTGCCAGCACCTCCCAGGGGTAGCCGGGAGGAGGGAAAAGGGTAAACGTATTTTTAGTGATTACACGGTCCCCACTCTTGAAGTGAAACTACTTCGGGGAGGGCAAAGCCATTTTTCTACAATTACCCTTCACCATACTGGTTCCTGTTTACACAGCTGAGCAAGGAAGTGGAGGCAGAGGGTGCTCCAGCCCCCCACTGTCCTCCTTAGAGGGAATTAAATCTTGTTTGCTGTGTTTCAGGATGTGTATAATGATTACATTTTTTTTCCCAAGAAACTATCTAACAATATCTATTGTGTGTATATATATAAAATTATCCGGAATTCCCCTGGAGGAACAGGCTGGTCTGGCAGCACGTTGTTGCAGAACAAAAGTTGTTATTCTGTGCCTATTGGAATTCCCCTTGCCTAGCTGGAATAAGTGGCTGAAAGACTCCAAAATTCAAAGCCGGTTTTAAGCACTGGTGTGTTAAAAAGAAACTACTTAGTCCAGCCTAGCAAAGCCTAAAGGAAACATCATGGCTTCCTTTCCCATAAATATGTTTACATGACGAAATAATGAATAAATACAAATATTCACTGATTTTGAGGAACTGAGGAAGATCCTGAAGATTTTCCTTATATTTGTACAAATGTTCCATAGCTCTTTATTTTTTATATTAAGCATTTCAGCCCTTTTTCCATCCATTTTTACCCCAGGGCTCCCTCTTAGCATTAATTCACACTGGCTTTTTAGCACCAGGTTCCTTCCTTGGGAATTGTATCACCTCTATTTTAGATGCTGCTTTTCCAACAGATAATTCACAGCCAGCAAGAAACCAGCACTATTCATCTAATTTATATTAAAGTTAACCCCCTCTTAACACACGGATGGTTTTTCTCTATTCTAGCTACAGCTTAGTGTGGGCGTGAGTTTTCCTGACCCCACTGGGCAATAAGATCCGGGCAGATCCACGCCACGGCTTTAAAAACACCCCCTTGATTTTTACAGGATGTCAGCATCCATTAAATACTTTCCACTAAATACATTAAAGCCTGCTTTGCCCACCTGCGGGTGTCGGGGTGGGCGGCATCGCTGCTGAAGAGGTAGTCGGCATCCAGCCAGTGGGCGATTGTCCCGCCACCGTCTGCTGCAGGGGACAGACAGGGAGGGAGAGGAGGGTGGGCATCCAGGGGGTTCTCACCTCGGGGTGACCTGGGATGGGGACAGCTGGTTGTGGGGCCCCAGGGATAGGCATCCAGGGGGTTCCCACCTCGGGGTGACCTGGGATGGGGACAGCTGGTTGTGGGGCCGCAGAGATGGGCCTTGAAGTGGAAGCTGTGATATCTCCCCACGGCTGTGGGACTCCCATTGCTCCCCTGAGGGGTTGTTCAAGGCTTTTCCTCAGTGTGGGGCCACCATGGACTGGCCAAACTCATGCTCTGTCCTGCTGTGTGGGTCTCAGACCCACGAAGGGGTGACAGGGTTGTGCCCCCACCGCTGTGCCCTGCTGAGGAATGATGGGGCTGTGTCTCCCCTCCTAATTCCCCGCGTGGTGACAGGGTTGTGCCCCTCCCAATTGCCCCGCGGATTCCTGCCAGCTCGGTGCCCCGGGGCACCCTGGACTCCGCCATCGCCTGGGCCCCTCACCCCAGAGCCCCCGCGGGCCCGGGCTGACGCTCTGCGAGAACCAAGCACGGTGTCCGCGGAACATGGAGGCGGGAGCCGCCCTGAGGGCAGACGATGGCGGAAACGGCAGCGAGGGGAAGCGATGGCGGGAACCGCCCTGAGAGGAGGCAGAAGCAGCCGTGAGAGGCTGGGGGGAGGCGGGAATCGCTCTGAGGGGAGACGATGGCGGGAGTTGGCCCGAGGGGCTGGGGGGGGCGAGCGGCCGTGAGGGGCCGGGGGGAGGCGGGAAGCGCCCTGAAGGGAAGCGGTGGTGGAAAAACCCGGCGAGAGGGAGAACGGCTGGAGCTGTGTCGGCGAGCTTTAAGCTGGATATTGGGGAAAGGTCCTTCCCCCACAGTGTGGCCGGGCGCTGGAACAGCTCGCCACGGCAGCCCCAAGCCTGACAGAGCTTCAAAGGGCACTTGGACAACGCGCTGAGGAACAGGGTAGGGACTGGACTGTCCTGTGCAGAGCTAGGAGTTGGACTCGATCCTTGTTCTCCTAGAAGTTTTTCTCAAAAAAACCCCTTGCATTTAGCTGACTCCGGAAACTGGTTGCAGAAAAATTGCTTGTATTTCATAAAGCACAAATGCGGTTTGTTTCATGCTTCAAGCTTCCCAAGATATCCCTCGGGATACTCCATCCCCTAGGAACTGTCACCAGCAGCAGCAGCACAGCAACATCCCCAGTACCTCAGAAGCCCAAGGATGCTGGATAAAACAGAAGGTATTTCTGGACACGGTCCTGAAATCCAGCTGTTAATCAGCCTCTGGTGTGGGCATGTGTTGTTCTCCTACAGACAGGGGATTTTTGAGTAAACCATCATAATATTTCTTAAGAACAGAAAAATCCCACAGATGCAATCAGGGCACACTTCCCCAGTGTGGGAAGATGACATGTCCTTTGGAGGCAGGGTCATTTCCATGTTGCCTCCACAAAATCTTCAGTTTCTACAGTCGACTGCACTCCTCTCCTAATTAGGATGAAGCTCTCCTGGTGGAGTGACTACCCAGCCATTATTCTGGCGCTCTTGAGGATAGGAAAAGTGGAGCTGAGGTAGAGGAAAGCACTTCGGAGGCCCTTTATGATCAATGGGAAGAGAGCACGACATGTTCCACAGCTCCTTGGGCTCATACAACAGTTTGTGCTGCTCCACTGGGGTCTCTGGGAGAGAAGCCAAAACTTTCTCCCCTCTCCCAGGCCACCTTCTCTGACACAGGGACCACTGCTGGGGCTGCCTGGTCCCCAGAGTGCATCTGGTGCTGCAGGCAGGGCTGTGTGCTGTGTCCTCCTGTCCCGTGCTGAGTGATGAGCACTGTGCACAACCACCTAGCCATGACAGCCCCACCTGTCCTGCCTTGAACACCCCTCTGATGAACCCAAAGGGATCCCCATAACAGGGCCCTGCCCCTCAGCAACCTCCCACGTGGGTGCTGGAACTGCAACAGCCTGGATTTTCCTAATCCCTAACAAAAAAAAATTGTTATAATGAAAATAGCTCTGGAAAAAGACAATACCCATCAAAAATCTCAAGTGTATGTTCTGTGACACCATCACAGCAAATCTCAATATACCCAAGAAGAGACAAGGGATTCCCTGAGTCACCAGGAACCCTTGATCCCATACACGTGATCCTGGTTAAACCCATTTGGATTCAATATTCCTCAACCAATCCTTCTGATTTCTTCATAAAATAAAAATGAGCTGATGGCAGTAGCATCGGTTTTGCGTAGTGTCATCAGTCCCCCACAGTTCAACAGAGGCCCAGCCCCAAATGGGATTCTCCATGGGGTCAAGCACAGAGAACAAACCAGAATTGAAATTCACCAACACACACATCTGCTTCCCCCAGGCTCAGCTTTACACCACACACTCCAAGATGCATCAGCCAGAGCTCTCCCCCATGCAGTAAGCACCATTCCCTTGTCATCGCTCCTTCTGTGTCTCACCCTGTGTCCCCAAGGTTCTTTACCCCTTTTTAAACCTTGTGCCTTCCCTTCAGAGCCGCACAGGAGCCTCCAGCCAGGCAGATACCACATCAGCAAAAAAAATCTTTAATTCTCTTTTTATTGATGGAAAACTGCTCTTACATCTTCTCCGTGGGATAAAAAAAAAAGCACAGCTGGTCATCATGTCACCAAGGCTACATATCCACTCACAACCCAGTGGCCACCAGAGCCTGTGAAATCAGCTTGGGCTGCCCAATTACTAAAGAAACATTTTAAGGACTAGGAGTTTATTAAGGTATAAACATCCTGCAAAATTTGGAGCAGTGAAGAGCTGCCATTATTTTTTAAGCAGTAATGTGGGCATTTTTGGCTACATGCTCCAAAGGCCTGCAGACTTCCCTTGATGCTATGACTAAGTGATATTTTTAACAAGGCTTATTAGCGAATTTCTGAAAGGAAGTTAATCACTTGTGGATATGGCGAAGCATGGACAGAAGCTTGAGAAGACTTTGACTTGCAAGAGGAATTTCTCAGACCTGCATGGAGAGAATAGATTGACATAAGTCACTCTAGTGATACCTTCAACTGTAATTATTTTAGGACTAAAACCCAGTTTCCTTAGAGCAGTCTGACCACAGTGTCCCTGTCCCTGCAGAACCATCTTCCAGTGACATTCAGGTAAAAATCCCACAAGAACCTGCTTTTCTGTCTCTTCCTCGGTGGAGTTCCAAATTCAAAAAGTCAAGAAGATCCTTGTTCCCCACCCCATGAAGTTTGTCCTGCTCTCAACTTTTTCCATGCCAGCTCAGTAAATCCTCATCCCCAGACCAAAGTGAAGTCACCCACATGCAACCTCCAGCCAGACTTTGCATCCCTCACCAGTGTCCCACCAACCGAAGCCATAATGCTGTGTGGGCACAGCACATTTCAAACCCTGCCTTGGGGCCAAGTTTGCATCCCCACTGCCCAAAGGTGAGTGACAAACCAGAGAAATGACTGTACACAACTTTTTAGAGCCCTGCAAGAACTGGGGAATTTCATGCAAGGGACCTGTCAAGGCCTGTCCCAGGCACAGTTAATCATTATCCAGCCTCTAATAGGGCATGTAACTATGGTGTTTCAACCAGAACTACGTCAGCTGGGCCACATATTCAGTTTCTTTTCCCTATCAAGTGTTAAACTAGAATTTCCCTGTTGCTAAATTCAGATCAGTTACACGCAGACAGTTTGAAGAACTTGGAGTCCTCAGACTGAGACACCTGTGAATAAACCCAAAAGTGTTTCTGGTTTGTGCCTCACGAATCCCACATGGCGCTGCCCTGCCACAGGGTCAACCAGCCTGCCACCCACCCTGAGGCACAACCATGTCGATGTCGGCACAGCGATTTCCTGCTCCTCCCCTAACGGGAGGACAACTGCGACAACTCTCTGTGCTATCTAGCTGACACAGCAACGTCAGGCAAGGAAGATGTTTTTTGAAGTTCTCCTTTGTTTTGGAGCACAGGACTCTTGTAGGCACGGGATAGCCAAAACCAGACCAAAACAGTGTGCAGAAAGAGTTTTGTGTCCCAAACCAGCCCTGATATGATCTACTTCTTTGGGTGTGGTTGTTTCTGTTCCTCAGGTTTCAAACTCTCCCCCCACAGAAACGGGTCTGTGTTTCCCTTACCAGCACGGCACACAGCATTGGAATAACTCACCATGGCTTATCCCAGCCACAGCTCAGAAGTCTGGTTCTGCAGGAGAGAAGTGCAGAGTGTTAGATTTGGGGGCAAATGGCACCCCCCTTTCCCCTGTCCCCACAAGGTTCTCCCCCGGAAACAGCCCCAGTGTGATAACCAGAGAGCTGCCCTCAGTCGTAGCTGAGGCTAGGTCACCACCATCAGCCCCAACTGCTGAGTCCTTCTTTACATTCACACAACATAAAGCAAAAATTCACTGCATGACCCATCACGTTCTAGCAAAGCTCACCAAGGCAGATAACACGGCTTCACCAAATCCCTACGAATTAACACACCAACACGTGTCCTTCCTGAATCTTTCACAGGTATGTGTAACGGCCTTTTCAGCTAAAACCACGTTAATTTTCTATCTCTAACACAAGAACTCCAAACCCCACTCTGTTACAACACCCTGCTTCCCAGGAAAAGGAACAGACACAGCATGGATATAAAGCAAGGAGCTCCAGCAAGCAGAAGGGAAGGCACAACATACCCCATCGGTAAGTGGCTGGCTCTGACATGGTGGAATGCGACACCCTGCAAGAGAAGATGTCCCCCCTTGTGGGGGTGAAAGGCGCATAGACCAGGCGCTGGAACTGCCACTTCTCGTTGAAGGACAAGTCCCCGTAGGTGACGCCGGGCATGGGCTCCCCGTTCTTCAGGAGCTCGATGTCAATCTTGGGTGGGTGAAAGCCAGTGATGAAGCAATGGAGAACGTTCTCCTTCCCCTCCTCGGCGCGGGAACGGGCGTAGACTTCGACCTTCGGCGACTCTAGAGAGAGGGCCGAGGGCGTGTGAGAAGCGGGGCTGCGGTGGGCATCGCCTCGATGCCAACCCTCGCTCGCCCACCCACCCACCCGGGCACAGCGACCCGGACCCGCCGGGACCCCGCAGCCCCTCATCTCCATCAGGACTCTTCGCGCCGCCCCAGACACTCACCACCGGCCGCCTCCAGGCCGGGCAGCGCCAGCAGCACCAGCACACCGAGCGCCAAGAGCCCTCGCACCATGGCCGCCTCTCGCTGCCGCGCCGTTTCCCGGAATGACCCACCCCCGCCCGCACTCCGCCTTTTATAGCCTCGGAAAACCACGGCCAATCGTGGGGCGGAGCGGCCACTACCTCATCGGTCTCCGGGTAGAACGGGAGCTCCAGGGTTGTGCGAGCCAGGGCGGGATGCTTTCGCTTTCTATTCCGCGCTGGGTGTGGGGAGAGACCCGGGCAGAGACCCCGGGGCTTCGGGCAACAGCGGCTGGACGTGAGCCCACTGGGACAATGGCACCTGGTCTGCACCAGCCCCGGTGTGGCCACAGGCCCAGGGCAGCGCCCGTCCCCTGTGCTGGGCGCTGCTGAGGCCGCACCCCAAATCCTGGCGTCAGTTCTGCGCCCTTCACGACAAGAAGGACATGGAGCGTGTCCAGGGAAGGGAACGGAGCTGGGGAAGGGGCTGGAGCACCAGGAGCAGCTGAGGGAGCTCGGGGGTACCTGCTTTTTCTACAGCTCCCTGACAGGAGGGGGCAGCCGGGTGGGGTTGTGCTCTGCTCCCAGGGAACAAAGGTGAGAACAAGAGGAAACAACTTCAAGTAGCACCAGGAAAGGTTTAGATTGGGTCTTGGAGAAAAGTTCTTCTCTGAAAGGGCTGTCCAGCCTTGCCATAGGCTGCCAGGGCAGTGGTGCAGTCTTCATCCCTAAAGGGATTTAAAAAGCCCTGTGGATGTGACACCTGGGGACACGGGCTAGTGGTGCCCTCGGCAGTGCAGGAAGAATGATTTGGCTTGATGGTCACAGAGAGTTTTTCCAGCCTACATGGGGGCAAAAGCCACCTCTTGCAGAAGAGTTTGCATCCAGGGCCAGTATTACACCAACAGTCTATGGTGGAACAGGCCTCCACCTTCTTTTATGAACTTCTTTTCAAAACTGTGTCGAATGTCTCATTCCAGCAGCTGCAGGGTGAGAAGTTGACTGTTGTTCGAGCACAGCATAGTCGCCCTGACATAAAACACGAGAATTCTAACACCAAAGAAGGTGTTAGAAGGTTTTGGTTTTCTGGTGCCTCCTCCAGAAGAACTGTGAACACCAAAGCCCAGCGAGGCTAGGAATGCCACTGTGTAATCCAATAATGCTGCTTGGAAAGCAAGTAAAGAGAAAAGAAAGGAAAGTCACAGCTAGTGGGGAGAAAACAGCAGCATGGTGTGGGTACCAAAACACTAGGCCCCTTTAGGACCTGTTTTCTTAATCCACCTCTTAATGCAACTCATTAAAACACAAATTAAATTAACAAAGCATGTATGGAGAACATCCCAAAGGCAACAGGTAAACCAGGAGAGGCCAAGCAAAGGAAAATCTTGAAAACACTTGTTATCAGTTCTCACTGGCCCAGATCTTGCTGGGTTTGCTCGCTACCCAGTGAGCAGTGCCAGCCACGCAGCTGAAAACACCCTGTGTTTTTCTCAGTGTAGGATAAACAGATGCAGCTGCAGCCAGAGCCTTATCAGGGATCTCAGGGCTCTGGCAGAAATAATCCCTGAGTGCTCCATTGGTGGCAGAGTTGTTATTAGGGTCACCACATCAGGAGTTACCACCTCGGTCCAGCTGTCCCAGGGGTGAATGTGGCTCTGCCCAAGTGGACACTCCCCTCGGCTCAGGGAGAGGATGGCAGGACATGGATCCTTTCCAGGCCCTTTGGGATGTGAATCCCTGGCAATGACTTTACTGTAACCCACACCACATGTCAGAATTTCTCAGTAAAGATAAGCACAAGTCTTCCACATAATGTTTATAAAAAGCCACAATGATTTGGTTAGAGTAGCCATATCTTCCATTTTTGGGACATTTTTGCTTTTATTAGCAGAATATTGGGAGAATTATTTGGGAGTGGGTGACATGACCAAGGTGCTCCTGGTATTCAGGGGGATAAGGGCAACCCGCTATGCTTTGTGGGAGGCAGAAATCTGTAGCGTTAGTGTTGACACCTGTGCCCGGTGTTATCCACCAGAATATTCAATCCCGACAGACCACATCCCACCAGTTTTCCATAACTACTCAGAAGGAAATCAGCTCTGAGAACACCACGGCAGTCAAGGAGCGACGCGACCAGTGGGGAAAGCTGAGCTGGGGTGTTCTGTGCTCCGAGAGCCGCACGTGGGGGTCACTAAACCTCTTCATCCTCACTCCTTCCCCGGCTCTAGGGATTCCTCGCCCGGGGGCACGGCGAGGCGAGTGCGCAGGCGCAGGACGCCGCTGGGAGCCGCCATGCTGTACGGCAGGCGCATGCCGGGGCGGCCCATAAAAGGGGCGGCGGGGGCAGGGTGGCCCTGTAGAGGGACCCGGGACGGACGGAGGGTGGGTGAGCGGGAGGAGGCGGCACCGCGGGATGGCGGAGGGCGGCGAGAGCATTGTGAGTGCCTGCCCTGCTCCGTTATCCCCTACCCGCTGCCGCCTCCCGGCGTCCCGCTCCCTCTGCGGTGCTCGTTCTCCGGGACTGGCGCTCCCCGGAGCGGTCGGTCTCGGAGCAGACGCTGCCCTGGAGGTGCTGGTGGGATGCTCTTCCCTGCCTTGTGCTCCCGTGCCGCTCGTGCCCACGTAGCGGCTGTTCACTCTGAAGCCGAATGATGTCTCAGCCCAGCCGCACGGGTGCCGTTCCGTGCCGGCGTTCGCTGGTGCCGGCAGCTTCTGTGGGCTGAGCCTGCGGGTCCTGTCCTCGCTGGCAGTGCCGCTAGCTTATGCTTTTCCAGCTGTGAGCCCTGTGGGTTGTCTGGCACCACCAATAGAGTGAGGGGAGGTTGGGTGCCGCCCCCCCCCCCCACTTTTGGGAGCACGTTAGGGTTACCTCTCCCTTAGCGAGGAATCTGCTGCTTCCAAATCCAGATTCTCGAGGATTTTCTGCTGGTGGAAGATGTGCTTCTGCTGGAAGAGATGGCTGAGGAGGATGAGGAGCTCGACCTGTACAACGAGATGACTTTTGGGTTAGGTAAGACCTCAGGGGAGTCCTGGTGTTGCCAGCACTGGCGGGGAGCAGACACCCTGGTGGGCACTGCCTGGGCATTAACCCACCCTGCTGTGCGCTGCTTCCACCCTCCAAGACCGAGACTCCACAGAGGAGGATGCCCCAAAACTCCTGGTGGTACCGGAGATAAGCCCTGAGGTGGCCAAAGCACTGGTAGAGGCGACTGGAAGAGCAGCTGAGCAGCTGGAGGAGCTGCCCGAGGAGGAAGGTGGGATAGAGGCGGAGGTGGAGCAGGTTAACTCTCAGATGGAGGAAGAGGTAGAGGAGCTGGGGACTGAGGAACAGGAGGAAGACCAGGAGTGCTTTGAGGAGCCCAGTGAACTGGGAGACCCAGCAGTGATGAGAGCTGTGCGGAGCAAACCCACGCTGGAGGTGATGTGTGAGCAGACAGGGGGGTCTGCTCCTCCCCCCTCCATCCCCACACCTTTGGGTCCTGCCCCACGGAGGGCACTGGGTCAGTGAGGCAGACCTTTAACTCCCCTTTCCTTGCAGAGCCAGGACTCAGCGGTGCTGGACAGCAGGCTTGGGACTTGCTGGGGAGAGTTTGGCAAGGAGGACACGGTAAAAATGTCCCCACCTCATCTGGTGATGAGGCAGGGTGGCTCCTGTGGTGTCCCCTGCTCTCTCCTCCTGTTCACTTGTCTTATGCCAACATCTCCCTGTTTTCCAGCTGTCAACGGATCCCACGGCATTGGGCTCCTGCCCTGGCAGTGTCCCACGTCACCTCATGCTGGAGGTGGGTACCTCCAGCCAGGCCTTCAGGGGGTAGCTAAGGGCTCCCCACTACTCTAGGATGAGGGTCACACAAGGAATTTGGGACACCTGGGGCATCTCCAATTGGCTCTGGAGGTGCATAGATGTGTCTTGAGTGCCAAGGCTGTGAGTGCCCACCCAAAGCAGAGCCTGGGTTTGAAGGCAAAGTTGTTGAGTTTGGGGGGGACTGGGACCCCCATGCTGGGTGTTCCTGTGAGTCCCCAGCTGCTTCACACTACCAGGGTGGGAGCCCAGCTGGTGCCTCATATTGGTTTAGCAATGACCAAACGTTTTAATGAGCTGACTGTTGCTGAGGGAACTAAATTGTTCCCAGCTGTGCTTTGTTCCCACCGGCTGCTGCCTCCTCCCCACAGGATAAAGCCATCCTCCAGGTCCTGGAGAGACCTCCATCATCTCCCAACATGGCCCTGGACTTCTGTGGCTCTCCTGTGCAGAGGGGCGGTGGGGGCTCTCCCCGGCTCAAGTGCCCTGACTTAAGACTGATGTCTCCCAAGCCTTTTCCCCAGTGCTTTGTCCAGCAGGTAACAGGTTTGGGGGTGCTCTTGCATCCCTTCTTTGTCTGCTTCCCCTCCTTGGAGGTGCAGCCTCGAGGACAGGCTTGTCTGAGTGACACCTCCTGTCTCCTGCTCCACACCAGGCACCCCTGATGTCTCCTCGACCCTTCTCACCGACTTGCAGACCCCCTCCACTCTTCACTCCCAGCCAGGTAAAGTGGTGGGCTTTGAGCCACTGCCATGGCCCCACTGAGGCAGCCCTGGAGTGGCAGGGGATAAGGGAGAGTGGCAGTATCTGGGGGGGTAGCACTTTGCCAGAGGAATGGGAGCCAGAAGCCAGCATGGAGCTGGCTGACCCCTCTGGGATGCTCAGAGGGGAAGGCTCAGACCCTTGATCTCCTCTCTCCCTCTCAGATGGCAGGGTATGCACCTCCAACCCCTTTCCAGCCCGGGTCCCCCACCGTGGGCAGCCCACCACGGGCCCTAGGCATGCACTTCAGGTCCATGTCCTCTTCTTTGGACCCTGCTCTCTTCTTCAGCCCCTCAGCCGTGGGCCAGCTGGACTTCAGGTAGCAGGAGTGGGATGTTGGGGTGGGCCTGGAAGGGCCCTACAAAGTAGCAGGGGGTCACCTCGCTCTGGGGATGTCCCAAAACCCCCTTGACCCATCTGGTGTTCCCTGCAGCACACCCAGCCACATGACCCAGCTGCACCCTCAGCACCAGCGCATCCTGATGCAGCAGCAGGGCAGGCAGGTGCAGAGGTATGGAGGTCTTTGGGGTGCAGGGGGGGGCTCTGGGTGGTCACAGTGGGCTGAGATCTTCTCCTGTGCCAGTGTCTCCCCCAAGAAGCTGTGGTCTCGTAAAGTGGACCCTTATGCTGGGCTGATGACTTCCAAGGAGAAGGACTGGGTCATCAAGGTGCAGATGATGCAGCTGCAGAGTGAGAATATGGATGATGACTACTACTATCAGGTGAGCTCCTGCTGGCAGCACCTGTGGCTTGTTCTCCTCAGGGTGGGGCTTTGGGAGCTGGAGAAACCCTCCAGAAGGGGGGAGGTGGAGGGGACTCCTGGCTTTTCCTGTTGTTACAGACCTACTACCACCGGCTGGAGCACAAACAGGCGGAGGAGGAGCTGCTGGGCAGGCGCAACAAGCCCCCCAAGCTGGTCACACCGTTCATCCAAAAAGTGGAGACCTATGACTCTGGTGAGGGGCTGGGGCAGGTGTTTGGGGGCTGGGTGAGGAGTTCTGGGATGTGGTGTCACCGTGTTCCTGCTCTTCCGCAGTGGTGCGCATCGCTGGCTCATTGGGCCAGGTCACGGTGTCCACCTGCTACAGCCCTCGCCGGGCCATTGATGCTGTGCACCATGCCCTCGTGGAGGAGGTAGGTGAAGGGAAGCTGGGCTGGCTGGGGCCCTGAATTGCCAGGAATGCTGCTTTAGGAGCTGCCCTGAGCAGTGGGATGGGGCACACTGTTGGAGGAGGTGCCACCTCAGCAGGTGGCAGCTTGTGCCTGGCCAAGGGGTGGGATTGGGCTCTGGCCAGTTGTAGCTGGCCATGGTTTCCCCATGGGACTGCTTTGTGTCCTGAAGTCACCTCTGGTCCCCAGGGGAGCAGCTGGCCCAGCACTGGGCTGGTGGCAGTGTCTGGGGATGTCTGTAACCTTTGTGCCTTCCTTTCTACCCTCCCAAAGGCTTCAGGGACCCACCTGCTGCGGGCGCTGCACAGGATTGAGAAGGTGAGTGGTGATTTGGGGAAGGGCAGGATGGTCCAGGTGCTCTGTTTTTATCCAAGGATTTCTCTAAGGGGACATCTACCTAGGCAGGGTCCTGGATAGCCAGTTGGTAGAAGATGCTCCAAGCTTCTTCCTTACCCTGTGTCATTTCTGCAGCTCTTCCTGCAGCTGCTGGAAGTGGAGGAAGTGCAACAGAAAATGTCCCTGGCCCTGGAGGACCAACAGCCCCACAGGCAGGAGGAGAAGAGCAAAAAAGTGGAGAGTATCTACCAAGCCTTGAAAATCAGGGCTTGCAGCATTGAAGAGTGAGTCTGTGCCATGGGGAGAGGGGAGCAGGCAGCATATCCTGGTCCTTGTGGATCTGAGATGGTCACTGATGAGCAGGTCTGGGTCACAGGAGCATTGGGCCCTTCCTTCCATGTGTCACTGCAGCCTGTGCTGACCCTGCCTGTTAACCTCATCCTCCAGTGGAGCTGATACTGGTCCTTTTAGATGGACAGAGATGCTCCAGGTCCCTTGGGATTTGTGCCAATGCAGCCTTTGTTCTCAGGGAGGCAGAAGATGAATTCCTCCAACTGCTGTGTGTGCGGAAGGGCAAGAAGCTCGTGGCCCGGCTGCTGCCCCACCTGATCGGAGAGCAAAGGGAGAAGATCCTGCTGACCATCACCCACCACCTGCCCTTCCTCATGAAGAAGGACATGCTGGATGAGGCAAGCACCTCCAGCCAGGGCAGGATGACCTGGGCTGTCTCCTTCCTCCTTTGTTCTTGCTGGGGGTGGCACCCTGGGCAAGGAGGGAGGTCTGTCTTGTGGGGTTTGCGTGAGACAGGAACTTATTCCCATCCTTGGGCAGGAGAAGGTCTCCAGGAGTCAGCCAGCAGCATTCCTGGTGGCAGTGACCCTCCCCTCCAAGTGCTGGGATGGGGTTGTGGCTGTGGCAGGTCAAAGGATCTCAGATTCCTGCTCTCCCCTCTGCCTTGCCCAGTCTCTCCCCCTGCTCTACAGCCCGTTGAATGAGGTGGTGAGTGAGATGACCTTCAGCAAACTCATCGAGGTCCTGCAGGAGCTTACCCGGCCTCTACCTGAGTCTTTGGAGCTCCCCCTCACCATAGCCTTGAAGAACCAGGTATGTGTCCCTGAGCCTCATCGTGTCCCTGGGGTGCCACTGCTGCTGGCTGTGACACTCCTGGTGCTTTCCTGCAGTTTGGCATCTCCTTGCTGTATTCCCTGCTGAGCCATGGAGAGAGGCTGCTGTCCTCACGTGTGCCACTGAAGCCGTGCAGAGGGGACTTCGAGGCATGGTGAGGGACTGAGGGACTGTGTGAGCTGGGAGGGGGGTTTGTCACCGCTCTGTGGGGTGCTCACCCCCTGTGCTGGTGCCCCCAGGACAGACATGGTGTACCTGATGTCCCAGGAGCTGTCACGCCTGCCCACAGCCTCGCTGGCAGAGCCTCTCTTCTTGCCCAGCAACCTTGTCCTGCTCTTCTGCCGCTACCTGGACAAGCAGACCGTCTACCACCTGGCAGCCAAGATGGCTGAGTGAGTACTGCCTGGAACGGCTCCCTGCTCTGCTGGGGATCCCCCAGGGTGGGGGGGACAGGAGCAGACAGCACTGGGGCCTCGCTGCTTCCATTCCCCCCCCTTGGAATTATCTCCAGATATTGACTGGGTTGAGCTGATCCTGTTGCCTTTGCTCCCACTTCTTTGGGACAGATCAGCAACTCCACCCTCACCCTTTCCCTGCAGGTGCTCCCCGCTGCCCGCGGAGGCTGACATGTTCTGCTGAGCCCCGGGAGCCGGGGATGGTGGGGTCTGGAGCCGGCGGTGCCGGGAATGGGCAGGGCCCGATGCGGTGGCCTTGGAAGCGAACACTTACCCTGGTGCGGGGCACTCTGGGTGACACGGGCAGTGGCAGGGCTGGCGCCGAGGGGCTGATGCCGCCCTGTCCCGGTGCCCGGGAGCACGGCGGTGGGTGGGTGTAACTTATTTTGGCCTCCCCACCCCTCCCGGCAGTGGGTGGGGTCACGGCGGGAGCCGAGGCGGAGCACAGGGGCGCTGGGAGCACCTGGGGGAGGGGGATTTTGTCTACAGCACTCTCTGTACAGTGCTTGAATTAAATAAAAAGGTGATTAATGAGCTCCTCTAGCTCCTGGGGACAGCTTATGTTGGATGCACGGTGGCCCTGTGGGCACTGCTGGGCAGGGAGACCCCTGGCCTGAGACAGGGATCTGGCAAAGGGCAAGGAGAAGGGAGGGATGCTCAGAGGATCGAGGAGGAGAAAGGAGTGCTTGGAGAGGGGATCAGAGGCCCCACACACCTGAGCACCCAGGGAGGGGAATAGACTGGGAAAGAAGGGATGGGGTGGGGAAGGTAAGTCAGAGCTTGTCCTGATAGGGAAGTAAAGATTTGTGCAGGCATTTGGTAACACATGGGAAGGATATGGTGGGGGGGAGTCTTAAACATATGTAGGTGTGTAGTAAAGCACCTCTTGTCTCTGATGAGCTCTCAAAATAGTTCTCCCAATAGCTCTCAAAAGCTATTTAGTCTGAAGTCTTCCAGTTGTGGTCACAGTGAAGTACCTTGAGGCATCTTTCTAATCAGTTGTGACTACCCCAAGCTGCTCCTCACTTTTATATCTGAGGCTGTGTGTGTGCAATGTCTGTTCCCACTGTGGGAATCTTGGTAGCTCCTGCCTGGTTTTATGGTAGGATTTCCCCTGATCCTATGGGACAGCTGGGGCTGGGTCACTTCCACCCATCCAGAGGTCTAAACCTGACACCCAAAGCCCGGTGTGTATTCAAAAGAGGTTTACAGCAGAGTTGTCTCATCCTCAAACTGCCCAAGTTCCAACCCCGAGTGGATGAAACTATTCCTTTAAAAGGAATTTTGTCTTCCTCCCTTCAGGGGCCAAAGAGAGAATTTACAGAGAATAAGGCTGTGAAAGCTTGGGTGGGATTTATCTCCAGTGCTCATCAAGGTAGCTCAGTTTCTTCTGCTTCAGAGTGCAAAGTCCAGCTGGCAGGACCTCCCAATCCTTCTGGCAGCTGCATCTCCTCCTGCTGCCTCTCCTGCTCATCTTAAAGGATGTATGTACCTCTCACACTTTATCCTTAGGGAATTTTCTGGGACAGCTATGTTCATTCCTAGCCATCTTCTTGAAAAGAGTGACACTGGTAGGTTCTCCATGGGGTGAGCCCCTTTGTTCCAAACCCACTAAGGCAGTCTGGGAGGATTCCAGTGTGGGGTCTCACCTGCCAGTGAAAGAACAGACCTTGCTGTTACAAATCCCAGAGAGAATTTCAGGCAGGAGGGAATTAGCAGCTGCTCATTGATAGCAGGAATTGGGGAGGACACTGGCAAGTCCTTCAGATAAGGATAAGCCATGCTCTGTTTTCTGTTTGCTCCTTGCCTGGGAGCCAGTGTGGATGAAGGATGGAAGTGGGACCTGGCTACACACGTGTACTAGACCAAGTTTTAGCATGGAAGGTTGGAGATCTCTGCTGGCTTTTGCTGCTTCATTATAGGAGACAGCTGAGGGAAAAGAAGGAAAACCCATCTCTTTGTTGCTCTCCCACAGCCAAGTAGCTCACAGCACCCAGTGCTTCCCACTTGGAGAAACAGACCCTCTCCATGGGCGCAACACCCTGGAATGAATCCAGCTGAGGGGTGTCTTGCAGGTCAAGGACCCCCAGATCATTCACCTGTATCTAAATGCTCTCCCTTAATCCAGAGCTGGATCCAGATGGACTTCCAGGGTGTCTCATCTGCCCTGCCCAGCTCCTCCTGGTGCTCTCCTGAGAAGATTGTTGGCCCCAGAGCACGGTGGTGACCCACGACTGTGGGCTGTCACTGTCTTGGGTGGGAAGGGGGTATGGGGCTCATCCTGGAATGTTTTGAGGTGTATGGAGCTCATTTAGGGCTGTCTTGGGTGTTGTAAGGGCTTAATCCTGAAACACCTTCAAGGTGTGCCTCATTCCTGGGATATCTTAGAGGGTACAGAGTTTATCCTGGGATGTCTTGGGGGGTGTGTACAGGGTTTATCTGGGACTGTCTTGTGAGAATATGGGGTTAATCCTGGGATGTCTTGAGGTTATGGAGCTCATCCTGGGAGGTTTTTGTTAGGTGTATGGGGCTCATCCTGGGATGTTCTGGGGGGGTTATATCGCTCATCCTGGTCTGTCTCCAGGGTATGAGGCTTATCCTGGGATGTTTTTGGTGGTATATGACTTATCTTGAGATGCTTTGAGGGGGATATGGGTCTCATCCTGGGATGTCTTGGTGGGGTATAGGGTGTATTCTGGGCATTTTTAAGGTCTGAGGCTCATCTTGCAAAATCTTGGTGAATATATACTCATCCTGGGATGACTTCAGTGGTTTAGGGCTCATCCTGGGATGTCTTGGTGAGTGTATGGGGTTCAGCCTGTGACATTGTTAGGGTCTGGGACTTATTTCTGGGACATCTTCAAGGCATGTGCCTCAGCCTGTGATGTCTGGAGTGGTATAGGGCTCATTCCGGCGTGTCTTGGAGGTTGCATGGGGCTTATGCTGGGACATCTCTATGTGATGTGGCTCACCCTGGGATGTTTTCAGGGTGTACGGGGCTCATCGTGGGATTTTTTTTTTTTTTTTTTTTTTTTTTTGGGAGGGGGAAGGGGCTCAACCTAGAGTGTTCTGGGTGATACGGGAGTCCTCCCCGAGCTGTCGAGAGGACCGCGGCTACCTGAGCCGAGGCGCTGAGGGGACACGGCGCCCTGGGCTCACCCACTTCTTCCGGGCGGAGGGGACGCGCTCCTCTTTCCGCGGGCACAATGGTACGGCCGGTACCCCCGTTTCCATGGTGACGACGCGGCGCCTGCCAGCGGCGGCGCTCATTGGCTGTCGCTGCCGGCGGGGGTGGGGTGGGCAGAGACACTGCCCAATCCGAAGCGCGCCCGAAGCCGAGGCCCCGCCCCGCGGGTTAAGGCGTGGCGGGCCCTTCC
>JANPWX010000352.1:161072-180452 GCA_024734555.1 Trochalopteron elliotii
CCGGGGGCGCTGCGGGGCCGGGCCCGTGTGCGAGGGGCTGCCCGGGACATCCTCCGGGCTTGGTGAAAATAGTGCGAAACACCCCCAAATCCCCCAGAATAAAGGGGCGGGGGCTCGATGCCTCTGGTCTCGTGTCCATTCAGCGGGAACCTCGTAGGGCAGCTGCGGAGAGGGAGCCCCGGGGCCGGGTGGGGGTCACAGAGTGGCTCCCGTGGCTGTGGGATTGAGAAAAGGCTTGTGCTCGGCTGCTCTCCATTTCCCTGGGCTTTAGCCTCTCCGTTCCTGCAGAACTACTGCCGAAAGCCGGGTTGGATGGAGCTTGGAGCAGCTTGCTATGGTGGGAAGTGTTCCCACCCATGGCAGGTGGTGGAACGAGGTGGGCTTCAAGGTCCCTCACGACCATCCCACAATGGTAGCCACAGCTCAGCCTCTTTGCTGTGTAGCTCGTGAGGCTTTACTGGGGGCAAAAGCCCCACCTGTTTTCCCCCAGCATCAGCTCTGGTCCCCTCAACATCTAGAGGGTGCTGGTGTGGCTGCCATGGTGCCTTCAGTTTGAGATGGAGGGTGGTGTGGGGGATGAGGTGACAGGAGGCATCCGGTGTCCCCTGCTCACCAGGGCTTTGTGCTGGGCTGTAGGAGGGTCTTGGAGGGTTTGGTGGTACTTGCTCAGCAAACCAGGTGCTGCTGCACAAATCTATGCTGAGGGGGGAGGTGTGAAGGGTGTCAGTACCTTTCCTTGTTTCTGATAGTCTCCTGTGCAGGAAGTCCAGGTTGCTGGAGGCTGTTGGCATTAACTCATGCTGGCATTGTCCCAGGTTTGCTCCAGGCAGTGACCAGCAGGCAGGAGAGGAGTTAAAACACTGACTGGTGCTTTCCCAAGCTGAATTTCCCCAGTCAGCCACTGGCCTCTGGTCCTTGGGATTAGTATCTTCATGGAGTGAGGATCTCAGCTAGAGGGGCCACAGAAGCTCTTCCAGCAGCCTCAAGGCTGGAAAGCTGTGGGGTTGATTCCCTGAGCTCTGGGAGCCTCTGCTCACCTCACCCAGACTTTTTCCAGCCTGCCTGATCCAACTGGCAGTGTGGGAGGAGGTGGTATATGTGGCAGGAAGTTCTCCAGGAACATTCTGCAGTTTCCTAGCCTAGGGAGGCCTTGAGCAGGAGATTGTGGCCATGACCAAATGAACCTGCTGGGAATGGCCTGGCCAAGCTTCTCCTGCCACTGACACAAAGCTGGAGCTGCCTCTGCCCTGCTTCTGGTGTAGCTCCTGCCTGGTGTCTGTGAGCTATGCTTCTGTTTCCCCTTGGCAGCAGGGAAGAAGGTAGATTTGGGGGAATGTGGATGGATTGTGACCTTGTGAGGGTTATACTCACACTCCTCTGGGCAAAACAGCAGCTGGGTTATATGTTTGGAAACCTGGGGAAGTTCAGCCCTGGGCCTTGCAAGAGGAAGGTGCTGGTACCTATGGCAGGCACCAGGTCACGGAGATGGTCTGGAACTTCTCAGGACCTTTCTTTGGTGAAGAACTGGAAGGTGTAGGAGGTGGCTTGATGGTTTGTGGCCCACGAAGAGGGGTGAGCACAGAGTGCCATGGGATTTCATGGAAATCACACATCCTTGTGCTGGAAGGGGAGGCTGGTGAGCTGCAGCAGCTTATCAGGTGTTTGGGTTTGGTGTGGAAGCCACTGTCATAAATAATACGTGAATGTTCTTGTGACCTGGTGGCTTTGCTTGTCTGTGCCCTTGAACGTTAGGAAAACACTTTCTGGGAAGCAGGGGAGGCAGATCTGCCTGGCTGGTGGCATTCAGGTGCCTCAACAGCACCTGGGCATCACCAGCAAGGAAGTGTTTGGGTCAGGCCTGAATAGAACCAGAGCTGGACCTCATCTGTCTGTTGACAGAGGTTGGATCCCTGTGTGACCACAGCCCTTTCTAGGGATGCCCCCGAGGATCAGCTCTTCCCAAACAAGTTTTGTTTCCCTGTGGTGAGCGTCAGGAAGGCGTGGGGGGACCTCTGCCTGCACATGTGATGTTGGAGGGTGCTGAATTCAGCCCCAGAGATGGCAGGTGTCACGTCATGGGCTGATCTAACAAGGTCATGGCTCCTCTGTAGCAGCAGATGGAGAAGTAGGAACAGGGCGTGGTGCTTTCATGTCTGAGGAACTAAATATAAGGCAAACTGAGAAGCAGTTTGTCAATGCACAGTGGGGTTCTTTATGAGCCTGAAGATTTCCTGGGGGAGCAGAGGAGCTGTGCGAGCCCTTTCCTCATAGGTCACCACTGGTACCAGTCCTCTTGTTGGCTTGGACACTAGTCTGAAGGACCTTGGGGGAAAGTTTGGCCTGGAGGGTCTCTGCTCCCCGCTCTCCATCACTAACAAACGTAGCTTGTGCCTCTGACTGCTGTGATCCAAGCTGGGAGCAGTCCCTCCTCTAGGAAAACATCTGAAAATACAGGAGCTCTTGCCATCAAGTGAGTGTTTTGATGGCTATTCTGTTTTTACCAGCCAAAGACATGAGCCCACCTCAAAGAAAAGCTGCCTCAGCAACAGTTTCACTCCTTCAGGAGCGACGTGATCCGATGGTGCCTCCTTGCTGGAGAGAGTGCCAAGGAGCTGCTGCTTTGGAGTCTCTAATAGAGCTCCATTTACTGCCCATCAAAGACCTATTCTGTTCTCTGCTGGGGCCTACAGAATAGCACTTGCTGTCCCCTTCTTCCTTGGGATATCTGTCTGCTTGCAAAATGAGGGATGATTTGGGGTGCAGGCGTCTGGAACAGGAATGCTGGAGCAGCTCTGTCTTCTGGTGGGGAGGGCTGGTTGGCATAAAAGCTCTTGGGTGGGCTGTCCCCTTGTCCCCAAGGCTGCTCCCAGCAGCCAGGATGGTCTTCTCTGGGTGGAAACTGGCTCTGGAGTTTGGTGTGACATTTGTCCTTAAAAGTGGCAAAAAGGGTAATGCTGAAGGGTGAATGGAAGGGCACAGGTGGTGGACAAAGAAGGTGACATGTTTGTTTTTCCATCTCTTAGTGTAAATGACATGTCTTTGACCTTTCAATCCTCTCACAGAGCAACTCCCCGGCCCTGACAGCAGAATCTCCTCTTCCTGTGAGCAGCTCCTCCAAAGAAAATGGAGTTCATGTGGAACAGGATGATCAGGACCTATTTGCAGGTGGGTTTGTTTGTGTTGGGCCTCTCTCAGCTCCAGGCCTGGAGTGATAGTCCTAAAATATCCATAACCAAAAGCAGATCATAAATGCTCACCTCAAACACATTTGAGTCCACTTGCTCTGGTGTTGTGTTTGGGAAGGTCACAGCAGCCTCCACCAGGTCTCTAGGGTAATCCTGCCACAGGACTAACTGTTTAGGAGCTGAAGAGGATTAAAATGAGGGTTGCTTTTGTTGCCTTAAGCTCTGAGGTGGTGTGTGTCTTCTCAGAGTTAAAGGATTTTCCTTCTCCACCTTCTCCTGATTCCAAGCCAGTGGAAGAAGCATCTCTAGTTGAGACCTGGCTGTTCCCAAGGAACAGCAAACACAACCCCCCTCAGCAGGGGAAAATGAGGAGGGTCAGGCATTCCCCAGCCCAGGCATGATGGGCTGAGAGTCAGTTCTGTATACTTCTGCTAAGAGGTGGAAGTTTTTACATCCTCCAGGTGGAGAAGTGACCTGGGAAGGAGCCTTCCTCCCTGGCTGGCCCATGTGACAGGTAAAATTTGCCTTGGCTTTAGCTGCTCCAGGGTGTAGCTCCTCTAGCACGCAGCAAGGAGGTGATCAGTGAGAGGTGATGCCTGGCTCCTTCTGGAATAAGAAGTTCCTTGGATTAACATAATGTTCTCCAGCAGGATTGATCAAATGCTCTTACTGCAGTGACGATGCTTTGTCGTGCTCTTTCTAGTGCTTACAGGTGTCTTCCCTATGGATTTCTTTGCTAATTAAGACTGTTGTTACTTCTTAGATCCCATGAGTCAGAGAACATTGCAATTACCTTTCCAGAAACCCCAAGAGAGAGGCTGACCCCTGCAAACTTCTTTTGACAGATGCCACTGTGGAGCTGTCCCTTGACAACACTCAGAACAACCAGAAGAAGGAGGTGGCCAAAGCATCCAATCCTTTGCCCTCACTAGATGTAGGGGCAAGTTCTTATAGGAACCTTTCAAAGAGCTATGAGGAGGTGAGAATTGCTCTTCCAAACTGTCCTTCCAGCTTTCAAACTGTCTTTGGCAGGAATCCATCTGTGTACTCAGTTGTAAACATGAATCTTAAATGAGGTAATTAATATGTAATTGCCTTATTGAATGCCCTGATTTGTATCTTGGGCCATCTTGAGACTGATACCACTAGAGTGGGGCTCAGGTCAGCCTGGTGATATTCCTGCTCCTGTGGAGGTCCAGATTGCTTCCAGAGCTGTAACAGTGGTGGATCTGGTCCTGAGGGTCCAAGCTGTGAATCTGAGCTCTGCAGTTTCCTCTTGGGGCTGAGCAGTTTGTGCATCAGTCTGGGCAGACAGTGGGGTAGGAATGACAAACCCAGTTTGGGATCCTTGCCTGGACACCATGAGGAGCTGGAAGGGTTTACAGAACAGTCCTGGCCAAACTGAGGTGCTAGAGGTGCCCTGGCAGGGGGGACAGGCTCACCATAATGGTTTGGGGTGGGTTGAACCCTGGTTTCCTGGTTTTGACTTGCTGTCCCTGGATGCTTTCTCCAAACAGCTGGAGGAGGAGGAGCAGGAGGACAAATTTGACCTGACTGTGGGAGTGAGTGACCCGGAGAAAGTTGGTGAGTTCCTGTCCTGCACAGTGAAAGGGTTATGGGAGCCAGGCTTGGCCCTGCAGCTCTGGCCTGTCTCTAAGCACAAACCTGATCCTTAAATAATGTCTCCAAGGCTTCCTCTGGCATCTTAAAGAAATGATGCTTCACAAAGCCCAGGGTGAGAACAAGCAAGGCAGAGTCAGGTTCTAGAAAGCCCAGAGCCAGGTTTTTGGGATTTGTGGTGATCAGGCACTTGGCATGACCTCCAAGCAGCACTGCCCTGTGTGGAGCTGGCATGGGGTAAGCAAAATTTCCTTAACCTGATATGAGTACATTATTCCATGCTCTGGAACATTTCCTGGAACCTGGGCATGCCAGGGAAGCAACTCTGGCTTCAAAATGAGAATGAAGAGGGCTTCTGTCTGTTGAAAGAGGGGTCAGAGTGTCCATGTGGGAGTTCCTGTGGTGCAGAAAACCCAAGGTGACATGTGATCCCAGCCAGCAGAGTAGCCTCATGAGTGGCAGCTCATTCCCACTCCATGGCTTGTGATCTCTGGAGCTGGGAGGTGTAAATCAGATCTATCTTAAGGGTAGCACTGGAGCTCGGAGGATGCCCTTCAAATGAACTGCCAGGTGAACAAGGGGATTTCTGTGTGAGCTGGAGCAAACTGCCTGTGGTGTTCCAGGATCCAGCCCCATCCAGCCTGACTTGCATCCTGTGAATAGACTGTTTCATGTGCCCCACAGCCTCTGAATTGTTGGGGTCTGAGCAGATGTGTGGAGCCAGCCCAGAGGCTGCTGGCACAACAAGTGCCCAATTGTCAGTGCTGGCTCCTGTAGGAAGTGTGGGGAGCGATAAGCAGGTTGGGATGTGGCTGCTGGGCAGGAGTCCAGGGCCATGCAGCAGGATGCTGCCTCTGGTTTTGCAGGAAGATCCAGGGCTCCATCAGACCCAAGATCAGGATCACTGAGGCAGGAAAAGGTCAGGAGCATTGTGCTTTGTGTTCAGGGAGCACTGGAAAGTGCTGATGTTGTGGTCTTAACAACTCGTTTCTTTTTTCCTTAGGAGATGGCATGAATGCCTATGTAGCCTACAAAGTGTCAACACAGGTATGTCTAATTTTCCATTATTTTTCCATGCTTAAAGGCAGCTGGACTGTATGTCCTCAGCCAAGCCAGCAGTGACCTAAATAAACAGGAGGCCTGAATGCCTTGTTCTGTGTTCAGGAGTTATAATCCACAAAGGATGAGCCTATCTGAGGAATAGGGTTGGAATCTATTTGAAAGCACACTGGCTTTATTTTCACAGCCAGTTACCTCTTTGCAGCCTTGGCTGATGGGGATGCTCAGCGTTGGAGGGAGCAGCAGGAATGACATCCATGGGAGAGTCCCTGAGCCCGGGGCTGCTGCTGAAGGTTCTGTGCCAGCAGCAGCATCAGATTGAGCTGACCTGAGCTCAACACTCTGCAGAGCTGCTGCTATAGTTGCATTTGCATCAGTTCCTTTGTTCCCCTAAGTTTTCATGACAAATGCAGCTGCTGGAGTGCTTTGGAGTCCTGCTCTGGGCTCTGGAAAGTTGCTGCAGCTGCCTGTACTGTGGCTGCTGAGCTACAGGCAACCTGTGGTCTGAAGAAAAGACTAAAGGACTTGTTATCCTTAATTCCTGCTCTGCAAACTCAGTCCAAATCACTGGTGGCCCCTGTAGTCTTTAGGTGACCTGAGGGGTGTGTCCCTATTCCTGTGTGGAGCAGGGATGATGGGATTAGGCAGTGGGCAGGGTTTACTAAGCAGCCCACGGCTGCAGGAACAGCTGCTTGTTATTTAATGTCATTAATGCTGCTGCTGGCTCCAAGGAGAACCCAACTGGGAGGGAAACTGTGGAAAACCTGGGCCAAAACTTGCTCTGTTCACTGCTCACGTCTTTCAGAGCTGGTGCTGTCCCACTTCATCCCAGAGGTGCCAGCATGGAGAGCTGGCAGGGCCAGGCTTTCCTGGGGGAGTGTAACCCCAGTGTCCTCTCTTCCTCAGACCAGCATGCCAATGTTCAGGAGCAAGCAGTTCTCAGTCAAAAGGAGGTTCAGTGACTTCCTGGGGCTCTATGAGAAGCTGTCGGAGAAACACGCCCAGAACGGGTTCATTGTCCCTCCGCCGCCCGAGAAGAGCCTCATAGGTGAGTGAGGAGCTGCACAGCACCACTGCTGGTCCTCCAGCTCTTGTGAGTCCTTCTGGTGGTGAGCTCTGTGCCCGAGGACAGGCCTGCAGCAGTCTCAGAGCTGACAGGGAAGCTGCAGAGTAGACAGGGAAAATAACCTGGGTTCTGTGGCACGGGCAAAGCTCTGGCTCCACACTTGGAGCTCTGGACTTAAATCTTTGATGGAGTTCACAGGTGCCTCCCCACCTCCTTGGTGAGGATTAAAACCTCTGTGGTGTCACTGGATTGCTGTTCACTTGAGTCCAGCCCATTGCTTTGCCTCTTTCCTACATGTCAATTCCTTGGGCATGAGCAGATTGCAGATTTCAGATTTCCAAAGTGCTGTTGTAAGATTCCTCTCCTCCACTGTCACCTTGAGTGTCTGTAATAAACCACTTTACCTTGTGTGTAGAGTTGAGAGCAGCTCATTAATCACATCCTCCTTCTGTGCTAGGCATGACCAAAGTGAAAGTTGGGAAAGAAGATTCTTCCTCTGCAGAGTTTCTAGAAAAACGTCGGGCTGCTCTGGAGAGGTATGACCCCATCAGCTGTCCCTGAACTGAGTGAGGGACCTCAGAGAGGTCTGGCAGGTCTGGTCTCTGTGGTGGCATCACCAAATTCCCCAGGGAGATTAGAAAACTGGTGGGTGAATTAGAACAGTTGGTGCCTCTGATTTCCAGCTCCCCAGCTGCTGTTCTGGAGTAAATACCAAGCTGGTATGATGGCTTAGAGCCAGATTTGCTACAGCCAGAGCAATTCCTGGAGTTGTTCCTCCCACAGGTACCTACGTAGAGTGGTCAGCCATCCAACCATGCTGCAGGACCCAGACGTCAGGGAGTTCTTGGAGAAGGAGGAGGTCAGTAGTGTGGAGTGAGGTATTCATGGAAGTGCTGAAGGAAATGGTACTTGAGCAGTTAATGAGGCAGGATCCTGCAAAGCTCAGTGGGAAGTGGCAGAACCCTGTAAGAGTGGGAATGGGAGTGAGAACTGGTGTTGATACAAGGTGCCCACCAAAGCTGCTGAACCATCCCCTCAGCTGGACATGAAGGAAAAAATAAAAGGCTTGTGGGGTGAAGTAAGGGCAGGGAGAGATCACTCAGCAGTTACCTCGTGGGCAAAACAGAATCATGGGATGGCTTGGGCTGGAAGGGATTTTAAAAAGCCCATCTCATTCCACCCCCTGCCGTGGGCAGGAACACCTTCTGGTATCCCAGGTTGTTCCAAGCCTCGTCCACTGGATTTGGACACTTCCAGGGATGGGGGAGACACAGCTCCTCTGGGCAACCTGTGCCAGAGCTTCATCACCCTCATAGCTAAGAATTTCTTCCCAATATCCCATCTGTCCCTCCCCTCTCGCAGTGGAAACCTATTTCCCCTTGTTCTGTAGCTCCAGGACTTGTTCAGAGTCCCTCTCTAGCTCTCCCGAAGCCCCTTAAGGCACTCACTGGGGCTTTAAGGTCTCCCCAGAGCCTTCTCTTCTCCAGGTGAACACACCCTGCTCTCGCAGCCTGGCTCAATCTCCTATGGCAAAGCAAACTTTTCCATTCCTTTCCAGCTCCCAAGAGCAGTGGGAACCCAGACCTTGAGTGGAGCAGGAATAATGAAGATGTTCAACAAAGCCACGGATGCTGTCAGTAAAATGACCATCAAGATGAATGAATCAGACATTGTAAGTGTCAGGGCACTCTGGGCTGTCCCTGTCCTCGCTCTGGAGCCCTTTGCTCTTCCCAGCTCCAGCTGTGGGTGCAGGGAAAACCCCCCCTGTGGGAAATCATCTCTGGATTTCCCCATTGCAGTGGTTTGAGGAGAAGCTGCAGGAGGTGGAGTGCGAGGACCAGCGGCTGCGGAAGCTGCACGCCGTGGTGGAGACGCTGGTGAACCACCGCAAAGGTGACGGGATCAGCACCTCGGGCTGGGACAGTCACACCCTGGGCCTTGCCTGGGATCCCTGGGGCCAAGGTGTCCCAGGGACACCTCCTGGGAGCTGGGGCAGTGCTATAAAGGACTCTCTGTCTTTTCCTTCTGGGAGATAGATGTAAAATGGTCACTCCAGTTCTTCTGTCCAGCTCTGCAAGCTTGGGATGGTAGTGTGGAAGGGAACCTGTGTCCTGTGGGGTCAGAGAATCCCACAGGATGGCTTGGGGGCTAAAGGGACCTTAAAGTCCATCTTGTTCCACATCCCCTGCCATGGGCAGGGACACCTTCTGCTATCCCAGGTTGCTCCAAGCCCCATCCAACCTGGCCTTGGACACTGCCAGGGATGGGGCAGCCACAGCTTGTCTGAGCAACCTGTGCCAGGGTCTCAGTTCCCTCACAGGGAACAATTCCTTCCCAAAATCCCATCTAACCCTGCCATCTGGCAGTGGGAAGTCATTTCCCCTTGTCCTGTCCCTCCAGGCTCTTGTCTCAAGTCCCTCCCTCTCCAGCTCTCTTCAGCCCCATTAGGCACTGAAAAGGGCTCTGAGGTCTCCCTGGAGCCTTTTCTTCCCCAGGCTGATCAACCCTAATTCCCTCAGCCTGTCCTCATGGGACTGAAGGCTGCTGTAGTAAGCCTGAGCAGAGCTGACCTTATTCCTTCTGAGACACCCTGTGGGAATGGGGATGTTTTCCTTCCTCTGCATGTTTTGACTGACTTCTGCAAAGCTGTGTCTGTCCTCCCACTCGGCTGCTTCCCCCTTCTCCTTGTGGCTGGAAGCTGCTAGCTCTGACTGCACCAGTGCTGGCTCTTCCAGCTGCTATCTCCTGGACTTCTGGAAAGGCAGCTCCAAGAGCTGAACCTTGTGCTGGGGAGCTCTTGGTGCAGCCAGGCCCATCTCCTGACCCTCATCCCATTCCCCAGAGCTGGCACTGAACACGGCCCAGTTTGCCAAGAGTCTGGCCATGCTGGGAAGCTCCGAGGACAACACAGCCCTATCCAGGGCGTTGTCCCAGCTGGCTGAGGTGGAGGAGAAGATTGAGCAGCTGCACCATGAACAGGCTAACAATGATTTCTTCCTCCTGGCCGAGCTCCTGGGGGACTACATCCGCCTGATCTCGGTTGTAAGGGTAAGGACTCCTTTGCTGCTGCTCCTCGTACCCATCTTAGGCTCAGGGATGCCAGGAGGTCTTGCAAACTCAAGCACAGGATGTAACAGAGGGCATGCAGGGCATGGCCTCTTCAGGCAGAGGGAAGACTTGCTGGTTGTCCAGCTGTGCACTGGTTAGGCTGGAAAATGGTTGTAGGAGAGGGCTGGTCATGCTGCTGTTCTCCAGAGGGGATGTGTGGAGCAGATTCATGGCTTGTGGGTGACCCCAACCCTTCCAGAGGTGAAGGCTGAAGCTGTGAGCTGGTAACCTGTGATACAGGTGGTGAAAATTGACTACCCAAGTGCCTGCTGCAGCAGAGCCTGAGTCCTGATGCTGCTGAACTTGGGCATTGAGTCCACACACCCCATCTGGTGCACTGGGAAGAAGCAATCCCATGGGAGTAGCATGTCCAGCAGGCTGATCCCTTCCTGCCCCAAACGCATTCTGCCACAGAGGCCAGAACACCATATCCTTGATCTACGGGTCCATATGGGAGCTGTGGATGCTCCAGAGCAGGACCCAATCTCTGTTCTGGCTCAGCTTTGGTCCAGGACCTCCAGTGTCCCCTTGTCAGGAGACCTCTGCCCCTCCTTCCCTGCAGGGAGCCTTTGACCAGCGCATGAAGACCTGGCAGCGGTGGCAGGATGCTCAGGCCATGCTCCAGAAGAAGAGGGAGATGGAGGCCAGGCTGCTGTGGGCAAACAAACCTGACAAGCTGCAGCAGGCCAAGGATGAGATCTCGGAGGTAGGGAACAGAGCGTGGGGGTCTCTGCTCTGTTCCTGCCCTCCATGCTCCAGTGGGGGATCATCTGGGCTGGGAAAGGAACCTTCTGGGCTGGGAATCACCTTCTGAGTGGGAGGGACAGGTAGCTGTGGCTAAGTTGCACCAAGGGCTAAGGCAGCCTTGAGTGAGGCTGCAGGAGGGGCTGCTCGTGGTCCTGCCTCCCGTGGCCTCCCTGCCAAGGTGGTGACAAGGGCTGGAAAGATGGAGCTCTGCTCCAGCAACACCTCTCACATATACAGTCGTGGCTCCAAACCCCCGTGGAGAGGGAGGCAGGAGTTGTTCCTTCTCCTGCCCCCAAACAGTGCACTTCCTTGTCTCTGCAGTGGGAGTCCCGGGTGACACAGTACGAAAGGGACTTTGAGCGCATTTCTGCTGTCATCCGCAAGGAAGTGATACGGTTTGAGGTATGTTCAGGGCAGCCCTGCCTTGGGGCTGACCTGGCCTCCTGCCCCTCCTCCTGGCACAGCACCATCCCCAAATCCTGACCTGTATGAGCTGGGGTATTGCTGAGGGCTTTTGGCTAAGAGGGGGCTTCCCCACATTAAAATGGAGCTGAGTGGGCAAAGATCCTCTGTGTCCCATGTGCTGGTCTCCTCATGGGACCACAGGAGGAACAGGAAAATCCTGGTGGTTTCTCCTTCCTCCTCCCAAAATTTGGGAGGGTTTTGGTGGTTGTTCAGCCTCATGCCCATCTCTTGCAGAAAGAGAAATCTAAGGACTTCAGAAACCACGTCACGAAATATCTTGAAACACTATTGAACTCTCAGCAACAGGTGAGTGGTCCGTGCTGTGGTTTTGTGTCCAAGTTCAGGCCAGGCTTGTGACTCTCTCAGGCATGACCCCCCGCACTGCAGCTCCATCCTGAAGGTTCCTGACTCTCTCTCTCTCTCTCCTCCCTGCAGCTGGTGAAGTACTGGGAAGCATTCCTGCCTGAAGCCAAGGCCATTTCTTAATTGGACTGGACAAACAAACCTGAATTTTGCCTTTTTTTTTTTTTTTTTTATACACTATACCTCCTCCTCTTTTCCACGTGAGCGACCCCTCGTTCCACATGCTGGAGCTGGTAGAGGTGTCACCCCCAGACGAGCAGCTTGCGAGCCAGTAACTCTTCTAACTGTATATTTTTCATTTAGCAACATATATTTTCTTACTGAAGAGAAACTAGTTTCCTGCTTCCAGACCAGACCTGCAGCCAAGGGGTTAATGAGATCTGGCAAATATCTATTTTTCAGGCTGGGTTTTAAGGCTCTAATGAATTATCTTACTCCTGCAGTGCCATTAAAGTTCTGTAATAAAACTTCTATCAGGGCAAACAGGCTCTGGGTGTTAAGGGTGGGAGGGGAGGGGTAACGGTGCATCCCGTGGAGGGCGAGGGAAGCAGCCGAGCCTCCCCCGTGTTGTGACGGGACAGAGGTGACCTTGGACGCTACTCTGGCCACCTGTCCCTGCTCTTGATTAGGCTTTGGCTCTCTGCCTCTGTTCCAGCGGGAGCCCTTTTTAGGATCTGAGCTCAGCGGGGCTCTCTATCACTCCCACTCTGTGGCATTCCCCAGAAATCCATGGTGGAGCTCTTAAGGGTGTAGCTTTGCCCCTTTCACCCCTCCCCAGCCTCGCGTGTGCGTTTTATCAAAACCGACACCCTTTCTGCGTTAAAAAGAGAAAAGGCAACGTAGGCTGACTTCCCTCTTTCCTTTCCCCTAATCCATGTAAACTGGGTTCCTGCGGCGTCTCCGCTGCTCCCTCCCCCTGTGCTGGACTGGGGCCGCAGGATCGTCCCCGGGGTGTTGGGGGACTGTCCCCGCCATGGGCGCCCGGGGCGGTCCCTCCCCGGCCCCGGCCCCAGCCCCGGCGCGTGCCGCCCGCGGCCCCGCCGTGCCCCGGGCCATGATCGCCGTCTCCATCCCCGCGGCGGAGCCCCCGGCGGCGGCGCGCAGCCCCGACCGGGCGCACACGGTGAGGGACGGGGCAGTGCGGGGCTCGGGTGGGGTTTGGCTGCCTAGAGGGGAGGGTGGATGAGGGTGTCTCCTTCGGCCCCGGGGACTGGAGGTCGCCGGTTGTCCCCAAGCGTCGCCCAGTCCCCCCGCGAGTGCCGGGCAGTGCGTTTCCCCAGAGGTCCCTGTCGGTGGGGAGGGGTCCCTTGTCTGGGAGTCCCAGCTGCCCTAGGGCTGGAGGTCCCTTCTCCACGGGGGAGTCATCTCATGCTGCCGGGGGGAATTTATCTCCCTTTGCCCCAGGGGTCTCTCACGTGCCCTGGGAGTCCCGGCCTGTCCCTCGGGAGTCCCTGCCGGTTACAGACACAGACCCTCTGCCTTTGAAAGGGGATGTCTCCGGTCCGGGGGTGCCCTTTGGTCCCGGGTGTGCGGGATCCTGCCTGCCCTATCCCCGCTGCCTGGGGGTTTGGAGGTTTGTGCCTCTCCCCAGGGATCTCTCCTTGCCCGGCGGTGCTTCCACCCTACCCAGGGGCTGGAGGGCTCTGCACGTCCCACTGCCCCCGTGTCCTGTTCGTCCCCGAGTACTGCTCTCCGTCCTCAGGGTTGGGGATATCCCTGGCGTTGGAGGACGCCGAACACCCTTGGGAGAGTCCCTGACAGACAGAGGGGGGTCCTGACCCGGGGGTTCCAGGGCTCCCCACAGGGGTCACTGCCGATGGGGATCCATTATCCCTGCAGGAGGGATGGGGGACATGGGCAAGGTGAGATTATTTTGGCCTGGGGGAGGGCCACGGGGGTGGAGGCCTCTGCCTGTCCCTGGAGCGTCCCAGCCTGTGGGAGCACAGACCCTCTACCTTTGAGAGGGGGAAAGGTCCCTGGGGCCCCCATGGTTGGGGTTCCCTTCCTTCCCCGGGATCTCCCACCTGCTCTGGGACTGGAGGTCCCCTCGTTCCCCCAGGCGACCCTGAAGTGTCCCAGCCTCATGGGCTGGAGGTCCCCAAGTATCTGTGGGTGGTCCCCACCTGCCCCAGGGGTCTCTGCCTGCCCTGGGTCCCTGCCAGGGGCACCTTCTGCCCTTGAAATTGGGAGTGTCTGTCCTGCAAGTTCCCTCTCTCTGGGTCCTGCCTTGTCCCCAGGGGTCCCCACATCCCAGGGGTGCCTCCACTTGCCCCAAGGTTTGGAGGCTATTCCTGCCTGCCCTGGTGCCCTGTTCTGAGGATCTTGCCACTCCCACGGGGTCCCCACCAGCCCAGGAGGGTATCTCCATGTGTGTCAGGGACTGAGGGTCCCCAAGTGTTCCCCTGGGGAACCCCATTTGTCCCAGGGGTAGCCCAGAGGTCACTCTCTGTCCTTGGTGTTGGGGATGTTCCTCTACTCTAGGAATCCCCTCTGACCCCAGAGGGTTATGGGGTCCCTGTCTATCCCTGGGTACCCCCATCTGCCCCAGGGATGTGTGTCCCACAACTGCCCTTGGGATGGGATGTCCCCAACTTCCCCCTCTTGGTGTCCCCAAATGCCCAGGAGTGGCTGTCCCTGCCTGCATCCAGAGGATCCCTGCTGGGGTGAGGGAAGGACAGACAGTGACCCTCTGCCCCTGGAAGGGGCAGCATTGGTGAGGGTGTCTCCTCTGTTCCCAGGGAGTCCTTGATGTGTCCCTGTGCACTCAGGATGGGGATGTGTCCTTCCCCCAGGAGTGCAGGATCCAAGTGCCCCTGAGGGGTCCCTGTCAGAGCACTCTTTACACCTGGAATGGCAAAGGTGCCCCCTGGCCCCATTGGTGGGGTCCCTGTCTGTCTCTGGGTGCCCCCTCTGCCCTGGGTGTGAGGGTGCCTGCTTGCCCTGGATGGTGGTGGGTGTGGGGGTCTTAATGTGCCCACCAGGGTGTCTGCACATCCTCCAGGTGCTTGGGGGGGCCCAGCAGCCCTCACCTCCTCCCAGGGGTCCTAACTATGCAGGCAAGTGAGGAGGCAGGGGGAGAGAGGGGCAGATGGGACCATCTGCCCTGAAGAGGAGAGGTCCTCAACTGTCCTCCTGGATCCCTTTCTGGGAAGGGGGACACAAAGCCCTTGAAGGGGAGGGCACGGTGGTCCCTGGCCCAGAGGGTGCTGGGCAAAGGTCCCCACAGGGTTCCTTTCTGAAGTGGGTCCTCTGCCCTCCTACCCTGGCCTCAAGGGTCCCTTGTGGTGCTGTGGGATGGAGGTGCCTGTCTGTCCTCAGGGGCCCAGCCTTGAACACAGGGGCTGCCCCTGGCCTGGGGCATCCCCACTGGCCCTGGGGAGTGCAGTGGGGGGAACCCTGGTCTGGAGGTTTCCTCTGGCCATGTGGAGAAAGAAGGGGCCCTGCCTTCCCCAGGAGGGGGAGATCCATGATCCTAGATAGGGGACCTCACCTGCCTTGGGGAAAGATGGGTTGTCTTCCTCTGTCCTGTGGCAACAATGTTCATCGTGTCCAGGGAGGTACAGGCGCCGGCCGGGAAACAGATGAAACAAGTCTCTGTTGTTAAGAACGAGGGTCCATTTTATTTCTGCTCCCCACCCCGAGCCGGGGTGAGAGAAGAAGGTGAAGAGAGCCAAGGCCAAGGGGGGAGAGAGAGAAAGAGAGTATTGCAGGGGCGAGGTGGTAGGGTTTTATCAGGTAGTTTAGGGGAGGAAGTAAGGAGAGTAAGATCAGATTTCAGCTACTTCGAAATGGGAGGATTCCACACTGTCCCATTGGTTTGAGGTGCCCATGTGCCCCTTCCTGGTGTCCCTGCACACCCCAAGGTGTTGAGGGTCCCTGCCAGCCCCAGGGTCCCAACGGTCTGGTGGGGTTCGATGGGGGTTGGGATGTCACGCCTTGCTGTGTTCCCCTCAGGAGGGGAGAATTGTGTCCCATCTGCTTTTGGGGGAACTGCCTGGTCCTATGGTGCCCCCATTGGCCGTGGAGGTGTTGGGGGTCTGCCCTAGAGATTGGAGGTCTCTGCCTGTCCTAGAGAAGTGGGGGTGGAGTGTCCCAAGTGCCCTCCCCAGGTGTGTGAGTTAGCAGCTCCCACCTCCTCTGGGAGGCTGATGAGGATGATGAGGGTCATAAGGATGGTGAGGGTGCTGAGGCTGTGGCTGGTGATGATGGTGAAGACAGTGAGAATGGTGAAGATGATGAGGCTGGAGCCCATGAGGATGATGAAGATGGTGAGGGTGCTGAGGCTGTGGCTGGTGAGGATGGTGAGGACTGAGAATGGTGAAGCTGATAAAGCTGAAGCTGATGAGGATGATGAGGGATGGTGAGGGTGATAAGATGGTGAGGATAGTGAGAATGGTGAAGATGATGAGGCTGGAACTGATGAGGATGATGAGGGATGACGAGGGTGATGGAGATAGTGAGAACAACGAGGATGGTGATGCTGGGGCTGATGAGGAAGACACGCTGTCTGTCCCCATGGCAGGTGTTCCTGGTGGAGGTGCTGTGCAATGGCCGGCGGCACACGGTGACCAGGCGCTACAGCGAGTTCCAGGCACTGCACAAACGGGTAAGAGCCCCCAGCTCTGCAGGGAGGGGACACAG
The DNA here is from genome assembly GCA_024734555.1 of Trochalopteron elliotii. Taxonomy (NCBI): domain Eukaryota; kingdom Metazoa; phylum Chordata; class Aves; order Passeriformes; family Leiothrichidae; genus Trochalopteron; species Trochalopteron elliotii. The sequence goes on from JANPWX010000352.1 coordinate 177,327, forward strand.
GAGGCCTGGCCTCATCCTCTGTGGCCTGCCCTGATAGCCCCACACTCTTCCTCAGATCAAGAAGACCTGCAAGGTCCCCGACTTCCCCCTACGCCATGTCCCCAACTGGATGCCCAAAATGCTGGAGCAGCGCCGGCAGGGCCTGGAGGTCTACCTGCAGGTGGGGAGTGTGCGGCAGGTCCAGAGTGGGTTTTTAGGGGTGGGTTTGGGATGGGGTTTTGGAGTGTTGACCCCCTGGAGCATTGCAGGGTGTGCTGTACCACAACAAGGAGCTGCCCCAGGACGTCCTGGACTTCCTGAAGGTGCGGCAGTGCCAGCAGAACCCCAAGGCCAGCAGCCCCCCGTGAGTAGATGAGTTCTGCTGGCGCCAGTTATCCTGCATGGCACCAAGATTGTCCCCCTGCTCCATGTCAGGCACCCCGAGTACACAGGGTTGGGATGGTGGGGACAGGCTGAGGGTTGATGTCCCCTCTTCCACAGCAGCACCAGACTCCTGCCCCCCCAGCGCCCCGTTGTCGGCTTCTGCTGGGATCCCTACGTGCGGCCACACGGCACTGGTAAGGAGCAGGGCCATGGAGCAGGTCTCCAAAACCTCCAAAAGGCTCTTCTGGGTCCTACAAAGGTGTTTCTCCTTTAATGGGGCCCAGGAGGGAACAGGCTATCACAGCACCTCCATTTCCTCGCAGACCTGCTCCCCAGCACCATCATCAGCGGGGTCCTGCAGGGCATTTACATCCCCCTGAGCTGTGTCCCTGGCCAGGCAGCACCCCAAGCCTCTGGAATGATGAGTTCCCAGACACCCACCCAGCACCCAGGGATGCAGTGGTGAGGAAAGAATCCTTGTGGTGAAACTCACTCCTCCCCGCTGGGCTGGGGCAAGGAAATGCCAAGGGGCCAGGGGGAGAAGCCAAAGGAATGTTTGGAACTGCTCTCCCACCACTGTGCAAAGTACCTTTGTTGGCAGAGCAGGAGCTCTGCCTTCCCCCCTGCTGTCTTGGGCTTGCAATATGAGCCTTTGGATGCTGAATGTTGCTGGAAAACCTCTCTGCATCCAGGCTTTGGTGTAATAAATCTCCTGGACTTGACTGACTGGCAAAGTGCTGTGCTGTGCTGTGGAATTCTGCAAAGCAAACCCAGGGCCAACTGTAGCCCTGCTCCCAGCTGGGTGAGATGTGGAAGAAGGAAGGCTGGAAGAGGGGCTGGAAGGCTGAGGGGTGCATCTGGGAGAGGGATGCAGAATGCTCTGCACCCTTCTGAAGTCAGGAGAGAGGCAGCTCTTTAAAAAACACCTTGGTCACGTTTATTGGTGCATGTGCTCCCTTACAAAAGTGATGGAAGAGCAGCCTGTGCCCCCTCCCACCGGCTGAGAGGCAGCAGGGAGAGGGGCTGGGCACTGGGACACAGCAGCACCCAGTGGCCCCAGGGCAGGGGCAGCCCCTGACAGCCGGGCAGGGCCTGGTCCCGTCACTCTTTGGCGATGGCAAACGGCTTCTCCACCTCAATGGTGCCGCAGTCGGTGATGGTGACGTCCTTGAGGGGCTTGTCCCGGCTGTCTGTCTTTGTGTTCTCCACCTTCCGCACCACGTCCTGCGTGGAGCAGAGTGTGACGGTGGGACACAGGGGCAGAGCCAGCCTGGCCAAGCCCTGCCCGGCCCCGCTCTCCCCAGAGACCCCTTCTCCCAGTCCCATCCCTCACCATGCCCTCCAGCACTTTGCCGAACACCACGTGCTTCCCGTCCAGCCACGGCGTCTTCACGGTGGTGATGAAGAACTGGGAGCCATTGGTGTCCTTGCCGGCGTTGGCCATGCTCACCCAGCCCGGCCCGTAGTGCTTCAGCTTGAAGTTCTCGTCAGGGAAACGCTCCCCGTAGATGCTTTTCCCTAAAGGTGGGGACAAAAAGGCCGCAGAGGAATGGAATACGGAATTCCATATGTCTCATGGAGTATGTCGGGGAAGGGGTGGTGGTAGGCCCAACACAAGCTGGGTGGGGGAATGAGCAATTCCAGAGCAGGGACTAGCACTGATGCCACAGGGATAAATGAGCCTTGGGCTGCTGCAGGGAGCTGGAAGCACCCCAGGAGCTGGGCAGGCGTGTCATATCCCAAGGGGCTGGAGCAGGAGGCTCCCAGTTACCCCAGCACTCAGCTCTTCTCCAAGGCCATGTCTTTGTAAGCACCATGCCCACTTGTTTCCACCAAGCTCCAGCTCTACAGTGGTCCCAGGGACAGCCCTGCAGTGGTTGGAATTGCAGCTGCTGTCTCACTCCAAGACAGTGGCTTGGATCTGCCACATTACCTCCAGTGCCATCGCCGCGGGTGAAATCTCCTCCCTGGATCATGAAGTCCTTGATCACACGGTGGAACTTGCTGCCCTTGAAGCCAAATCCTTTCTGGGGGTGTGGAGGGAGAACATGGAGTGAGGTGAAGGGACAGACCAGAGCTCCATGGCCCCAGCACTGCCCCAGGGCACCAAGCAGGACCCGAGCAGGGGCAGGTGAGGCACAGACCACCACGGGCCCCTCACCTCTCCGGTGGCCAAGGCCATGAAGTTGTCCACCGTCTTGGGCACTGTCTTGCCAAAGAGTCCAATGACAACACGACCCACATCCTCCTCACCGATCCGCAGGTCGAAGTAGACCTTGGGGGGGGGGGGTGGAGGAAGGTTAGGGGGGATCAGGGGAGCCTGACTCACCTTGCTGAGCCAACCCACCCCCCAAAATCCAACTCACCAACTCCAACCAGGCCCAAACCTGACCAGGTGAGGTTGGTTGGTGCCCCACTCCCCTGGCTGCATCTCCCCTGGCTGCATCTCCCCTAGCAGCCTCACCACTCAGAGCAGCTGGATCCCCGCCCAACCCAGGCCTTCAGCCCAGGACCCCGCACTTCAGCTTTCCCAGAGTCGGGACAAGCTGTCCCCAGTTCTTCTCCCCCCTTCCAGGTGCCCCTGCACCCCCGCGCTGGACCCTCCTTCCCTCACGGCCCTGCCCCACCCTGCCCGTCCGGGGCCCCTCAATCCCAGACCCATCCAGGGCCCGTCGCCCCAACTTCCCCCCTCCGCAGGTCTCCCCCGCCCCATGCGGGCTCCCCCCACACGGAGTCTTCCCCACCCGACATGTGTGTTTGTGG
>JANPWX010000352.1:185371-290604 GCA_024734555.1 Trochalopteron elliotii
AGATGAACCTCAAAGGTTCCCTCCCTGAGCCTTGGAACCTGCATCTCCACCTTTGAGATTTATCGTTTTGGGGATTGACACTGACTCAGACCCGCTGAACACCTAATTCCCACACGTTCAACTAACTCCAGGATTTGCAATAGACTGGTTTGTGCTTGAAGGCACCTTTACAAGTCTAACCTCTGCCATGGGCAGTGACCCCTTCAGTCATGGTCCTAAGCTGAACACAGGCATCTGCAGTACCACAGACAACCCTGTGTGCTTCCAGCCTGGCCTCTCCTGGTATTTAAGATGAATTAGGGCTTCTCTCACTCCTTCCTTCAGTTTTTATCCCACAGCCTTGCCGGGGGTGGGGGTAGATCCCAGTACCCCTCTCCCATTGCATCCACTGGGAGGCGGGGAGACAGAACCGTGGTGATTATACGGTGAAGAACCGGAGATGTGGGAGGCACGATCTCGAATCGTGGGGGAGCCATGGGGAACAGCCGAGAGCTGGGAAATAGATTGCGTTCGAGGAGACTCGGGGCACGCTCTGAAGAACCGTGAAAATACGACGTGGAAATTATACGACGTGGAAATTATACGACGTGGAAATACGACGAAGCGCGCCGTGGAGACGAGAACGAGAGTCGTGGGAGAGCTACGGCCTTGAGCCGGGGAGACAGCGGCCAAAAAGCCGTGAAAAATCCGCTGTGGAAGATTCGTGCCGCGGAGCGTCACACGCGCCAAAGTCCGCACAAAACGTCCAGACGGAGAGTTTTAAAAAGGGGTAAAATACGGGAAATCTTAGATTACGAATTTGGCTGACGACAAAGCGATAATACGTGTGTGAGCACTTATATTGCACAAGCGGGATAAAACAGGATAAAAGGAAATTGCCAGCTTTATTGTTACGGCGTAGAAAACAACGTGACAGTAGACGTACAAAATGCGTTGTCTTTCGAAACGTGGGACGAGATGGGGCAGGTTTTGCAGGCAGCGGCCATAGGGGAATATATGGTAGCCACAAAATCGTTACCTACATGGTATTTTATTAGAAATTCGTATAAAAAATTACAATCTGCTGAAGAGACCGCAGCTGCTGCGGTAGCCGCCCCCCCCTGCGGGCTCCAGAGACCTTTCGGTCACTGTCTCCTGTGTCTGCAGGTCCGTTTCTGTTCCCTCTACCCACGAAGCTGCGGTGGCTCCGCGCGGGTGAGTTTTAACCTCCAAAAACCCCCGAACCCCGGTCGGTTCGCAGCTCCATGCGGAACACCCGAGCTCTGCAGACGGCAGGGACCGCAGCACATTTCCTGCTCACAGCTCCTCCCCACAGCTGACAGTTCCAATCCGTTCCCTCCCGGTCTCGGCGCGGGCTTTTCAACAGCCCCGGAGGCTCTGCCGGATCCGGCCCTGCATCGGTGTCCTCTCTCCGAGGAGCTCCGCGGGCTTCGGGGCGGGAGGTGGGAGTCACAGGCGCTTTTGTGTCTTTTTAACCTTCTCTGTATTTGTTTTCGGTGTTTTTCCCCCTTTTGCTACACGCGGTCTTTAGAGGGGTTTTTCGTGTTGCTTTTCCCCCTCCGCTTTTCTACCGTGGGTGTTTGTGGGGGCAGACGGGGATGCAGCAGCCCCGGGAGGGCCGAGCCCGGGCCCCTTCTCACGGGCTGCCTCACGACAAGGCATACTGCATTCCAGGATACCTGAAGTAAGTGGGAATGTGTGGGCCCAGGGAGAAGGGAAATCGGTGCCACCATGCCTTGGCTGAGCACCACAGGGCTGAACCACCCATGGCTGTAAAGCACGAAGTGTTGAGAAGGTCCAACAAGCTCCCACCCACGCGTTGTCCCCTCCAAGGGAAGCAGAGGGTGACACAAGTGCCCAGTAGAGCCAAAGGAAGACAAAACACAAGTGCCATGGTCAGGCTGAGGTAATAAATACTTCTATTCATGGAGAACAATGCAGCAGTGCAATGTTTTATTGAAAAAAAAAAAATCATCTCACTTGATACCTCAGAAGACTGCATCGCAACGTTGATGGGCCGAGAGCCATGTCAGAGGCACCTGCACCGGGAGCCCCCAGGAGCCCTCCCCTGGCCTGGGGTCTCCTGGCTGCCGACCGCTCCCGGCAAGGAGAGGAGAGATTGCCCACGTTAATGCCCTACATCCTACCACAGCATGGCTGGCTCAGTCTGGCTGCATCTCCTTGTCACCTCTGAGCTCCCTGGGGACAGCGGTTCCCTCAAGCACAGGACTTGCTGGTAACCTGCTGTATTTTTTTTTTTTTTTTTTAAATTTCTTTGTTAAAAAGCCACCCCGCATCTTTGCCCTTTTTTTTTTTGAAGAGTCCAACGTACGATTATAGTGCAAGAGGGCTTGGTACAAGTGAGCATTACCAGCATGCCATGGGGGGACAGTCCTCCCCTCCAAACACATCACTGTAGGATTAAAAGAACACCGTATCTCCAGAGAGAAGCTGTAGTGGGTCACCATGAAACAGCTTTCAAACCAACCCACTTAAAAACAAGGTCAGGAAAGTTTCTAAACGATCAAATACATTCACTTAAAAAAAAAAAAAAAAACAACAACAAAAACCCCCCAAAAAACAACAAAACAAAAGAAACCAAAAACATTTAGGAACAAAACCTGTTGAGATGGCCCCTTTCCCCCCCGCCCTCCCTCACCCTGCAAACACTTACATATGCTGCAACTACAAGCTGCTCCTTGAGTGGAGGCAGCGAGGAATGACCAAACACGGCAGGAGATGCAGAAGGAATTGAGTTCTGGTGACAGGCACTTAGTGGGGCTTGGGAGGGCAGCAATGGAAGTGTCTCAGGGCCCAGCTCCGTCGGCAGCGGGCAGGGCGGCTCCCTGGGGAGCACCTGTGCCCCTGGACCCCCCTCCCAAGACGCCAAACCATGGTTTCGTACAGCAGAGAGAGGAATGCCTGTGCCAGAAACGCAGCTTCTGGGAGCCACTGGCAGCGGAGGAGTTTGGAAAGAGAAAGGTGGAATGTGCCCATGGCCATGTCCTCCCTGTGGCAGGAGGGGACAGGGCTGCATGCCTGGCATGGGCCTGCGCGAGGTGAGGGGTGCCCTTCCTGCCCTGTTCCCACCCTGGCCCATGGCCTGGCTGGAGGAAAGCGCTTTGCTAAGGGGGAAGGAGGTGCAGGCATGAGCTGAGGGCTCTGCGCCTCCATCGCGCTCACAGGGATAAGGCGCGGAGAGAACACAGCAGAGAATGGAGGAGAGGTGCCCTGCGGGGATCCTGGCCAGGAGGAGGGAGGCATTTCCACCCTGGCACCACACCAGTGTCTGCCTGACTCAGGAATGCATGAGGAGCAAGCCCAGAGCTCACTGCCCAGGCTGATCTCCTGCCCTCTAAGCCTGCTCCTACCCAGCCAGGGAAACTGAACCTCCTGGCAATGTTGCTCTTGAACTCCAAGCAACGCAGAGCAGCATTAAAATCGAATAAACGATAATGAGATCTAGTCTCTCCCTTTCCTCTCTTCATGCTCTCCAGGATTTTGGGGTAAGCCAGGCCCAAGTTTATGACAAGTGAACCATTCCAGCCTGATCTGGTGTCACACACAGAAAGACAAAGTCGAATGAACCTACTTATAACCTCCCCAAAGCTGCCTGAGTTCTCCCACAGCCCTGCCACCTCTCCAGTAACCCCTGCCAGCCTCATCTCCTCCAGTTTGGGAAATGCTGCAGTTGGATGCAAGATTTCACTGTTTTTCTGGGTGTGCAAAGCACCCCAAGCCCTTTCCTTGATATTGGTTTGGCTCAAAGTGGTGCAGGAGAACCGTGGCTGCTCCGGGGGTGGGATGGTGCGGGCGAACTTGTACCTGCCCCATGCTCACAGAGAGGATGTGAAGGCGATTCCAGTCAAACCTATCTGACCATCAGGAGATGGGGTCAGTGTTAAGGCATGAAGTATCCTCTCCCCTGCTGGGGATGCTTTGCTTCCACTAATATGTTCTTGCAGAAGGTTCCCAACCACCCCAAGGAGGAATATGGGAAGGCTGCCTGGCTACCCACACTGAGAAATGCCCACGCTTCAGGAAATGGCTGTTTCTCAGGAACCTCAATCCTGATCTACCTCTCAAACCAGCACAAATTTCTCAGGCTTGGCAAAGCCCATGCCGCTGCCTCCGGCCCACGCTGGGCATCAGCCTCGCGTCTCCCAGCCAGCTGGGTCAGGCACGGTGTAGGAAACCATGGAAAGGACATTCACTGGCAGCTAGGAAGGGTGATTGGAAATTCAAGTATGCTTTCCTCAGCGCGTGGCCCAAGGTGGGCGTCAGGAGCCCCAGACTGGCACGAAGGTTGTGGACATCCCCACTCAAGGGCATTTCCGTGCACCCCACCATCCTCCCCGCTGGATGTCTGCCTGCGCTGGCGTGGCCACGCAGAGATCCACAGATACAATGTGCATCTGTAAATGCTAAAAATAATAAAAAGTGCAACGACGTCAGCTTCTTTAAAACAATCCACACTGCTCTGTTACTGTCAGAGGAGGGAGGTGTCAAGGGAGCCGGAAAAAAAACCCTAACTGGAACAGTAGATTGCAAATTTCTCACAGCTTGCACATTACAGTGTAACTGTTCCCAAGGAGCCACAGAGAGAACCTGTCTCTTCCTGCTGCAGCAGTCAGGCCCTTCTCCTAGCAACTCTCCTGCCTGCCCCGCATCCTCCTGCCCTCTCCACAGTCATTCGAGCCTATGGAATTTCTTCACTTAATTAAGGAGGGAGGAGGACAGAGGAGCAGAGTGCAGGGGAGGGAGGGGAGGAAAGTGAGCAGGAACTAAGCACAGTCCTCAGGTTTGCGTCAACGATGCCTTCGCCGTAAACAACGGGAAGGAGGGTCAGCCAGCCAGCCCCCCTCCCAGGGCGACCAAGACCTGAGCCAGCCACAGTCCTGGTCCCAAAAGGAGCTTCAGGCTTGGAGTGAATGAGGGAGACCATTCAGCAGATCCACCCCAGAGTGGTTTGTTTTGGAACGTTTTCTTCTCTTTTTGGTTTAAAATGTCACTTGGGTTTTTTTTTTTGTTTGTTTGTTTTCGTTTTTCTCTCTTCCTCCTATGCCTCCTCCTCCTCCTCCCTCCTAAAGAGAAGCCCCTTCCAGTGAGACAGGGCAGGAGCTGCAGGCGTGGTGGTTCCTGCAAGGCCCAGGAGACACTGGTCACTTGTGACGCTGAGCCGTCTTCTTCCGTTTCCTCTTAAAGAAGCAGCAGCACCTGGGGCACAAAGGACAAGGAGGGAGAGTCAGCCCCGTGCCCGGCAGCCTGCCATGTCCCCACAATGTGTCAGCGATGTCCCCATAATGTCCCTGCCATCCCCTCCCCACTCGTCCTCATGCAACAGCACCTCTGCCCGCCTGCCCCGGGCCCCAGCACGCTGCTGGGACAGGGGGCAGGTGCTGGTGGGTGGATGACACCACCAGCCCAGACTGGGAGACCAGCCACGGCTAGCTGGGGTGTCCCACTGCCAGGCCCCAGAGTGCTGGCTGGGTTTCTCCCTCCCAGCTGGGCTCTTCCCTCCCAGGCTCCACTGGAACACAAGGAGCCATCTGGACCCAGGTGCTCCACTCCCTCTGTCCCACCCCAGAGGAAGTGGACTGGGATGGTGAGCTCTGGCTGCTTTTCCCAGCCACGAGACACAGTTTTCACCACTAAAAACACAAGTTCCAAAGAGACCTCGGCTCAGGGACCAGGTTTCTTTACTGAACCTTTCACAATAACCAGAGCGTCCACCTTGGATCAATCACTCAGTGCTGGGATGCAGAACCCCTCTTTCTTCCCCCATCCGATTTGAGGGTGGTGCACAGGATTAGGGGAAGCAAGAAGGATGGAGAGTGGAGGCTGAGGTGGGGAGAGGAACGCCCAACGCAGCTGAACCGTGAGGAGCGGTGGGTTCCCTGTGGGATACACTGGGAGCAGTCATCCTATACTCCTCCTGGCTTCCTACAGAATTCCTTGGTGTTGAACGTGTATCTGCCTTTCTACCCTCAGCCCAATGTCAGGAATGCTCTGCATATCTGTACGAGTTCTCCCAAGCCATGTCTTCTCCATCCCTGGAGAAGCCTGGGTGATGCTGGAAGACTGCTCTTTCAGGCTGCTGGAAGGGATGCCTGGATAAGCAATCAGAGTAGACCACCGAGTCTAGAAGATCCTGAGTTGGAAGTGACCCACAAGGATCATTGAGTCCAACTCCTGGCTCTGCACAGGACAGCCCCAAGAATCCAGCCACGTGCCTGAGAGTGTTGTTCAAATGCTCCCTGAGCTCTGGCAGGCAAACATGAGCATGCAAAGACCGTTTTTTCCTACAACCATCTGTTGTAGGCTAAAAACATTCCAAACCACTCTAACATCTTCTCCAAACTATTTTTCACTGGGTCCTTCATGGAATGTCAGCTTTACACCCCTGTCCTCTCAGAGCTGGAGGAACTCTCACCCAGGTACTTGTCCCTGGGTGCACAAGTCTCACTCTGGGGTGCAAAAGCAATGGGTGAGCACAACCTGCCGTGAGCCGAACCTGTCAGCACACATCAACTGTTTGGGAGAACAAACAACTCTCCCTGTGACATGGAGAGCTCCCACAGCCCCCCAAGAGGAGGGACCCCTCCCACTGCACGGACTGATGTCCATGATTTGTCTCTAGGCTCCTGAACAGGCCCAGTTTGGCGGTGGGATGAGGAGAAATGCAAAGCCCTTGTCCCTGCAGGTCAAGTGATGCCTCCATTGCTGCCCATCCACCCTGAGGTGTTTGTCTGTCACCTCAGCACGCCTATCTCAGGCTGGAACCCCCACCCCAGGACTGCTCTGGCATTCTGTTATCCTGGGCCATCCGCCTCCATCTCCTGCTTTAGCCTGTTGCAGTATTTCTCTCCCACATTAGCCACCTTCCTTCATGGCTTGTGCGATGGTGAGTAAGGGGGATGTCACAGGGAGAGGATGGAGGATGCATGAGTGATGGTTTTGCATGCAGCGGGTAAGGGAAGAAGGGGCTGAGCAGCACTCGACTCCTTGAGCACCGAACAAAGGGAGCTGACTGACTTCTGGCTGGTTTTCCTAGTGACTGTCTTTTTAGGCTCTTTACTCAGAGGTCCAGGGAAGGGTTCAGGAAAGGAAGTCCTGGGAAGGGTTCAGACAGGCAGAGGCAAAACACCAAAATAAAAGGATAAGGCAGGCTGACAATTACAGAACGTGATCTCTCTGCATGCAGATGATGCCCAAGAGAACAGCCCCAGACTACGACATACAGAGAAGCCAGAGATGCCAGAGGTATTGTTGGCGATGCCTATGGAGAGCAGGGCAGAGTCAGTCTCCCATCCAACAAGGACATTCCTCGCCACACACAGGCTTGGTCCCCTTGCTCTGTGGCAATTTCCCCCCATCAGCCCACCCTGGAACCTACAAACTCATCTGAGTGTCTGCTTGGTCCTCCCCTTACTGGGTATGTGGTTTCCCCAAGGGGCACCTCTTGGGACAGCCTGAGACTGGGACACTACAGCTGCAGCTTCGAAACCCCGATAAAGCCCCAAGCTGGGCTTGGACCAGTGCTAATCCCAACCTTTCCACCCCTTCTTGCCTGGAGAAGCCCATTCCCCTGCACCTCAGCTGGTTGGAAAGGAGCCACCTCCTACCCACCCTCTCTGAGTAGGGGCTCTGTCACTAATGAGGACTCCCTGGCCTTGTTCTTCCATCCTCTCTGGCCTGTGCTTCTCCAAGAGGAGACTTTCCAAGGAAGCAACTGGCCCCTCTCCTCAATACCCAGTGCAGGGTTTTCCTTTTGTAACCGTCTGCGTGAGGAATTCCTGCAAGAGGCTCAGCCAGCCTAGGCCTGACTCTGCCCAACTCCATCAGGCATCATCTGCTCAGGGACATAAACGTTTGGGGTAGATGGAAAGCCAAATAGGAAAGGATTAAAATCCGATTTTGCATCCATTCATTCAGAGATCAGCCAAATCCCTCAGCCTAGTGTGGCTGGTCAGACACAGCCCATGCCCTCCCCAATATTGCAAATGGTCCTAAAATCGAAAACAGCTCTGGGTTGGCTTTGACTTTGTGCCTTTTTAGCATTTGGTGGGTTTGGTTTTGCCAACCCCAGTCTAGTCTGGTCCGCTCCCCCTTGCATGTGGACTGGAGAGAGGGACTCACCACAAGTTGAGCATTTTCAGGCAGCTACAGAGAGTATAGAGAAAAAACACAGAAAGGAAGAAAGAGCGATTAGTTCACAGAGGTGGGATGGAAGCGAGTCACTGCAGCCATGCAAACATGCAGTGCAGAGCGGCAGACACACACCAGGCCTGCCCGCCGCCCGCCCCAGCACTCACACCACTCTGCCCTCGACACCTCCTCCGTGGGTGCCAGGCCTCTGACAAACACTCCACGGAGCCACCTGACCCCTCACGTTCTTATCTGGAGCTGGGATCAGAGAGGGACTCGGGGCCACCAGCAGCTCTTGTCCCCTGCAGCTCCAGCAGCAGCAGGGCCTGATGATGGATCCACACCTGGGACCTGCCCTCCAGCGACACCCACTGCCAGAATCCAGAGCTTTTCTCCAGCACGCTCCAAGCAGAAGCATTGGCATGGCTCTGCCTGTGGAGTGCCAGGGAAAGCCCATCCTGCTCCTGCACATCATCTCAAAACACAGAGCCCAGCTCCAGCTCCTGCCAGCTCTCTCTGGCACCTTTTCTGCAGAGCAGAATCCCAAAGTCCTTTGCCCTTCTTGTGTGCCTGAGGGGATTTGTGATCAGAGATGTAAGGAAAGACAAAGCCCTCCCTGTGGCAAGCAGAATGAAGCAAACTATGCTTGGGAATTACAACACACCCCCAATCTGTCAGTGCAAAGCAGCTTATGCTCTGCTTCCCAGCACCTCCAAAACCAATCTGGGAGCACACAAACAAGGGATGGAGAGTGACAGGACAGTTCCATGTGCTGTGGGATAGGGCCTGGGTGGCACAGCTCCTTCCCACCTGCCTCCATGTCTCCAGTGTACACAGAGTGGGGGCTGGACCTGGCCTTGCCAAACAAACATAGGCTGGAGATGTTCCTGCTTCTTCCTTGCACTGGGTTGTTGGATCAGAACTGTTGAGGATGACAATCTGCCCCATCCTAGGAGCCACATGCCTGGGGGGACCCCCTTCAAGAGTCCATGATGCCAAGCTGGTGGTCTCTGCTGGTCACACAACCCTTATCTAAGAGGAGTGTTGCCCACTCTGGAAGTTGCTCCTCAAGATCTCCCCCACCCCCCAGGTTGATGAGGAGCCTGCACCAAATCCAAGGCTTCTTGGGCTGGGAGGAGAAGGTGTGTCTGTGGCTGCTGGGATCAAGGCCAGGCCATCTACCAGTGAGCAAAATCCCACACACGTGCTTCCCAAGGAGCTGGGGAATCCCCGAAGGACTGGGGAATAGAGAGCAGAAGACCTTCAGGACAATCAGCACAGATGACACATACAAGGACCTTTTCCATCCATACATCCTTCCTCGCACCTGCCACTTTTTCTCTTCATACAGAAGAGAAAGGTTGAGGCAAACAATGGGGGACAAGTAGCACCAGTATCACCCAGTCAAATAATAACCAGGCAGCTGGGCCAGGTCTCAGCACTGAGCAGTTCAAAGGCAGCCCCAGGCCTGTTGGCCCCTTGCTCAGGGACTGCCAGAACTCTGTGGTGACCCTGCAGTGACAGGTCCTGGTTTAGTTCAGAGGCAGCAAGAAGGTGTAAAAGGTGACACGATGGTGCCAGATGCAGGACAGGAGCCAAAATGGTCAAAGCAGCAGCTCTGACAGCAGTTCTCATGTCTGACCACAAGCTACAGGAGAGGTCATCTTACAGGGAGCACTTTCTCCTCCACAAGTTGCTTCTGGTTCCTCTCACTCAGCTTCTCAGGGCTGGACCAAGAGAAACCCCAGGGAGAACTATCCATCCCTGCAAGAGTTACTTCCAGACTGTTCAGGATACCTGGTACCCACCTCTCACAGCCAGAAATGAAGTGACAACTCTCAGACCAATGATCTCTTTGCTGAGCTGTGCTCAAGCTACTCCTACACCCTCAGCACAAGAGCACAGTGTGTTCTCCCTCTGCAATGGGGGATGCTCACCGGGATTCCTGAGATCAGCTCCTGCTATTTTGGTATCTGTGCTACTGAAATGTCTATACATGCTCTGAATAAGAGTTATGTTCTCCAGGCATGACAAGTGTCAAAGAGAAGCAGCAGCAGCAGCAGCACTGAAGGCACCATGCACAGAAGCAGCAATATGCAAGGAAAAGGGCATGGGACATGAGCAGTGAGGACTTTGGCACAGAAAAATGTCCCCACTCGCTTCCCAGGAGAAGGATAATGACCACCCAGTGGAAAGCCTGTTGTAAAGCAAACATACTTAGCTTCCTCCACCACCTCCACCTCCGCCTGTGCCGTGATGGGTGCGTTGGAGTGTGCTCCTGTTGGGTCATCCACGTTCAGCTCCCCGTTGGTTGAGCTCACCACCTGCAACACAAAGGAACAGCCCATTAGTGAGGCTCCCTGGCAAGGGCTGCTGAAGGAATGGCAGGTCTGATGAATACCCATTTGCTCCTGTCTCTTTGCACACTCTCAGGAGGCTGCCGAGTTTCGTGGGTGCCTTGGAGTCTGCAGGCTGGAGCAGCCAAAGCAGAGCAGCAGGCAGGGGCCTGTGTGTGTGCTCCCTAACTCACATTCCTGTGCCCAGCACATGGCTTGGCATCGAGAGGCCCCTGTGGGAGCACAGGCACTGGTGTGAGCACTGACTGCTAGCCCTATCTATGCACACAAGCTGTATGATGCTGACTGTTTTCTCCTGATATTTTTACAGGTGAGCAGCTCAGTCCTCACTGAGGGGAGGAGCCTCAATCCTTAAGTCTCATTCCTTACACAGCCAATTCTTGGAATTATGTCCTCGCCCCAAAGCTACTGAGACAGTCTGTCATCTCTTTTTGCTTCACACCTGCAATGATGGCTCATTCCAGCTTTTCCATTACAGGGATAACCATCCAGCTCACCAGCTCCCAGCAGCTCCACTGCTGGAGATGAGGATTTTTCTTTCTCTCAGGGAATTTTGCCCCATCTGTTGCCTAAGAGATGATACTGACCAGTACTTAAGAGACAAAAACAGTGGCCAAGGAGAGTAGCATGCTTGCTACTCTTAGGTGGGGCCTTATCTCTTGGGAAAGGCAGAGATACTGCAAGATTTTGGCTGGGGAAGTGCAGCACTGGGCTCAACTCCTCGCTTGCTCTCTCAGATGGGAGGGGAAAGGTCCAGTTAACTGCAACTGTGGGGAGAATTTGCTCCCACTGGGGAATCCAGCCCTTGTACTGCTTCTTCCTTACCGTGTGTAAGCCTTTGCTTGTAAGAGCAGCCATTGAACTGGGACCTCATTAACACTGGATCACACTGGAAAGGACGCTCACAATCTGTTTGGGTGCCTCAGGGGAAAAACTGGGACCCTGAGGCCCTCTCCCTTCCCAGAGGGCACATCTCTTGGCTGCGTGCAGCAGCTGCTTGCAGAAACGTGACTACCAGTGCCCAGCCCAGTTGTTTTCTGCTGCTGCCTGGGGCTTTTTTGCTACACTTTAACCCAGTGCCTGTGGGGACACCCTGCAGCTGCTGCTATGGCTGCAGAGTTTCTGCTACATTTTGTTTGCCACAAAGGTGGTGTCAGCCTCTGCCACTCCCGAGGTTCCTGCTGCAGCCCATTTCACCATCTGGAGAGGCACCAGGACCAGCTGCCTCTGTGGGTTTGTAAAGGAAGCCTCTTTTTTATCCCTTATGCCGCCCGCCTGCCCGCCCGCCCGCCATTACTGTGTGAGGGACAGGCCGCCACAGCGCCCCCTGCAGTGCAGGGGGATCATTGCACCTGCCCTGCCCGGCCGGGAGCCACCAGCGCCCCTGCTGGCCGTGCTCGGAACTGCACCCCAGGGGAAAGTGCCCCAGCCGGGAGCTGG
This sequence comes from Trochalopteron elliotii, assembly GCA_024734555.1. Taxonomy (NCBI): domain Eukaryota; kingdom Metazoa; phylum Chordata; class Aves; order Passeriformes; family Leiothrichidae; genus Trochalopteron; species Trochalopteron elliotii. The sequence continues at coordinate 197,317 of JANPWX010000352.1, forward strand.
GACTGGGCTCCTGGTTCTGTTTGGGGCTGCCGGGGCTGTTTGTTTGTCTTGTTATACATACTAGTAAAGAACTGTTAATCCTTTCCCCATATCTCTTCCTGAAAGCCCCTTAATTTCAAAGTTATAATTCAGAAGGAAGAGAGTCCTATTTTCCATTCCAAGGGAGGTTCCCACTTTCCTTGGCAGACATCTGTCTTTCAAACCAAGACATCCACATAATTTTCTGGATAACTAATCACTGCTTCATTACTATGACAACCCCCAAAGCATCCTGCATGGGACAAAAAGTGTAGCTGACCCTTCCATGCTTCACCTGGATGTTAGCACAAGCTTCTGCACCTTGCAGTGAAAACTGGGAGCTGCTCTTGGTTCCAGAGCTGTAAGGACACTTTGTTTCCCCACCCTGTTTCTTCTCTTAGCCTTTCTACAAGGTAAAAGGAGGCTCCTCCCATGGGATGGGGGTAGGGGTGGTACCCAGAACTCCTGGTGGCTCCGGATGATCTGACCACCAGGGATGAAGGGAAGGAAGCCCCTTGGAGCAGATATCCCCTAGTCAGTACATTATGCTAATTTTGAACACTTCAGTCCTACCAGGAGCTGCCATTTCTGCCAACCAGGCCCGTTGGGCTCTGCCAGGATAGGTCAGAACTCAGCTCACATGGTGCTCAGAGCTCTCCTTGAGTGACAACTCCTTGGTCTTCATTCCTTCCCTTACTCATCATGCCTGGGCTGCCCCAGGTTCTCCAGACCCCCCATGCTGCCCATACAGATCTGAAGACCACTGGCAATTGCATTATTCCCAGGGTTCTTCCCACACTTTGTTCAGCTACTTGTTAAATTCCATTTTACAAAAGGCTTTGATTTTCCTCCTCACTTTTCATGTGCCTACATTTCCATGTGGCAAATTCTGCCTTAAAGGGAATGGTGACTCGAAGCTGCTGACCTGCCAAGGTCCAGCATGAGCTGGGGTGTCTGCTGAGGAACAATTCTAGCCTCTGCAGTTTAGCAGCCACACACAGCACATTTCCTGTTCTCAACTGCAGATAAGCAGAATTTTAGTGCTTACAGTGGCACAAAGAGCTCGTAAACTGCTCAGGTTGACAACTCTTCCTGTCTGATTCTTAGGGCTGCTTCAGTGCTGCTGTCACAAGGAAACATTCCCCTCACTGAGAAGGATCAATCTGATTTTTATTTGGGCCTCAACATATGTTGTACACGAGATGAAAGATTCCTATAAGAGCTGTACATGTTGTGCTAGCAGCCCTGTCCCTGGGGAGGCTTCTCCTAGCAGCCACTGAGGGTAGAGAAAGCCTCCATGATCAGACTGTGAGTGACCTTCGTTCTTGTGCTAACACTGTCCCTGTCTTCTGTTTCTTTCTCCCTTCTCTCTTTTTCCTCGCTCTGCTCCTTTTCCTCTCCCTCTTTAGTAGAAACACTTACCCTTTTTAATCAATAAATGGTCCTCAGATACAATATTGCTGCATTGGCACTTTATTTTCATCTGAGAAATCTATCAAAAGAATCCTTCCCAACTCCCCCTTTTATTGTGGAACGGGACACTCACATAAAAAAAATGAATAAAAACATCTACTCTCTACTGAGTGCTGAAGTTGTACAATCAGAATGGTTTGTATCACAAAGAATCTTTACAGTTCATCTAATCCAACCCCCTGACATGGGCAGAGACACCTTCCATTAGAACAGGTTGCTCCAAACCCCATCTAGTACTTTCTGCTCACATTATAGAGCAGAGCTACATATTCATCAGGTCCTCCTTATCTTTGTTTCTCTGCTACTCAGTAACATATCTTTAAATTAAAAGAGGACCATGGAAGCCAAAGCCACATTAAACCCAACTAAGTATCAGGAATAAGTAAAAATGTCAGCCTAATCTTCATTTTTCTAAGGGACATCCTGCACTACCTGCCTCCTTGGCTCAGCTCTGTCCTGCTCCAAGCACTCATTTCCCATTTCACCAGAGCCAGTGTTCAGGGTGTTGTGTCTGACAGCAGAGCCAGCTCTCACAGCAAAGCTCTGCCAAAGAGGCAGTGATAGCAGAGTTCTTGTTTGCTTGGATAACTCTCCAGCTTGTCTAGCCAGTTTACTCTGGCTTTAGTGCCAGAAGGTCCCTCAGCGAGCCTGAGTGACAACCAGGACAGGTAGGGCTTCACGAACAGGAATTTTTCAGGAATTTAAATACACTGGTAGTGTCAGCTCCAACACAGTCTGTTGCACATCCTCTGCTCATCTTCCAGGGCAACCCTCTGGGGATCCACCTTGTGCCCACCGTGCCCTCAAACTGGTGGTGATCTGCTTTGGAACAGCTCAGCTCTTTTCCCAACATTAATGGGGACCGTGTACAACAAATCCTACTTCAGTGACCTGTACTGCCCTAGAGCACCTCCAAGATAGGGCAGAGGGTACTTTATAGACCAGACCTACTAATGCCTCTCCTTTCTGTCTTCAGTTTAACAAATTTGGGTTCAAAACATCTTAAAAATTTTTGTTGAAACAGTAAAAGTCATGGTGTTGGCCATCACAGCTTTGGTCCTTCCCAAACCATGGCTTGAGCATGACATTTGGGACAGGACCAGTGAAACTGCTCTCCTGACCACCACATTGCTGCAATTTAAGAAGAATTCAGGGGGTTTTACACAAAGGCTGCACACAACAGAAGGAAGAGGTACCTGCACTGATCCTCCATGTCGATCTGCAGCCAAATGAGATGTCAAGTACGAGGTATTTGTCTGCCGGCTCGGCTGGATCTCCCACTCTCCTCGGCGATCCGACGACGCCTGCTCAGGAGTTCAGGAGCATGAAAGAAACAGAAGGGAGGGCAAAAGGTGAATAAGGAGAAGAAATAAAGGTGTGTTGGTTAGTGAGTTAGTTTGTTTGCAGAAAGCAAGGCGCTTACACTTTTAGCTGAGCTAAAATTCCCCTTTACCAAGTGAACCTCATTATTTACTTCCATGGTGGCTGCAGTGATCCACTGTGGGAGTGGATTCCTCCTCTAGCTGCTGTATGAAGGGAAAGATCTATTCTGGAAATAATTTCCTTACAACAGCTCCACTTCCATGGATTTCAGCACAGCCACAATTACACTGATAGTATTTTACTATGTCTGTCAGGCCACACACCCCAAAGCACTTGGCACGGCAGCAAGATGGGATTCACAAGCTCAACATCCCTCAATTACATCTTTTTAAACTAAAATTTGCAACATAAACCAAAGCCAAACATTTCATTTCACCCAAAGGCAGTTCCACACACTGATTCACCTGTGCAGTGCAGAAGGAAACATCCACACCTGCTTGACTGGAGAGAGGGTTGGGGGCTTTTTGGGTTTCTGCAGAAAAGTAGATAAGAAGCTTTGGCTAACAAGTTTCCTCCTTGTCCCCAACAGATGAACATGTCAGGTGATTTAAAGTATTAGAACTTCATACGTTTTCTTAGAAGAATCATTTCACATTTGCACTTGAAGCTCGGTGGGTTACTGTTGGGGGTTAGGGTTTTTCCTTTTGTTTCTTTCTCTCATAGAATTTTGTCCTGTCTGTTGCTAAGAAACAATAACTACCCATACTTAACAGAACAAAAGATGTGGCTGGAAAGAGGGGGAAGGGTACAGCTGGCTAGTCTCTTACCTGAGTGCTTTTCTCTTGGGAAGGGCAGAGTTACCTCAAGATTTTAGGCTGGTGGGAAATGGAGTGGGGCACAGCTCCTAGCTGCCTCCCGTTGTTGGCATCAGGGGAGAAGGGTTGAGCTGTTGCTTACTGTGGGGAGAATTCACTGCCACTGCTGGGAGCACAGCCCTGTACTGCTTCTTCCTTACCGTGGGTGAGCCTTTGCTCATAAGAGCAGCCGTAGGAGTGGGACCTTATTGGCATCCAACCCCACCAGAAAAGACCCTCACCATCTATGCAGGTGCCTCAGGTGAAATCCTGGGACCCCTAGCCCCTTCCCCCTCCAAGGGTGCCTCTCGCAGCTGCATTCAGGAGCCTGGCTGCCACTGCCCAGCCCTGCTGCTTCGAGGTTTTCACTACACGGGACACCCAGGGGCTCCTGCTATGGCTGTGGAGTTTCTGATACATTTCATTTACTACTCCAGGATCTGCTCCTCCCAGCCATCCCAGCCACCGCTCTGAGGTTCCTGCTGCAGCCCTGAACCTCTCTGTGGCCCGCCTGCCATTGCCGTGTGAGGGAGAGGCCCAGCCCACGCCACAGCGCCCCCTGCAGGGTGGGAGGATCATCACACCCACCCTGCCTGGCTGGGAGCCACCAACGCCCCTGCTGGCCGTGCTCGGAATTGCACCCCAGGAGAAAGCGCTGCAGTCGGGAGCCACCAGCGCCCCTGCTGGCCGCGCTCGGAACTGCACCCCAGGGGAAAGCGCTGCAGCCGGGAGCCACCAGCGCCCCTGCTGGCCGTGCTCGGAACTGCACCCCAGGGGAAAGTGCCCCAGCCAGGAGCTGGGACTGGGCTCCTGGTTCTGTTTGGGGCTGCCGGGGTTGTTTGTTTGTCTTGTTATACATACTAGTAAAGAACTGTTAATCCTTTCCCCATATCTCTGCCTGAAAGCCCCTTAATTTCAAAGTTATAATAATTCAGAGGGAAGGGGGTCATATTTTTTCCATTTCAAGGCAGGTTCACACCTTCCTTGGCAGACACCTGTCTTTCAAACCAAGACAGCCAGCTTTGATGACAACACATTGAGTGCTCACCTAAGACCCAGCAGGATCTCAGCACACCTGAATGCAACTGACCAGTGGGAAGAACACTTCCCAAGACTGGAAAGTGTCTGTATTGACCTCAGCTGAATGAGACACCATGGATCTGGCCAGGAAACAAGAGGCTCCAGCAAATGAACCTAGGCTGTGAGCAGTGAAAGTGCACCCAGAAAAAGACTCCAGAAACCTTAGAATAAACTTCAACAATCACTAGTAAGTTGTCATTCAACTAGAGCAGGAACACATGCAAAAAATAGGAGAATGAAAAGAGAAGCCTCCATAAAACATCCATTATTCCTCCCTTTGCTCTGACTGCCTCTTGGAATGACCCATGAGGCTGCTCTTCCAAGCAGGCACCAAAACCTAGTGCTATTTCCCTAGAGGTGATTTGTCATAGAATCATATAGAACAGTGTGGGTTGGAAGGGACCTTAAGATCATCTCATTTATCAAATACTCTCACTACACGCTCCTCCCATCAGCCTGAGATGCTGCTTACACCTCTTGTCCTTGGTGACATCCAAAGAAGAAGCATCTCCCTTGGAATATTTTTTTAATGGCTGTAATTCACAAGATTAGGAACAACTGGAGAATTTAAATGCAGGTTTTATGAGCTAGCAGAAAGCACATATTGAGTGCTATTCTTCCACAGCATCAGATGGCTTGACTAGCCCAGGGAATGAAGCTACATCAGTGCTGGGAGAAGCAGGCTCCTGCCTGGGAGCCTGGAACCAATTTCCAGGAAAGGCTCCAGTAGCCACAAGACCCAGATTTGTCTCTTTTAGCTCTACAGCCAAGTATGTGACAAACTGGGTTTGAAGCTGGTTTGACCTGAGCCCAACACAACCTAAGGGATGACACCAAGGAAGTGATGCCGTGAAATTCAGAATAGAACAGACTAGACTAGAATATTCTGAGCTGAAGTGACCCAAAAGGACCGTCAGTCTGACTCCTGACCCTGCACAGACACTCCAGCAATCCCACCCTGTGCCTGAGAGCATTGTCCAAACACTGCTGGAGCTGTGGCACCCCCTCAGGACATGACCATTCCCTGTGGAGCCTGCTCAGTGCCCAACCACCCTCTGGGGGAAGAGTTTTTTCCTGATATCCAACCAAAATGTTCCCTGATATAGCTTGGGAGCATCAAGTTTCCATTAACACGCATCACCTTCCTACCAGCTTCCAAATCACACAAGAGTAAAGACAGAGGGGGAAGAGCCCACTCATCTTTGATTAAAACTCTTCACTTTCCAGAGGAAAAGGCTACAAAGAAGAGATTGCACATTAGCTCTTTACTAGGAGTCAAATATTGTAAGAGGTTAGAACCTGCAGTTACTACACCCAAGAACAAAAATTAGGCCATTAAATCTGGAGACCCAAACCCACACCTCCAATTCACTTCTCGAGATGTTTATTTTTTTTTCCCTTTTTCCTTTAGAAAAATGCTTTGCTCAAGACTTTAAAGGAACATCCCTCAGAAGAGACTTGTGTGTGTTTTGGTGAGAAGAACCTGATTTACCCCATGTTATATTAAATAATTCATCATCCTAAGTAATGTTAAAGTGAAAATATGACAAAAGCTGCTGTGCAATCCAGAACTGGACTATCTGTGCAGCTCAGAAGAACAAGGCCTGCCTGCATATTCCGGGATTTGTTTGGGCCTTTGTGAACTAAAATGCCTGAAAACGAAGCCAGGTGTCACTGTGCTGTCAAGGAAACACAATGCCTCACACACACACAATGTGAAGGCCTGTGGCCAAGGTGGACAATAGGAGACTGGCAGAACAATTCCCCCCAAAACAGGGGGTTACTGCATCCTTCAGGGAATTTATTAAAGCAGATGACTGTATCAGGGCTCACACACCAGCCCACACTGATCACCATGCACACATGCTGTAAACAACTCAGCTTCCTACAGCAACACTATCCAAGGAGGGATCATTTCAACTGTAGCTGATGTACTGGGATGTATCCCACCCTGTGTTAGCTGTGTGACCCCTCAGAGCCCAGGAAGGCTGAGCCCAGACAGGTTGTTGCACCCCATGCTTGGTTCTGTACCCACAAACCCTACCTCAAGGAGCTAAACAGAACATGGAGATTGGGGGAGCAGAATAAGCCCAGAACCATTCCCAGGAGCAGCAACAGCTCCAGCTGGGAGCTGCAGTTGAAGATCTACTGAAAGTCTAAGGATTCTGTTAACACAGAAAATCCAAACTCTCAACACCAACAAAACAGTACAAAGACAAAGGAAAAAATGGGAAATTCAATTTCCCCAGGCAGTTCATCCAAACTGTGATGCCTTCCTGAGGGTTCTGCCCTGCCTGTCCTTTGTGCTCTGCAACACACACACTGTGAACTGGACACTCTGAGAAGGACATATGGATGTTCCTGGGACACACATCCCTGTCACAGCCCCATGCTTCGTGGGCAGAGGGCACCTGGGAACAGGTTGTCACCAACACAACTCAGTCTGCTCCATGGTCCATGTGCTATGAGTAAAAGCACCTCAGAAAATGCGGTAGTCAGGAAGTCTAACCAGGCTGGATGATTGACTTTAACCTGTTTACCCACAAACTACAGAAAAACAACCCCATTTCAAACTGGACTCTGGCTGGCTCACAGTACTGAGGAATTCCACTGGTTGATACCTTATTTCAACAACCCGTTACTTTGACAAAATTCTCCTCAAATCACCGTCTCTAAATTAAGCAGGAATTGTCCTTGCTATGACCAAGAATCAGCCCCAGCTATCTATAATGCCACGTGGCTTCTCCTTCACCAGTGCCAGAGGAATTGGGAGAGGAGCCAAGCAATGCACCTGATTGCGAAGGGCCTGTTGTGATGGTCGATCCCGGTGGATGTGGCTGTCTCTTGTCACTGCAGATGTCCCAGAATCTACATGGACAGATCCCACGGGAGTAGGCTGGAAAATAAGGTGTTGGTTAGGGCAAAGACTCTCACATGCACAAACCCACCTTGTCAAGCCAGCAGGAAGCAGAAAAACATCAAAACATTGCCTAAAGGGACCAAGGAGAATTACAGCCAGGGCAATAACATCCTGTGATTTACAGACATGAAATTTGATGGTGGACTCCAGCACAAAATGTCTTGTATAAAAATTAATTAAGAAGATACAGTTAGGTGCCTGTCTCGATGTCAGATCACACCTAGTGCGTCTCACACAGAATTATTACAACAGAAAATATACAGACTTGTTTTCCTCATCCCATTGTCTCACCACTTGTAAAAATCACGCTTGCATAGAAACAAGACGTGTTAAAATTAAAGCTTCATCTGCTCTCTTCTCACCAAAGTCATAATCCCTGCTCCCAACATCGAGATCTCCATGGCAACCACCGTGGTTGTCAGCAATAGCACGCTTGCCTTACAAGGTGCTCTTTATCAACTGCCTTTGTAATTAAAGAAAAATGAAGAGAAAATCTTGATTCACAAAGGGAATGATTTCTTAGGAACTCTGTTGAGCACAGTAAGCATTGGGAATGCTAAATATAGTTGGGACAGGAAAGAACCGGCAGTGGTTCCAAGTTTGGCACTGATGGCATTTGATCTGGCACCAGTGACAATTCATTTACAGATGTCATTACTGGTCTTCGGGGTGGGTTGTGAACAGAATGACCCAAAACAAAGAGCATTAGATTCTTCTACCATATTTCCCCATGACACATCATTTGGTCAAGGTCTTCCTGAGTTTAACTGGGTTTTGATGATAAATGTGAAGCAATGAGATCAGGGTCATGGTCCACATGGAATCATGGAACTGCTGAATGGAGATTGGCTTCTGCCACATTTCCTTGCCATGTACTCTACACAGCTGGTTCAGCCTCTGAGTGTCCTCCAAGATATTGTGAGTTCAGGAGAGCAAGTTTAGATTAGATATTTGGGAGAAGTTCCTCCCTGTGAAGCTGGTGAGGCTCTGGCAAGGTTGCCCAGAGAAGCTGTGGCTGCCCTACCCCTGGAACTGTCCAAGGCCAGGTTGGACGGGGCTTGGAGCAACCTGGAATAATGAAATGTGTCCCTGCCCATGGCAGGGGGGTGGAACAAAGTGGGCTTTACTGTCCCCTCTAACCCAAACCATTCTGGGATTCTACTATTCACTGAAGATCCATTAGAACCCTGCCTCGATCTCCTGTGCCTTTTTGATGGGAACATGACCATTATAGGGGGTTTCCATGTTTCTCCTGCTTTAAGATGGATTTTAGATATTGGTCTCCAATCCTGTGCTAGACTTGAGGGAATTCAGTCTCATAATGTTCATTGTCATAAGTGGGCAAATGAGGCTTGAATGTCCAGAGAGGTGGGATGGGGCCTCCGTCCATCAGGAAAACTTTGAGGCACTCCAAGAACCCCCTGAACACAACATCAGGACATCTCCCTGTGTTGAGAATTGGAAGATTTGATCCTAAATTCATTTGCATTAATTGGGATTACTGGGAACAAAAAGGCAGGGGTGGAGAAGCAGCACCTGGAAGGCAAGGCATGGGGTTTTGCAGGAACAACTCACAATTGGCCTGCCGACCCAGTCATAGGCATAGTCAAAGGTGTAGCCTTTCTTTTCAAACAGCTCTGTGAAGATGGTCCGTAGGTAATCGTAGTCTGGTCGCTCAAAGAAGTCTAATCGCCGGACATAGCGGAGGTATGTGGCCATCTCCTCTGTCAGAAAAGGGGAAAAAGCAGCAGCTTTTATCCTGAATCTTCCAAATGACTTGTTAGAAACCAATGTGTGGGCTGCCAGCGCTACCTCTGGCTTTTCTCATACAAGTCATGGTTTTTAGTAACAGTCCTCAACGAAAAACAATTCAAACACTCCTCAAGCAAAGATGGAAATCCCACCTGTGCTCAAAGCTGACTTCCACACCTTGATTTATTCTAACATTTGTATAAAAATAGAGCGAGATATAAACTCACTGAACCTGACAACAGGCTGCTCACAGGCATTTAGAATGCTGTTGCCCAGAGAAGCTGTGTGGCTGTGCCATCCCTGAAAGTGTCCAAGGCCAGGTTGGATGGGGCTTGGAGCATCCTGAAATAGTGGAAGGTGTTCCATCATGACACTGGCAGTGCCTGAATATTCAAAACTATACTAGAGGGGGAGCCTCCAATGTTAATTTACCTGAAGAGGGTTAATTTACAGACCAGGGTTTGGTGTTCAGCTAATTAATTGCTTTCCTGCATCTGGGTTGCACTTTGCACACACAGAATATTGAGCCCTAGGAACTCATGTCCTGCCTCTTCTTGGCTCTCTCTTGGTTCATGGCCTTGACTTCAGCTGACAAAAATAAGAACTGCTTATTGATACTTAACTCTGTCTGTGGCTTGTGGCTTCCATGGAGGTAAAAGAGGGGAAAAAAAAAAGAGAAGAAAGAATCCTCTGTTTCAAGTACCTCCGGAAGGTGGAGAACAATCAGTTTCAGGCAAGGAAGGGACAGAACTCAGTTCTCTCGTCTCTCATCAGCCCAGAACTGAAGAAGCTGTGAGGAGGAGTACTGGCAAAAAGATGAGAACAGCCAAACTGAAGCTGTTCTGCTTGGAACCAGCTGGGTTTTGGAACGAGACATCTGGGGAATTACAGTGACTTCAGTGAACAATGATCCTGTTCTGGGCTTGCTGCTCCTCATGCTGGGGAAGAGCTGTGTGGCACAACAGCTCCTACAGGAATGGGATTAATTGTGGGAGCTCTCCCTGGTGTCAGGACTTCAGAAACCCCCCACAAAACCTCCCAAGCCCACTCTGTGGCCAGGGGACCCTGGGGAAGATGCTAACTCTGTACTCTGCTTTCCCAGCTCCAAGTTCTGTTTAACTGCAGATCAGGTGTTGGGCTTGGCTAGAAGCATACTTGAGTAACACTCTCCTTAAAACTGTTCCCAGAAGGTGGAATTCATGGACAGACACATCATCCCATTTTCCAAGCTGGCCACCTACACCTGCAACACCTGTAAAACCTTCCATTTGGAAAAGAATTAACTTGGTAATTCCAACATGGTCATTTGGGGAAGGGAAAATAATAAGCTCTTTTGGAAGGAAACTAAGAAAAAAAGCAGGCATACAAGGCCCTTGAGCACTGTTCAGCCTCCTTGATGAGAAGAGTTTTGTTCATTTTGAGACCTCAGGGCCTGCTAATTTATAGCAGCAGCTCCAGTTGTTTGCTAGCTTGAGGAACAACATGATGGATACAGGTCATCCAATACTTTCTGACAGAGGAGTGCAGGCCCATCCTATTTAACAAGGTATGGCCACCTCCAGCTGCACTCCCACGATCCCATCAGGGCTTTACCTGGAAAGTTCTCACAGAGAACTTCAACCGGAGTGTTTCTCTTTGTGTCCCCAATCTTCTGATATCTCTCTTTTAAGGTGTCAGCCTGCAGCGCACAAAGACAAAACAGTTGTGGAGAAAGAGTTCAACCATGTGAGAAAGGACATGCTGTATGGGAAGAAAAACAAGGTATTTAATGACCATTCTGGGTGACATCAGGAGATGCTACTTGTAACTGAACTGTGTCCTGGATTATACCAGTAGGAATATTTCACAGGCTGTTGGCAGAGAACATCCAAGGATGTTCAAAACATCTTCGTTCATGAAAGGCAGGACCCTTATTAGTGTCTTACAAGGCTCATTTCTCACAGCCCAGTCCTGAGAACTGTGCAGGGAAGGTTTCGTGGGAGAAGGAAATAAAAATGCATGAACTGTGATGGCACATCAGGACCTCCCCAGGTTTAGGGCCATCGAGCTACCTTCACAAACAACTGCAAAACAGACCCATTACACAGCAATTTGGGTTTCCCTCTGTGCAATAGGATGTTACCACATTGATAATAATTCTACATCAGTCACACTTCTCTCAAATCCCAGGTTGCTTCCGCACAGCCTTTCCCTTCATTCCCAAAATGTCCATCAGTCAGCATTGGTTTAGTATCTGGTCAAGAAGGAAATGAAACCATTTGCAGTTGGATTTCCCACCTAAATCAACCCGAGGCAGAGAACTCTGCTCCAGCTGGCACCCTAAAAGTGAGGTTTCTGCCTCCATTTCAAAATACGTCAATTAGACCTGACAGCAGCATAATTAGCACTGTAGACATTCTCTGCAGATACAGCCCTGACAGTACAGACCAAAAGTGTAAGCTGAGGAAACCTAGAAGGGCAAAGATACCACATTCCAAATCCAGCTGGAGAGTCTGTGCTTGCCCTGGACCTCAAAAAGGAGTCAACTAATTCTTATCAAGTTCAGCACTGAACTGAGGAACTTTTGTAGAACCTTGTATAAACTTGGAATTATTTTAGAATAATTTACAGGATTAATTTAAAGCAGGTAAGTTCAACTAAGCCAGAAAGAAAATATGTACTAGAATAACACACTTACAGAGAGGCATGTACATAAAATCAGAGAGAATCTGATTTCTTTCACAATCCCTTTCATGCTTGGTTTTTACCCTTCTTTGCTTTTATGAGCTGCTGCCGACATGGCTGGCATGTGTCTGATGAGGCTGAGCTAAGACTAACTCTGGATAGGTGGTGAAAAACAGCTGAACAAGACCCCAGATGGGTCTATACCCACTGACCACTGCAGAACTCTGCCAAGCAGCTCCTGAAACCAAAGCCTTGTCCCCTTTTACCAACAAGAGCTTTTGTTCTCCCTGATAAACCTAACCTGATCAGTCCCTCCATTCCCTTCAATTCCAAAGCTAAACACAGTAGCTTAATCATCAGGGAGGTGATGGAGAAGTAAAGATGCTGCTTCCAACAGCTCTGGAGCCAGCAAATGACTTACTCCTTGTTAGCTCAGCTGATGGATGTTGGCGGCAGTCGGCAACTCAATTACTTGCAGCTCTCCACATTGTACACAGCATCTCATAAACTCCCCAGCACTGAGTGTCCAGTGTCTCTGGAGGGAAGCCAAGTCCAGTACTTGTGCCAGAAAACCAGTTTTTCAAGATGAAGTCCATCTGTGCATCTAAACCCATCAAACTGCTCCCATTATAAACAGGGATCACAGATGCAGCTGGGGGATTGTGTTGCCGTAACTGGAATTTCATAAACAATCACTGTGTCCCAGCCATGCTCCAGTTTGGGGCAGCTTCCAACCACAGCTCTCTCACTGCTGCCCCTGTCTCTCTGTTCAACCTTCTCTCTAAAATTGTACCAATTTGGCAACTTGAAGCGCCAGGTACTGTATTTCTACCTTAAAATCTTCCCTGCAGCTAAACTTAATGCCTCAGTGTTAGGCTTCAAGGACACAAAGGAGAGGAGAGTGTTTCTGATTGGATTTTGCCAATGTTTCCCCAGTGGATTCTCCTTTGGGCAGAGACTAGCCAAAGTTTTAAAGGACAAAACCTAAAGCTCAAACCTACCTTCAATCCTTGCCAGGGCAGGCTGCCTCGGAGGAAATACATGAACATATGGCCAAGGGCTTCCAAGTCGTCTCGACGACTTTGCTCTAAAAGAGAAGAGATGACAAATTATTGCTGCAGAAGCAGAAATGGCTCTGACATCTCAGCAGCAGCCACACCTGTATCTGAGATAAAGGTACCACAGGGACATTCACTCACTGTCTGCAGCTCAGATCTTGTGCAAAACTAGAAGCTGTTTCAGAAAGCCAGAAAATGTGTAAAATCAGCCAGAAGCCATGAGATAACATAGGAACTGCACAACACACATCCCAACCTGAGGCAGAACAGACAACTCTTAATTGCAGAGGAATGAAGCACTGCCCAATTCTTTTCTGATCTGCCAGTGTCAATGGTGCCATTGTGGTGCTGGATCATTTCCTCTGGACTAAATGGAAACAGGATACTCACAACCAGCTGCAGGGATCTACCCCTGCACAGTGCCAACCCTTTCCCAATTGCCTCTGCTGCTCATCAGAGCAGATCAAAAATAGCTCCTTCTAGCACCATGGAACACTTGCTGCTGCTGCCATGCTGATGTTTATAATTATAAATGAAGGGGGGGAAAAGGGGCAGGGAGCCAAAGGAAAAAGTATCCTAAAACAAGTTGCCAAAATGTATCCAAAACCTCAGGAGAGAACGGAAGAGAACAACAGATGTGGAGGCAACACTGGACTGGGCTGAGCTGCATTCTAGGGTTCACCAAGCTCACAGACTCATTTGGTTCAACCTCCCCTCCTCTGAACCCCATCTGCTCCAAACAACATGCTCCAGGATCCAGAGCAGATCCAGCCCATGACACTGTGGCCACTTAGCCTGCAGGAGATGCTGGGAGTGGGAATACTCAGGAGAGGGGAACTGAAATGACAGTTCCTGCTGTCATCCTGATAAAAAGGGGAAAAAAAGAGGATGCCCTGGGTAATTTAGTGCAGTGATGCAGATGGATTTCCAGGAAGATGGTTGAGTGCACTTGTCTCTCAGAAAAACTGCAGTCAGACTCCTGAGTGTGAAATGTGAAAGGACTGATTCCACCTGGGCTGGTCTGACCAGTGAAGCATCAGCTCCTCACAATCCCCCTGGGCAGGGACATCCCCCTCAAATACACCCCCAGAACTGATTTGGACCCTTCCCCTGCATGAAATACAGTGCAAGCTGAAATCCTGTGGGAAATGGGTCCTAAGGAAGGCACATGGTACACTTCAAACACAAACACATCTTCTCTCCACACTGCCTGCATCAGCAGCTTCCCAGCCTGCTCCCACTGCATCCATCCCTGCTCCCACTCCTCCATCCCTGCCTGACTCTTCACTTTCCAAAATTAGAAGCTAGGCTCATCCCTCCTTACTCCCCAAAGAGAGTGAGCTCTCCAAGTGGGAGCCAACATGCTAGGAGGCCTCCTAGAGAATATTCCATTATCTCACTGCTTGTATGAATTTAAGAGAATATAAACATTTAATAAGGGGTTTTTTTTGCCTTTCAGCCACAAAAATGTAATCTTCTGGTAGGAAAGAAGGCAGCGAGGAGAGGAGATGAAAGCCGGGTTTAAAGTTATTTAAATCATTCATTTTCTCCAACAAATTACTAGGTCAGGAAACATCCAACTCTAACACCTGGAACTGGAAGGCGCTGGGACAGTGCTGTGCTATAAAAATCTATTTGTCTATCATCCAGAGCAGCAATCACTGCCTGCCTGCTTGTCTTTTATCAGCGCAGGGCTGCTCCCAGTTATTTAGTTCCTAATAAAAACTGTAATTATGAGGCTTCCAACATTTCAGCTGGCTCGATTCCTCAAAAGAGGGGAGGAAAAAAAAGCCACACAACTGTAAACAGCATTGGGAGGTTCACAAATAGCTTCAAGGGTGCAAGAGAGCTGAGCCAAGATGCTATGGGAGGTCTACAGGATTCAAATGGCAAGCTGTAATGTGTCCAGGGAAGGGACTGGAGCTGGAGAAGGGGCTGGAGCACCAGGAGCAGCTGAGGGTGCTGGGGAGGCTCAGCCTGGAGAAAAGGAGGCTCAGTGGGGGACCTTCTGGCTCTGCACAATTCCCTGACAGGAGGAGGCAGCTGGGGGAGGGTTGGGCTCTGCTCCCAGGGAACAAAGGACCGGACAAGAGGAAACAGCCTCAAGCAATACCAGGGAAGTATTTTGGGTTTGGTATTAGAGAAAATAATTCACTGAAAGGGTTGTCAAGGATTGGACAGGGCAGTGGTGGAGTCACCACGCCTGGAAGTGTTTAAAAGATGTGTGACTGTGGCACTTAGGGACATGGTTTAATGGTAAACACAGCAGTGCTGGTCAACTGTTGGACTCAGTTGACCTTGGAGAGCTTTCCCAGCCTAAAGGGCACTCTGCCAACTCCCCCCAGGCAGACAAACCTTTGCCAAGGTGTGTGTTGATGGACATGTATCTCGCTGTTCCAGTGAGGCTCTTGTGCTCCCTGTAGGGAATGTGTTTTTTGGTTTCCGGGTCGATGTACTCCTTGGCCAATCCAAAGTCTATGATGTGGATGACGTGCTCCTTCTTATTGCCCTGCCGGCCAATGAGGAAGTTCTCCGGCTTCACGTCCCGGTAGATGAGGTTCTTGGAATGCACATACTCCATCCGAGAGATCTGCAAAACCACCAGGGAAACGTCACTTGTGAGCAGAGCTGGGAGAGGAATTTGTCATCCCCTCCCTTCCAAGGCTATCATGCTGTGCTCCCTGCCTTATTCCCACGGAAATGGCAAAGGCTGTTTCTGAGGCGTTACCACTGGGATGCAGCTCTTGGCAGGATGCCACGGGGAGCTGCAGCAGCCTTTTTGTATTGATTTTAAACATACTAAACCGGTTACCAAGAGCTCTTCCCTTGCCCACCGCCTTCCCCTGTTGCTCTGCCTTACCACCTTCCTCCCTCGACCCATATGGTGTCTTAGACATGCCAGATTCTTCTTGGAGGGGGATTTTTGGGCAGGCAGAAGCTTTACGATCTTCAAAGCTGACTAAAATAATAATTAAACTCATTGCTGTCAACTAGGAATAGCTGGAGTATTTTTCAGCTTTTGACTAATGTTTTTCTGGAAGTTCGACTGAACAGGAAGGTGAAAGAGCAGGAACCCAATTTCTGAGGTGATGCAGTGCCTCTAACAAAACACCTTATTCAGAAGTTCATCATTAAAATTGCTTTTGAAAGCAAGCATTGCAGGTTATGTTTGAACAGGCTGCCAAGCAGCTCTCCCTTGGGTCCTGAACTAAGGAGATGATTCCAACTGGAAATAATTCCCAATTTAATTTCATTTATTACCTTTAATTGCCTTTTTATGTTTCAAATGAACACACATGAACCCCTGTTTATGGCTGTCCTGGCTGCAGCTGCCCTGCAATGCCAGAGGGCACAGTGGCTTAAACGAGATGCTCCTTTGGAAAGGCTACTGGGATTGACCCAGGTGTTTGTGGGCCAGCAATGCTATGAAACCTCTGCAAAGCTCCACCAACTCCCAGTTTTGCACTAACGAGCCTCAGTCCCCAGAGGTCACTGCCACACCGTTGTGAGGGACATCCACTGGGTGGATTCTGGTGGGAAAGCTCTGCAGGCTGGAGTCTCTAGGTCACTCTCCCCCAGCCAAGCAGCAGGGACATCCTGTCAGCCCTTCCAACCCTCCTGCTCACTCCTTTGGGCTGGCAGACCCTGACTACTCCTTCATTTTTCACTGAATCCAGACACATTCCCAGCTGGCAAACCAAGACCGCTCTTTTTCTTTACAGATCTTGGACCCACACCTGGTTTTAAAAGTCCACATGCATGTGATCCTCCATCACACTCCCAGACCCTCACCATGCACGTTATTTTAAAGGAAAATCTGCTGCATTTCCACCTCTTGAAAACAAGTGGCAGGCAGGAGGGGGCAGCCCTCCTTATAAAATAAACAGCTGTACAGGGAGGGCAGCAGACAGGAAAAAATTGGCTGCAGGTGAATCAGGCTTAAAAACCAGAATTTGCTCAAAGACTCTTCAAAGAAGGGAACAGCACGTGCTACCTGCTGCTCCCTCCCCTTGATGCAGTGATTGATTCCAATGTGCCGAGAAAATGGGTTTCACGGCTAACAGCCATTATTTCCAATCAATTACAGGCTGGTGCAGAGCAGAGCAGATGCTCTTCAGTCATTCTTCACACTTTGAATCACCTACAGGACACAGTAGCAGGCTGAGAGACAAAAAGCCACGTTGGGAGGCAATTCAAATGAAGATGCAACCCTTGAAAGTGGAACAAAGAGCTTCCTTGCCTCTCCGCATATAACAAGCTTCCAAGCGGAGCCTGACTGGCTTATTTGATTTGTTCCTGCTACCAGAGCAGCTCAGTTTTTGAAATCCCAACAGCAATTAGAGAACCTGAAAAGGGCCCATTTTTTTTCTCCTTTAAAAACTCTTGGCAAGTTGCAGCAGGCAGGACAACAACCTGGACAGCTGAGGTGTCAGATGAGCCAATATGCTCCAGCAGCACTCAAGGGTACTTATTTTCCTGCCTTTTTTCCTCCCATCTGCCTTTTTTGCTTCCACCACACACACACACACAGAGCTGCTGTGGGGTCTTTCATATTCCTTCTTTACTTCCACCTGCCAGGCCACTTCATGCTGGAGAGCTTTGCTCAGCCATGGCAGCTGAAAGACGTTCCCCCAGTCAAAAAGATGTTTCCTGGAGTAGCTTCCATGCTTTATTCACACTGACAAGTCACTCTCCCTGCTTGTGGCTGCTGTGATGTGGAGTGTCTGGGCTGCACTTCCCTTCCAGACTCTGCCTGAGCACACACAAGCAGCAGTGCTGCTGCACAACCTCTGCATCAAACCCATCGTGTGGCTGAAGGAGAGGGGAAGTAGAGTTTCCACTCCAGAAATGTGCTAGATGCAGAGATGCAGTGTTTACTCCTTTGAGTTTGAACTACAGGTTCAAACACTCTGAATTAATTCTTTCAGGGGCAGAGAAACCACTCAAGGAACTGGGACTAACTTGGAATTGCTCTAACACTGGAAAAACAGCAAGCACGGGAGCACTAGGGTAGATAGAAGATTGAATTACAGAGGGATTTTCATGGCCACGGCCGGCTGAGTCCATCCTTGGAGCCATAAATCTCCATTTCAGATGTCAGAGAAACCCTTAGGAGGGGGAAGAATCCCTTGGCACATAGCAGGACCCCTGTGCTGCAGTGGAGAAATGAGAGGATATTGTGACATTTAGCAGGTGCCAAAGAAACCCGTGCTTTCATTTGCCTTCCTCCTGCCAAGGCAGCAAGTGTAACAAACCCTCTTCTCCCAGAAAGGTAACTCTTAACAGGCTGATCTTGACAGCAGCTCCATCTCTAGACCTTCCTGATAAATTTAAGGCCTTCTTCCACACATCACCTGCTTAAATATAGATTAGATCAGCAGAGAATGAAATTAATCGTGTTCAGAGACAATTCTGATGGTCACAGGTAGAAAAACATCCTGCCACAACTTGGTCCAGATCACATCCAGAGTATTTTTCCAGTGCCTGGCTGCACAACAGAGCTTGTTGCAAACTGTCAGAGAGCATCATACAGGCTGGACCTGGTCAAACAGCAAGAAGCCTGAATTAAAGAACATTCTCCCCCAATATATGGGCTGTAGGGGCTGAGATAGTGACCACATTTTAATTGCCAGGCTTGGCTTTGTTTGGGAGCTTCATCCACTGGATCTGATCTACTGGATGTCTTCAGCTGCATGTGGAGTATGAAGGAAGCAGTTAAAGTCTGATCAGTTCCCAAACAGGATTTTTTCAAGACTCATTGTCATCCAGTCTCTATCACCCTCAGCCAGGAGAGCCTTCCTGATGTAAAACTGTTTGAATTCTCCTGTAATCCCATGTGGCACTTCTTAAGAGACACTGTTTTCCCTAGAGAAACTCCTCTTTCTTCTAGCATCTGTAAAGGATCCACCCCCAGTCCTGAGATGCTGCAACCTGTCAAGCTTATTCACACCAGACAAGCAGAAATACATATTAAAAAATATCTTTCCAGGATGTCTCTGGTTAAAAATTGACCACGGGACTGGATGCTCCTACGGACATGGGAAATCATCCTAAATATGAGGAGAAAGATCAGGTTGCCCATGGTTAGAATTAAAGCAGCTTAAGCAGACTTGACTGATCAGAAACAAGAACAAAACACAATTCATGGATGTGAACCCAAGGAGTTTGAGAGCCCAGCTTTCCTTTCTGATGTGTCTCACACTGCAGCATGACATAGTGTCTGCAATCATTTAGTGTGGGAGAAAGACAATTTCCCCTAAAGCCTTGTGGCTGGAGCAAAGGGTTTTCATTTCATTTCAGCAGTAAGTGCCAGTCCCTTTGGAAAACACTTCTCCCAGGGCCAGGTGATGGGGCACACCTGAGGATG
Source organism: Trochalopteron elliotii (assembly GCA_024734555.1). Taxonomy (NCBI): domain Eukaryota; kingdom Metazoa; phylum Chordata; class Aves; order Passeriformes; family Leiothrichidae; genus Trochalopteron; species Trochalopteron elliotii. Next base: position 216,826 of record JANPWX010000352.1, read on the forward strand.
CTGAATGTGTCTCCTTAAATGTGCACACTTCCAAGCTGGCAACACATGTAACCTCCCTGAGGAGGCTGAGAAGGCCCTACAACATCTCACCATGGCCAAAGGAGCATCTAATCCTTTGAGAGAGCATCAGCTCCTCCATTTCCAACTGCTTTTGCTGTCCCCCTGCATCAGCCTCAGCATGGTTTTCCAGCTGGCACCAATGCCCTGGTGAGCTGCAGCCTGGCCACAAGATAACAGGTGATGTCAATGAAGAACATCGTGGCCTAGAGCTGAGCTGCAGCCCCAGGACACAACAAAGCACAGCAGCCATGGCTGTGACAGTCCTGATTTCCCCAGCAGTCCCTTGGGAATGAATTTACATCTTTATATTTTCCCTCCAAAGGTCACACAAGCCATATCTGAGGCTTTGCCAGCTGTTGTCACTTGATTTAACCAAAGCCAGTACTAAAAATTGGTTTTCCATTGATAGAGAAACACTCCAAACCAAGAGAACTTGACTGCTCTGCTGTGGGAGGCCTCAGTACCAGGCAGGTGCTGTTCAAACTTCTGCAGTTCTGACCTCAGTTTTCCATTTGAGATGCTGCTGTGTCAAGGTTCAGTTTATGTGGAAAGGATTGTGTTCCTCATCCCTTACATCTCCTCTTCCCTACCATGCTTCTATCTGTGGAGCTTTTAATGTGAATATACAATCCCAACTCTGCTGTGGAGTATCTGGGTGACGACAAGGTGCAGCTACCCAAGATCTGCAGATATTTAGATTGGGAGTCTGCAAATCAGTCTGAAAACCAAAAAGGCCAAACTGACTGGCTGGCCTCGCTGACTTGTGGAAGTTTCTGCACCACATTCAGTATGTTCAGCTTCCATGTTCACTTTTAACACAGATCCAGATCCAAGCCTGGATCCCTTCCAGCTTGATTTCCTTTCCTTTTCAGGAACATTAAAGACTCAGTGATGTTGCCCATAGAACTATTATATTCCAAGTGTCAGTAACTTAAACCCATTTGATTGATCACATTTTTGATCAAATTTGACCAAGGCAGAGCCCTCAAATTCTGGTATTTTGCCTAAGGAGGGCTCAGCTCTCATTGCCCTGTGAGGTTTCAGTCTATGGGCAGCCCAGTAGCACCAAACCAGTAGAACTGGTAGGAGTGTGGGAGGGTGCTGTGCTCTGTGTGTCCCACGGAGTGGGTGAGAAATGAGATGTTCCTGGGATGTCCAAACAGAGGGAGGGAGCTGGGGCAGGGGCATGTAGGGAACGTGGGACGCAAGTCCAAAGGAATCCAGCTTCACTGGTTCTGCTGTGCAGGGAGCCAGTTTCTCATAAGCATAATTTGACCTTCCCTTCACAGGCAGGAGTCCTTCTCATCCCTGAGAAGTTTTCTTTTATAAGAAAGATGGAGAGGGACCTTGGACAAAGGACTGGAGGGACAGAACAAGGGGAAATTGCTTCCTGCTGCCAGAACACAGGGTTAGATGGGATATTGGGAAGAATGTGAGGGTGGTGAGGCCCTGGCACAGGTTTCCCAGAGAAGCTGTGGCTGCCTCATGCCTGGAAATGTTCAAGGCCAGGTTGACAGGGCTTGGAACACCCTGGTCTAGTGGAAGGTGTCTCTGGCCATGGCAGAGAGGGTGGGATTAGATCTTTAAAGATTCCTTCCAACTCAAACCACCCGGTGATTCTATGATGGAAGAAGATTCTCTCAGCCCTGAACCTTGCACTGTGCTGATCCCAGGATGGATGAACACCCAAGGAGAGCCCAGGGCAGGGCCCTGCCCATCACTCACCAGCTGAATGGCAATCATTAACACCGTCTTCAGAGTGAACGTCCTGTCACAGAGGTCAAACAGATCTTCCAGGCTGGGACCAAGCAGCTCCAACACCATGGCGTTGTATTTTCCACATGGTCCAAAGTAATACACCTGGGGGAGCCCTTCAGCTGGAAGAACAGGAAAAGGACTGGAATCAGTCAATGGGACAAAGTTAATTCCCCTCCCCCTGCGTGCACACCTTTTGTTAGGCAGAGTTTTATTGTCACTTCTTGAGTGACACTTCTCTCTGATGCTGCCCAGCAAGGAGATAAGTTCCTTGCTGTCACAAACTGTGACTGAACCAAAGGCCAAACCAGTGCAGGCTCTGTTCAGCTACACCCTTGGACAGACAAATGGATTTCAGAGCAATTAACAAAACCACCTGAAAGCACTGAGCTTTGGCAGCTTAAAGGCTTGGATTTAGGGAACAAGACACGGAGTTCCCTGTGTTCCACTAAACTCCAGACAGAGAACAGCCCCAGATGTGGGCTGGCACTTGCTGGGAGCAATTAGGAAGATGACAGTCCTTGGAGAAAATGAAGCATGGCTAAAAAAGGACTGCTCTGTCACCAGAGATAACACCCAGCCCTTGTTTTTCAGCACAACCTTACACAAAGTTTACATTCAGTAAAAAGGAAAAAAACCTTTTCCTTTAAAATAGGGCAAAGTTTTCAATTTTGACCAATCACCACACAAAAACAGGTGATCATGGTCATTAGCATATGTGCACACACACAACTATCAACATCAAACTGGTAGGAGCCAGAGCCCATCTTCCCACCCAACAGACTGCTCTGTGGGAGTACAGTGTTGATACTCAGCTGGCAGGGCATTTTTGGGTGGATCAGCTTTCTGAAAGGGAAAAAAAGAGCCTTAATGTTGGAAGACTCACAGAGCTGCACAGCACTCCTGGAATTACCTTTGAGTCAAAAAGGAAACCACAGCAGCCCATACAGGAGGAATTCAGTGCAGGCCCAACTGCTCATTTTGCTAATCAGCACCTGCACCAGCACTTGGTGTCCCAGTGTCAGCACCAAGCTGGGTAACATGTTTAAATATCCATGTATTTCCAGTCTACACCTCATAAGCAGCTCCAAAACACAACAGAAAGGTTTTGTTTTGAAATACAGGGCTTTGTCTTATGTCAAAACAAAATATTTGCTTGAATGCCCCAAGACATGGTGTCCTGCTATTCAGTGTAAAGGCTGAGCACAGGGAGCACTGCTATGTGTGCAGCCTTTTTTCCCACAGAGATCCATAAATTATAGTGCATGGGACCTGAAAGCATCATGATTATTAATTTTATTGCATGTTTTAAATCAGTGCAGGCACACACCTGGATTTGCATAAGTGATCAGTGTTAGATATAGCAACACTTGACTAATTAGGTGCACAGTTTGGTGTTGGCTCTGTGAGGTGCTCAGGCAGTGAAACATTTCAGTGTCAGTAACACAACAAGTGCACGTCCTACTCCAGATTTAGGGAAGCCCCCTTAATCCACCCCTATGAACTCTGCTACCTGCCAACAATGTAACAAATGCAGCACTGAGATCACTTAAATATCCCAGAACTTGTGCTCCCAAGTACTGCTCCAAAAGAACAAAACCCAGTTTGACAAAGGTTACCCGAGGAGGGTTTTAATCTCATTAATTCACACGCTCAGGGAATCTGTCATCAGGATGCATTAACGGGATATTACAGAGTATTGCAGGAATTCCCTGTCTAACCAGTGTTTTCTGTCCCATGGAAAACATTGACCCCACCTGGGTTTGGGAGGCTGCTGCTCCTAACAGAGCTCCATGCTTTAGGAAGCAGTAACAGTCATTAAATCCTCTAGGAAGACAGGATGGTTTGATCCAGAAGCAATTCAGAAAGCCAAACAATGATGGGATATGATCCAGGCAGCTCCAAGATGCTTTCAAATATCCCCAAATCAACACAAATGGCAATTTAATGTCATCAACTTAGTGCTGAAGGCTGGAATAATTGCAACAGCTCTTGCAGTGACTCATGGTGAGCCACTGGGTTTTCAGTAAAGTCTGATGAGGACTTACCTACAAAGTCACCTCTAACACCAAGATCAGCATCTCTATTCTTTAGAGAATAATAAAATAATAATAGAGAATAAGAGAGTAACAGAATATTTTATGCAAAGTTTAAACCTGAGCCCATCATAAATTCTAGATATAGACAGACAATAAGTACCTCTACCACAATTCCTACAAGTCTCAAATAGTGGAACTGAAGAAAGAATTAGGATTAGGATTCTGCTAACTAAGGTATACAGGAGAATAAAATTGCAGAAAGGCTGTTAAGGAAGGTGAAGGATCCTGTTCCCAGACCAGTGGAAGATAAGAACATTCACAGCCTCATTCAGTGAGGAGCAAGCATTGCAATTAAAATGAATTGCCTACTGGGCATAAGAACCAGGAAGACAGATTGCAGCAAGACCCAGAAGGTGGGCATTTCATGTAGGGAAGGAAGCAACCCTACTTAGTGCTCTCTGGGATCCCAATTCCTTCAGCTTTATCAACTCAGAGCTTATAGCCAAGAGCTTGGAGGACGCTCTTCATCTTACACCCTCAGAAAGGCTCTGCTTTCTGTGGGAGCTCTGACAAGGTGAGGCCTTAGTGAAGAACGTAAAAAAAGCATCCTAAATGTCAGAATACAGGAGACATCACTGGCTTCAAGCATATTTTTAGGGAATGATTCTTCCCTGAGGATTTTCCCTGACTGCCAACTCTGCAGTCAAGGACTTCCCTCTCGCCTTTGCCAAGATAAAGCTGCTGTAACATCCCTCTGAATTCCAGAGCCAGGCTGCACTGCTGGGTCCTGAATCAAAGGAGCATCACTGCTGTGCCCCGTGGAGTTCCCAGCCCAAGCCAAGGATTCTCAGATCCACACTAGTTATGAAAATCAAGCTGGGAGGGACTGGGTGCAACACATCCTCAGTTCACTCAAACTCAACTCAACATTCACCATCTTTCTGGGAAGAGGAAAAGCCCTAAAGAGGAACTTGATGTACATGTTAAAGGGTGTGTTAGCAGATAAGACTGGATGAAACTTGAGATACAGGCAGCTCCAGAGCCATTCTGAACAGTAAAAACGGTCAGCCTATGAAAATCTGCATAAAATTTGATTTTGTCACAGCCCATCTGCATAATTTATGATGTAGCTTGGCTCTATTTCAGCAAAACCCATCGTGTCCTGGTGCCGAGTCCATTGTCACAGTGAACCACAGGAACTCCATAAATATCACCAGCAGATCCGTAAATACTTAAGAAGAATGTTGCCAACTAAAGAGATTGATGGAGGAAAAAGGACTTTTTTTTTTTTCTGGGCAGTTGGAGTTGAGGTTTTTAATGGAGAGTAATCACATTGGGAGAGGACTGGAAAGGTCACACAAAGCCACGGCATCATGCTGTAGGTGAGCAGCTCTGAATTCAGAGAAAAGCCACCAGCAGAGCAGAGTCTCATACTGAGGATTCAAAGGTACAACTCAACATTTGAAGTACAAACCATGATCTGTTTAATGCAATTAATGCATGAAATCACATTAGAACTAAGAATTTCTCCATGGTATCAAATAAGAGCAATACACTAAGGGAAGAAAATACAGGCATGATATGTGCAGGTTCTCTCCTTTGGAGGAAAAGCAGTTTATTATAGCAGAGACTGCTGCAAGCAGAAATCATCTCAATTTGCTTAACGGCTTTGGTCTCGCTGCTGAGTGATTTGGCTCAGCTACATGTAAAAGGCTCCACTCCACCCTCACTCTCACAGGAAGTTTATCACCCCAATAAACACAGACTGATTGCTGCACTGGAATCCACAGGCAAATTCTGCTATTTCAGCAGAGTGATGTCTTGGAAGAAATTCAAGCTGAGCACAGCGAAAACCTAGGAAAGCATTTTGTAGATTAAAGCATCACTGCTGGAATGAGAGCAAATGCAGACATCAAAGCCAAAAACTCAAGACTTTGATTCCCCCACACTCCCGAGACTGGCCTTGGCTTTCCGGGGATGCTGAACTCTCACTGCTCCTGGGCTGCCACCAAAAGGGACTTTCCCATCCTTCCTCAGGCTCTGTGGCTGTTGGATCAACCCAAAAAACATTTGGCTTGAGCTTGAACACAAGAATGGGAACACTAATGAAGAGCAGGATCACTGCTCTTCCAGAGTTTTACCTGAGCTGGATTAACATCTGGAACAACACCTTTCAGAAACTTCCATCACATGATCAAGTGTCCTGGACGACTTGAGTAATGTTATCTTGCTGCCCTATGTTTTTACAGCATGACTAATGGCCACAAAACTCTCAGACATCCAACATACTCCAAAAAACCATGTCAGTTCAGGCACAGAGACATTTCAAAGCCATTTCCAGGACTGGTTATGAAACGGTGATGGGTAGAGATGCCAATCTAAGGTTATGCCCAAGGGAAATCAGAGTTTGCAGCACCTGCCCTGCATGGAAGGCACAGCAAGCAGAACCCACCTGCTCTGGAAGAGCACCTGCCCTGAGGCTCTGTGTGAGCATCATGAGAGGCTACAAACAAACCTCAACAACAGCAAAGGAAATACACCCAAGGAGGAATGAGGGAGCAAGTGCAGGAAGCTGCATGCAGCATCTACATCAATGGAAGGACAAGAGCCACATCCCCATACAGCAAATCACCAGGAAAAATCCAGAGCTTGTGATCAATATTGGCAGTTTCTGACCCACCCAGGGTTCTTGCTCCCATGGGGAGTTGTTTTTCACAGCCCTTTGATGAGGTGTAGCCAAATAGAGAAGCTGATGCCTTCAATTTCAAGAATTAAAGAAGAATTCAGATCCTCTCTTCATGCAGGTTTTGACACTGAGCTCTACTGCAGAGGGGAGACACTCCTGAAGAACCCCAAATTCCACAACCAAAGACAGAGGGAGGGGGGAGCAATCCAAGGCCCAGCAAAGGGCTGATGCTTGATGCAAACCCACGCTCTGTGTGGGCAGCAAGAACTCTTTCTCACTGAAAGAGATGCAGACACACACCAGAAGCATCAGTGCACACAAAGTTCTGTGTGGTTTTCAAGAGGCTCTGATGAATGGGCCGTAGATTGTCACAAAATTCTCATTCAGAGCAGAAAGTTTATTTTTACAAAAATTTTTCACAGAACACAAAATTACACGATGAACACCATAAATAGCAACTGTGAGAGGGCTGCACATCTATAGCTAAAATTAAACATGTTCCAAACAAATTAAACAAATTGCTTTAGAGTAGTCAACCCATTTAAGCTGATTACACTAATGAGGATCTACCCTTCTCTTAATTTTCAAATCGGAATAAAATCCTGGCTGAAAGAGAAGATTTGTGATCCACATTGACTTGGCCAAGATCCCAGCTTTTAACCTCTTCAAACATGTCCCACGTAAATCTACCTGAGCACATTAGTTAACAAGTTATTTCTGTGAGCTGGAAGTAAAAAGACTCATCCTGCCCTTCAGATTTTGGAATAGTCTCCTTCAAAAACAGAAAGATGGGAGAAAAGTTGAGATTGGGCTTGTTACTGGGAATAACCTTGTCCTAAGGGTCTTTTATATATCTGATTGGATGCCTTTCAGAGACTTCTTCCTTCAAAGTATAGCTGCAAAAGCTTTATAATACTGTCCTTCACCTTCAATCTTACCTGGAGGAGCTTAGGGAAGGACAGAGATTTTGGGTGATTGAGAGTGTTTTCTCTTGCTTGAGAAACAGCAGTTGAGATGTGAAGGAAAACAAGCAGAAATTTGTGACTCCAGCACCAGCTCAGCTGCAGGTGGAAAAAGAAGTGGTGGAAACTGTCTGCCACAATCTCACCAACCACTCCTAGGCTTCACAAACCTTGAACTGGCATAAGATTAGGGAAAGAACCTAAAAATAGTGATCTGATGCCACAACCACACAGAGAAGGGGGGTTGGGGGACCCGGAGGATGGCTGGCACTGTGGCAGCTCCGACGGTGATCCACAGGGATGACCACCATGCTTTGAGGGCTCCCAGCCTGCAAAGCTCCTGAATAATTTCCTTGCTCTCTTGAGTTCTGATACTGTGGTTTGAGACCCCACAAGAACTTTTAGTTCTTTCTCACTCACTTCAACAGGGTGAAGAGCAGCCAGACCTATCCAGAGCCCCTCACACATCTCCTGTCCTCCTGCTCCGTTTGCTCCAACTGCTGCCAGACACTGGGCTCTCTGCTGCCAGCTTTTCACAGCAACTTTTCCCTGCTTTATCTGGGCTATAAATCATTTCTCCTAGCAAATGCTGAATGCTCTTGCACCACTGCCTAGCAGGAATTTCTGCAGCTTGACTTTCTGCTTTAGCCCACTGGTGGGAGGAGGAGGAGAGGCAGAACAAGGCCCTACCCCTGGCCTTGGATATGGAAAAGGTGCAGCTCAAACACTCTCTGAACCCAAGAGGAAATAACTCAAAGGAGAACATCAGAAGCTGAAAGGGACCTCAAAGCTGCCATGGGCAGGGACACCTTCCAGTAGACCAGGTTGCTCCAAGACCCATTCAACCTGGCCTTGAACACTTCCAGGGATGGGAAAGCCACAGGAAGGTATTGGGTCAACACCTTCTCCCCTGATGATGGCAGAGAAAGCTGAGCTTTTCATGGGAGGAGATGACACTAGGCATGTAATGGTGCAACAGCTGTCTATGAGCTGTGAGGAGACAGAGCTACTGTCATTTCCAAAGAATTCCATGTGGACTCCAAGGCTCCAGCTTCACTCCAGCTTATCTCAGGATATGCAGGATGTATTTAATCCCTGCTGTGTTTTGTTTCATTTTGGTAGTATTTGAATCTACAAAAGAGAAAGGTATGGGAAAAGGAACAGCAGAAAAACAGAGCAGGGAAGGACAGAAGGAAGAACATATTTGTTCTTGCTGCTGGTAAAAATCCAAACAACTTGATTTTTACTTCAACTGCAGAAAAACAAATCTCAGGATCGCTGTGTTATTAGAACAGGGTGGCATTTCATCTTCCTTGAGTGGTACAAGGTGGTTTCCTGACATCATGGCTTCACTTTATTACACAACTCTTCACATCCAGAATGCAAGGAGCACTTGAAGAGGGGGTACCAAGGAGACACTCATATTTGTATTCATAAAGACAAAAAAAAAATATTGGGAGGAGAATCAGCCCTATGTGAAAAGGTCAAACTTTTCAGGGAAGTTTTTCTGCAGGAAAACTTTCAAAATCTGGGAAATTTACCCAGAAACACCCATTCACAGGCAGTTTTTTTAGCTCTAACAACTAAATTAGTCAAGTGAAATTGTTTCAGTTCTTGACAAACACGAAAGAATAAAGCAAAGCACAATAAATCGCTTTTTTGGCAAGTTTCAAAAGACTGAATTCACATTTTTAGGGCTTGGGGGAAACTACTGTATTCAAATCTCCATGTTACTGTTGGATTTTATATCCAACACAACGTTTTGCTCCAGTGATGATGGCAGCTGGAACATAGAAAAACACCTTAAGAGAAGGATAAAACCAGTAAATAATTTTAGAAGAGTTATTTTAAACCACCCAAGAAAGTTCTAACTTAAGTTCTATCCTTAATACCTTTTCCCACACACCTGCAATACAAGGACAAAGATGAAAGAAAACCATTGGAACAGCTGCTGAGGGCAGTGGTGGAGCCACTCAATAACATTCCTGGAGGGATTTAATAGCCACATGGAAGTGGCACTTGGGGACAGGGGTTCATGGTGGCCTTGTCAGCACTGAGGTATGGTTGGACTTGATGGCTTGAGAGGGCTTCTTTTCCAACCTTAACTATTCTTTGACTCTGCTCCACTGCAGGTCACATTGCTGTGTGAGCTCTGCCAGAGCACATCTGTGTGGCCAACTGGGTTCTGCTGCTTAAGAACAGTAACAAAAACCCAAACAAAAAGAAAGAAAGAAACCAACAAAGAAACAAGCTTTCCTCCCTCCTACGCCCCCCCTCCAAGAAATCCAAGGAGAAATTTGAAATTGTTCCTGATCAGTTTTCCTTTGCCTTACCTGCTGAGAGGGAGTTAAGTGGCAGGTTTGGGCCATTTCATCTGGCCCAAGTAACAGAGAAGTTGAGAAGAAATCATGGGGCCCTTGGTAATTTTCTTTTCTTCTGAGAACAAGTTCATAGAATCATGGAATATCCTGCGCTGGAAGGGACTTAGAAGGACCAACGAGCCCAACTTCTGTCCCTGCACAGGACACCCCAACAATCCCACCCTGTGCCTGAGAGCATTGTGCAAACAATCTGTGAGCTGTGGCAGCCTTGGGGCTGTGACCATTCCCTGGGGAGCCTGTTCTGTGCCCCACCACCCTCTGGGGGAAGAACCTTTTCCCAATATCCAACCTAAACCTTCCTAATACAGCTCCAAATATTCCTTCAGGTGGTGTTCCTGGTCACAGGGAGCAGAGATCAGAACTGCCCCTCAGCTGCCCATCAGGAACATGTTATGCACATGAAGTGATGTCTGTTAATGACATTACAGGTATAATCCAAAGAAAAATCAACAAGAGTTCTTGGTTGCTCAGCAGCACCCAAATTTAACTCCAGAAGTGGTGCCAGGGAAGAGGCTACTTCTGGGCAGATAAAAAAATGCCATGAAAGCAGCAAAACCAAATTGCCTGTGTTGAATTGCTCCTCTGCTGCCCAGGGAACCATTTTGGTTTGATCACACCAAGTCCCGGGTGGCCTCTGCTCTTCCTCAGCTCATCTCTATAGGATGTTGGCTGGAGGCAGAGCTTTTCCCTGCTTCCTCCCCAGCTGCACACCAGGGTGACACGACCACGATGACAATGCAGGGAGAGTCTGACAGCCTGAGCTGTGGCCCAGCTGCAGCCACAGCACTGAGCAGTGGCCACAGTCACTCTCACCAGGATGGCACGGCAACAAAAGGCAAAACTGGCATATAACAGGCAGGATTTGTTGTGGATCCAACAGCATTTCTAACTGGGATGGCAGATCAGTGGGTCAGATCCAGCTGGATAAAGCAGACAATGGTATCAGACACATGGCTTTGGGTGCTGAGGAGGATGATGATGCTCAGCCTTGCTCAGGCAGCTGAAGGCCAGATTCCCACCAGACTGTGGTGGGACAATCCAGTGCCATTTCTGGCAGCACAGCCCTAGGTGTCATCCCAGAGCTGGGCTGAGATCTGCCTGCAAAGCTGTGGGTGCAACTCAGCCCCCAGCACTCATACTGGTCCCACTGGGAGGGTGGATTTTTGCAGGTTTGCCCCTGCAGCAGCATCCAACTAGAAAGTGATGGATAAGAATCAAATGCACGTAAGCTCTCCACAACAAGCCAAGAGATTGGCATTGATCTGTCACTACTGTAGGACTGGAGGGGAAAAGGGATTTTTCACATGAGTAGGAAAGTGTTACCCACATGGTCCTCCCAGCCTGAGGGTAAACCTCCCACTCCTTCTTATCACAGGAGAACCTGCTGCCAAACAGGAGTTAGGAGGTGCTAAATCAGATCCTACCTCCAGATACCATCTCTGTTTCACCTTAAGAGAGACAAGTAGGAGCGGGCAGCAATGGAATTTTAAAAGGAAAATTGCCACTTTCAGACAGAAAAATTATTACAAAACTTCAGAACTCCAGCCTGACCCGTCACAGACTCAGGCAGAGCTTGTGGCTTATCTTTTAGCAATGAGAGGAGGTTTTTCAATAGCAGGCAGGGCATAGCTCCAAAACACAAATTCCAAACCCATTGGAGAGCCTGTATGGGAGGTGGGCAGCCCTCCATAACAGGACTTCCCTGGCACAGCTCAGTGTTTCACCTTAGAAACCTCCAGTGTGTGTAGGATGCCTCTACTGCATTGGAAAGGATCCCACTAAATCTGGCACCCACCTTCCAAAGGGGAAAGAGCTTTGTTTGTATCAAGGCAGGGCTCAACACCTGACACAGCAGCCCCCCCTGAAAACCAATTTTATAGCTTTAGATCTCAACTAGTCTCTAAGTGCAGCATCCCTTTGGCTAGAAGAATGTTCATAGAAGGGATAGGAAAGTGAGACAAGCAGAACAGCCAACCAGCTCCTAACCCTTAGTAATTATCCTGGCCCTCATTACCAAACTGGGTTTTTCATTCAATGTAAATATCAATTCTAAAGTTTATCTTCAAACATCACGTATCATGTGGACTCCTCATCCGTGAAGTTTTCAAGTCCAGGTTGGACAGGGCTTGGAGCAGCCTGGGATAGTGGAAGGTGTCCCTGCCCATGGCAGGGAATGGAATGAGCTGAGCATTAAGGTCCTGCCCAACCCAGAACAATCTGTGATTCTGTGGTCTTCACTTCCCCACTCCGATGGCTGAGGCACTCCAGTTTCCAAGCACAGCCTGGGCTGACAGCCAGCAAGACATATTTCAGCTGAGGGTTTGCTAGAAGGCACCAGAAGCAGCACAGAGACCTTAATGATTAAATGTCTGTCCCTCTCCTCGAGCCCTGCTGGATCCTCAGAGCAGCAGCACATCCTACAGCCCACTCTTAGTGGACATCACTGACTGTGAGGAGAACCCAGGGTGGCATCTGGGATGACCTGGATGAGTCCAGCTGCTACAGTTTTATGCCCATGTCAGGCTTCAAGGAAAAAGTGTCTCCAGGAAAGGCATTTTCCAGCTTCCCAGCATCCTGCTGCTCCCCTTCACGTGCTACCTCGAGTTGCTGGCATTTGATTTGTGATTACTGCCACGAATACCGGAAGAGTATGAGATGCATGAAGACTTTTCTGAATATAAAAAGGAAACTGCCTTAATCTCATATTCAAATATTAATGCCCTTGCTTTAAAAGCATCTGGTAACTTCCAATTGACAAAACCTAAATTTAGCCCAAGGAAGTCAAAACTTCTGATGCTGAGATGCTGAAATGTGCACGTTCAGGAAGCCCTTTCTAACAAGGGAATGGACACGTGAAAAAAAGAGCCAAGTAGTTTTAAATAGTGAAACATAATTCTCTGGAGATCAACAGCAAGCCAGCTCTGAAAGCAGCAGGGTCTAAACAAGCACTTTACAGTAATCCACTACATTTCATTCTGCAATTCAAAAGCTTGGAAGTGCAGGATCCCTCAAGTTCAAGCTCCTTGGACTACCCTGACTTTACAATGAAGCTGCTGATCACCATTCCTTAATATGCAGCTCAGCATGAGGGTCTCCACTTTTTGCCTAAAAAACCCATCTTCAGCAGAATAAAACTGCATCTCCACTGCTGAACACCTATGGCCAAGGGAACACTTCTGTGCAGGATTTGAGAACGCAGACGTTTTTCCTTGCTGGTAGAAAATTAACCCAACATCTTAAAACCTTCAGGTCTGTTGCAGGCATCTGAGGTAAGGAATGACTGACATGAGATGTGTCCCAAAGCTGCTTTCCTTCTAAAGAGATGTCAGTTTTGTATCACCTTGCACAGATGAGTCACTTATTAAATACTTACAGTCACTTAACACTGGCAATCTAAAATATTTCCAGTATTTCAAAGGAGGAGGCTGCAGTGCTCATCCAGAGCACTGTTGTGTGTCAGATATGAACAAACCCTTCCATACAATAAGCAGGACACAAAATACCTCAGGTGACAGCCAGGTGTTGCTCCACACAAGTCCAAACTCACTTTGGGGTGCAGAAGGGCAATCCTTGGAAGTGTTCAAGGCCAGATTGGACAAAGTTCTGAGCAAGCTGGTCTAGTGGAAGGTGTCCCTGCCCATATGGTCACAAGATGAGCTTTAAGGTCCCTTCCAATCCAAACCACTCCATGATTTTACGATCATCCCCACCCAGCAGCTCCATCCCCCCCAAACCAGCCCCTGCTGAGGGGTGACCTGGCTCAGCTCCAGGCCACAGCAATGTTTTCATCCAGGTAACAAATATGAGTGGGAATTCTGAAGATTAAAGTGACTGTGGCCAGTGTAAATGTGTATGTTCACACTTCTTAATTAAACCAGGGTGGGGACCTCTTGCACTCACCCTCCCTCACATGGCCTGGAGTTATACTCTCACTCCCTTGGGGAGGAGTGTTGTGCACAACGACCTCCCTGTAAAATGCTGTTGTTGGCAGCTCCACCAAGGCGACTTGTTTACATCCATCCTGTAACAAGCTTTACCAAAATGACCCATAATTGCCATGTGAATGACAGCATTGTGCAACTGGCATGGAAAGAATTTCTTCATAAAGAGCACCGATACATACAAAGTGTGTGTGGGTAAAGCAAGAGCAGCACAGAAAGAGGTGCTCAATGCAGGCAATCCCCACAGGAGAGCTCCATAGGCAGCATGGATAGCAAGACAGCTCAGCCACACTGAGGAATACATATGCAAATATTGACTAGACTATGCAAAGGCTTGGTTATTTATACCACCTTCATTTCCCTCAGTCCTACCTCCTGACAAGTAAACAGACTGCTTCGCTCTGGCGAGTTGTGCAACACAGAGAGGTCCCAAAGTAAACACACAGACTCCATACTTCATTAGAGGTGAACTTGTTTACTGAGCAGGAATTAAAACAAAACCACAGAATCCGTCAATATTCTATATGCACTGACATACCCCTCCCTGACTCAGAACATTCTGCTCCTACACTGTGACTCATCCGCTGCGTGGGCTGGGGACAGCAGAGATCTCTGTTTCCTGGGATTCTCCAGCGTATCACACTCCTCTCCTGCTCCCCACCACGCTGCTCATGACGTCCAACATCCACCTGCCAGTGTTATCTGCCCATGCTGGGAATGGCCACTGGCTGCAGAGCCATGGTACAGAGCTCAGAGCACAGTGCCACGTGCCTGAATGAATCACACGTGCCAAGGTGGGACTGTGAGGGGTGGGGGAAGGTGTGACTCATCTGCCAGCTGATATAAAAATAAACTACTACTGAATCAAAAATGCATGACTTCTGCACACGGTGGGCACAGGCAGAAGCTGTCACTATGTGGAAATTTGAGCATTGGCTCCATGCAGCCAAGAGAAACCCGGAAGCATGCAGTGCTCCATTTTACCTTCCAAAGGTGATGCTTACAGGGAAGGCATTACATATGGCCTCAACAGGGAGAGATTCCAGAGGTGCTTTGAAATGTGGTAACAAATCCCAGAATGGTTTGGGTTGGAAGGGACCTTTAAGCCCATCTCATTTCATTTCACCCTCTGCCGTGGGCAGGGACACCTTCCACTAAATCAGGTTGCTCCAAGACACATCCAACCTGGCCTTGCAGACTTCCAGGGATGGGACAACCTGTGCATGGGCCTCATCACCCTCACAGGGAAGAATTCTTCCCAATATCCCATCCATCCCTTCCTCTAGCAGTGGGAAGCCATTCCCCTCTTGCCCTGGCACTCCAGGCCCTTGTACCAAATCCTCTCCAGCTCTCCTGGAGCCCTTTTAGGCACTTAAAGGGGCTTTAAGGTCTCCCTGGAGCCTTCTCTCCTCCAGTTGAACACCCCGAGTTCTTCCAACCTGGCTCCAGAGCAGAGGGGTTCCAGCCCCTGAAACATTTCTGTACCCTTCTCTGGACTTGTTCCAGCAAGCTCCTGAATAGAAGATTAGATTTTTCTACTCTGGAATCAGCCTCCAAACAAAAAGACCATTCCTGTTACCCACAAGCAAACAGAGCCCACAGGACAGAGCTAATGGAATCACTGAGACCCTGGTGTGCCCAGCTGCTGCAGGATCCCTGCAAGCCACAGGAAGAGCAGTTGCTTTTACTCATCCCAAACCAAGCAGGAGGGGCCTGGGATGCTGCTGGGTGTGCAGGGCAGGTCAAGCAAAGCCAAAACTTTGTCCTTTGGTAACTGCCCAGGAAGTTGAACCATTCCAGGCACCAGGAGCTGGGTCTGTTTGACCATGGATAAATAACTCAGTTTATTCCACAAACTTCAAGTACAGGGGGCAAATGACATGCTCAAGTGACTTATCCAATACCAGAAACATGGTGGAGACTTGAACTGCTGCTGGCAGCACTTGGAGATGCAAAAGCATCTGGTCAAATTGGAGGGGGAGGTCCTCTTGCCCCCACGTACGGAAGCAGTGGATTCAAGCAGCTGTATGAAGCATCAGAGCATGGAGAAGCCCAGGAGCTGAGGAACCAGCTTTGGGGAGGAAGAAAACTGCAACAGTCAGTCCTCATGGAGGGTCATAGAGCAAGAGCCTAATTTTGGCTCTTAATTAATTAATTATCACACTTGAATGTGAATTAATTAATTATCACACTTGGACTGTGCTACTCATATTCATGCTCAGGTAGGTGCTGCCATCAGGACTGACTGTGCCACCACCAGTAAAGCGAGATCCTGGGGATAGCCCAGGCCAGGACGACTCCAGTCAGGATGCTGGTGCAAGCTCATGTGGCTTTTAGGACAAAACTCAATCATTAAACTCTTCAGTACAACACTGGCATCAGAGGATTGACGAGAGCAACTCAACTAGTTTGCACAGAGATTATTAAAATTACTTCAGTCATCTTGGTGAGCAAATGGATCATATCCCAGACTACCTAAAACCTAAATGAATTACATTTCCTGAAGGAAAGATGGGCTTTCCTGAGACACCCTGTGGACTGACCATCAGGTGTCTGACTCCGTGCCCACGCTTTGCTGTTTTGTTTTGCTGCTCACATCAAGGCAAAGTGCTCAGACACTATTTTAGGTTATTAAATATTTAATTCCACAGCCAGAAAGAAGCAGCTAGCAGATGGTCACTGTGCAGCAGGGCCTTGCTCGACTTCTGCAGGGAGAAAAGTTCAAGGAAGAATCATGCAAATCCATTTCTGTGCATAAACATTCCTCCAGTTAGAGGAAGGGAATTACAGGGGAACTGTTAGTTTCCCTAAAACAAGGAGGCACTAAAACATCAGAGACAGCCTCAAATATCCAAAGCAGCACATCAGAGACATCTGTTAGTTGGGTTACTCCTGACTTTTCTCTGAATCTACTGAATCCATCCACCAGTACTGAGCTGTTCTGAGAAGCACCAAGAAGAGCCACATTCCTACAGTTTAGATCCCTCTGACAAACTTCTCCCTGCTCCATCACTTAATCTAGTGTGAAGCATCTTAAGATGTCTGAGACACATGAAATCCAGTCTGCTCCTTTGCTAATCCAAGCTGACTAGGGATCCTCATCTGAGCCATGTGGCAGGCAGAGAAACTGGTGCTGCTGGGAGGGAACAGATGCAGCTTTGGTGCCTGTCAGAAAGTCTTGGAACATCAAAGCTGATGGAGCACGTGGCACAGAGTCACTGCTAAAGGAAGAGGCAGTTATCACATCCTCTGTTCATGTGGAAACATCTCACATGGAAGCTCATCTCAGGATTTAGCTTCTGAATTACTGGGCTATTTGCTACTCTGTCCAGCTGCACCAAAGGAAATGCAAAACTTGACTAAATAGCTTAGAAAAAGAAAAAAACCACTATTTTCACTGGTTTTTGATGATGTCAAGTGAAGCAGGCAATTGATACCCACATACATCCTTCAGGCATTGGCCAAGTAGGTCGGTCCCTTCCAGCCTAAGTTCTCTGACTACTACCCAAGAGTAACACATTTAAAAATGTTTATTCTGAACATCCAAGAAGGAAATCACCATTAAACCTCTTCCTATTAGGAAAAAAACCCCCATTTTTCTCCCAAAGTGGGTAGGTGATGACAATTTTGACATCTCAGAGCTCACTGGGACCATCTGGCTGCACAGGCAGTTGAACGTGGCTGCTGAGCTGCCGAGGGGACGAGGTGGCTCCTGTGGTGTCCCAACCAGGCTCCCTCTGCTCTCCCTCCTTCAGCTAAAGGTGGGAGCTGCAGCCAGCCACGTCATTTGGCAGGATTAATTGGCTAATTTATTGAGCAGAATGTCACATGCAATGCTACTGTTTTTCTCTCTGAGTCACGCACACCATGTGTTCGGACACTTCTAGTCTCTGTTTGGCAAGTGTATGACAATTCCAAGTAACCAGACATCCCTACTGGAAGTTCAAGCCTGGCTGTTTGAGCAGTGCCAGAGCAAGGACCATTACAGGGAGCCTGGCACTAGCAACATCACTGAGAACAAACCCCTCTGTTTCCTCAATGTTGGCACTTATTTATATCTGTTTTTCCAGCCCTAATCCCCGGTGCAGGCACCAAATCAAGCCTCCCTGCTCCTGGCAGCCTGGCTCCACCAGAATTTGTTTTGTTCAGATTCCAGGTTTCATGGTGAGACCAGAATTGTAGTTCACATCCTCCACTCAAGTCCTGGCTGATTTCCAGTTGCTTTAGCAAAACTTCAGCACAAGAGCTCCTAAAGGCATCCAACAGCTCATCAGAGCTGCGTGTGTGACACTCGTGGAACCACACAGAGAGAGAAACAGAGTCAGGCTGCTCAGGAGGCTTCTCAACAACCCCTTGACAAATGCTCCAAGACAGTAGATTAAAGACTAGGAAGGAATTCCTCCCTGTGGGAGTGGTGAGACCCTGGCACAGGGTGCCCAGAGCAGCTGTGGCTGCCTCATCCCTGGAAGAATCCAAGGCTAGGTTGGACAGGGCTTGGAGCAACTTGGGCTAGTGGAAGGTGTCCCTGCCCATGGCAGGGGGTGAAATGAGATGGGCTTAAAGGTCCCTTCCAACCCAAACCATTCCATGATTCCATGAATGCTCTGAGTGGGAACGTATGATAGGATGGAAAGCTTAAATTCTTTAGGAACAGGGGAAAACCTAAAAATACTTACTCTGACCAAAATAAAGCAATTCCTTCAAATTTTCATCAGTTTTATAATTCCTTAATAACATCTTTGAAGAGTGGAAGGAAGCCAAGTGGTGTAGAAAAAGCAGACTGGGATTCATTCATGTGTCACAAGACATGTGGGCTGGGGTATCCCAGAAATCACAAGCACCAACAGAACTCCAGCAGGAACTTCAACTTAGTATTTTTATATTATTACCAAAGTACTTCTGGATGTCCATCACACATCCTCTGCAAGTGGAAGCTGAGTCCACTCAGGGAAAACAGGAAAAATAAAATCAGGAGTATAAAAAACCTACAGTAATGTTAGAAACTTGTCAAAACTCAAAAGCCAATACATGATCAAGGCACAGAAGGAGCAGAGAATACTGTTGCTTCACAGACACTTCCTTGAGCAGTGGAACACCCTGCTCGAGGCTGTGGAAATCCTTGGCATAGGAAACAGAACATTGCTAAAAGGCTCTTCAGGCTTGAAAAACAACTATAAATTCAGGGAAGAAAAATCCACACACTTTTGGATGCAACTCAAGCTCTGTATCAGGGAAATCAGACACTGTCAGAAAAAAAATGTATAAAAAATTCCACCTTTGGCTGATCCTGCTCTGTTTTTCTCCTATTTGCTGTAGAGCATGGTTGCACAGAGGAACCACAGGGCTTGTGGACACTCTCATGATTTAACAAGTAAAAATGAATACAATTTCCTAGGTTTAAAGACTTCAGATCACCTACTTAAGGGGTGCTGTTCTATACACAAATACCTTCCCATCCACTGACAATTCCTATGTTTTACAAACAAACACACTCACAGGGGTATCTCCATATCAGTGAATCTGCACGAACTCAAGGTTTTAGGTCCATTACACAATTACCCATTATCATCATTATGATCCCATTCTCTCCAAATAGCTTCCAAAACTCGTGTGAGACTAAAAGGAATTGGCTCAGATACCTAAGTTCAAGCCAGAGTTACACAACAAATACTATGGTGGTGTTTGATTTAATAAAGAAATCCCTTTATTAAAGAAATTTAATAAAATTTTTGATAAGCTTAAGGTAGGTTTACTCACCTGCACTTCCAAGCTGTTTATAAAATCTATATTCTAAATGAAGCTGTGGTGCCCGGGATTTAATTGGTTCCTAGAACAGAAATAAATGAATTGGTTAAAATCAGTTTGACTAAAAGAAGTTCTGCCCTATACTTGAAGATTTGTGCATAACTAAAACACCCCAGATTGAAATTCTAACAACAGACTTCACCATTACATGTCATTTAAATAAGAAGAGAACAAAAAGCAGTAAGATTTGCTCTCAGGAGGAGAAATAACCTCATTTATATACAAAGCTCACTCATTGCAGTGAAATTCAAGAATCATTCCACAAAGCTCCCAGTCCTTGAAGAACAACCCTGGACATGGGCAGAGGGAAATCAAGGTTGCAAAAGCTCAAGCCCCAGTTCACTCTATGGGCACTGTGACTGCCCACAGTGCTTTTGCTGGTCTCCAGCCTGTATTTTTGAAAAATGTTGAGTCATACAAGTGTGTTTTACATCAGACCACAGTCACTCACAGCAAGCACCACAGTGGAGCCAGACAGTTGGGAAAAAGGAAGAAGTCTCCCCCTTCTTGTGGCAGGTGTCAATCAAATATCTTGAAACGCTCAATAATGTTCTATTTTTATCCACAAAACACAAAAAATTAGAATGGGTAAGTCTGCAATGCACCCAAACCATCCCATTTATCAACTGTTACTCATCTGTGCTTTCCATACAAGACTTAATGCCTACGATCCATCAAGGCATTAACGTGCAAGATTACAGAGGTTCTAAAAATACAAAGTTAATATGGAGAGGATTAAGAGACTGGAGTAATTACATTTGCAATAAAACTGTGCACTTGGGATAGGCATGGATGTGGGTTCACCAACTGTCCAGGCAGCCTGGAGACAGGAGTTAATACTGGCCTCAATTTTTTTGACCTCTAGTCTGTAAGACTGATGTCCACACTGGGTGTGAACTCCACAGTCAGTGCTTTTTCCTAAGTGTAGGGAAGGAATTCTGTACAGGAATTCAGGCAATTTGACTAGCAGCCAAGCTGTTTCTCATCAGCTCAAGTCATCCCATCCATTTTCCAGCAAGGGAATAAATGCTCTTGGTTACTTCTCAATCATAGAATCATTGAAAAGGCCCCCAAGGTCACAAAATTCCTGATGTTTTAAAGCTCCAGAAGACAAATATGACCAAATACTCAGTAAACAATGTGAAAAAAATATTCTGGAGGAAAAACTGAACCTGCACTAAAGGCAAATGCAAAGCAACACACAAACAAGTTTGTTATATAAGTCACATTTAAATCAAGATAATTGCTGCTGGTGGCCTGAGGGAGAGTCTACAGACACCTGCAGAGCACAGGGATTCAGGGCAACAGGAACTTGGCATGTTCAGGGAGTAGTTTATCCATCCAAATATGAAAAGGGGAAGGATTGATATAGCAGGACATGATGTTACTACTGACAAAATCAGGGGAGGCAGCCCTGAGCCACTTCTGCATCAGGAGCTGCTGGAGCCAGAGCTCTGGACACTTGCCAGAGTCATGGCAGCTTCTGAGAAGATCATACCAGCACAGATGGTTGTCCTGTAGGCCAAGGGCTTAGGGATGATGGCAGATTTTGTGTTTGTAGTAAAAATAACTGAATTGCTACTGCCTAATGCAGAAAATCCACAGCTCAAACCAACAGCGTCATCATTGCTGCCAGGGGATGGCCTGGTACTTGTGCTCTGACTGCAGCTGGATGGCACCAGGCTGGATTCACCCAGGGAAGAAATTCCTACTGTGGACAATGCAGCTTTGAAAACCCTCAGAAGAATAAACCAGATGCCGCTGAGCAAGTCAAGTCAGCTGAAGAGCAGCACCAGGAGCTACAGGGTGACACCACACAAATCAGCACAAGGACCAACCTCCACTGCCAGCAGTTTTCCAAGGTGTAGCCTCAGTCCCAAAAAGAAACCATGAGGCATTAGCATGGAATTTCACAGCACTTTGTGATGGGCTCTTGGTATCCATCACACAATTCCCTCATTTCCCAGCTCTAAGGTTGTGATAGGAGGCAGGAATAGCTGAGACAGCAGGGCTGCAGTGGCAGAACATGATCTCAGCTTGAAGGACTTGGAGCAGTGCTTTGACTCAGTCCAACAATGAAGATAAAAGAAAATGCTGCCTATAAGTACATCTTACTTATGCTACTCCACCACTAATCCACAAATTATTTGAAGGATAAAGAAAATAGCAGTTAAGTCCCCCTGTAAGAGAAGTGTATTTGCTGCTGAGGAGGCTGAGTCATTCTTATGCCTGTAGAATTTTGTCAAAGATTAGAAGACTAAGAAACCCCCATTTCTCCTACTGTTCCCTCTTTAAATTTCTCCAGAACAGAGTATATATATGGACACCTGGATTGCCATCAGATGGCCATTCCAGCCCCTCACACAAGAAGGACCAGAGATTTTTAAGCCTGGATCGCAACAGGGCAAATGAAACTGGAGAGTGTTGCAGAGTAACTTTAACACTCAGTTATTTGGGACAAAAAAAAACAGTAAGAAAAATTAAGAAAGAATGTGACCAGAAAAACAGGTCAGATTGAGGCAGCCATGAGGCAATGCCATTGAATTCTGTCATATGGAAAAGCTTCAGGTTACTGAGACATGTCACTGCAGCCACCTTTCTGAGAGAAAAAAGCAGTCTTTGAACTAGTACAGCTGTGTTTTACCTTATGGTTTCCAACGCAACAACTTTGTGGGATTATCTTTGGAAGTAAATTAGAAGCATTATTGCCTTAATAAAACACAATGTCTGTGTACACAGCACATTTGCTATGGCCTAAAAGCAACAATTCTTCTTTCTGTTGTGCATCCATACCAAGGGTATCTCCTGTGGAGCAGGGCTGGGAGAGCTGGGGGTGCTCACCTGGAGAGGAGAACGCTCCAGGGAGATTTCAAAGCCCCTTCCAGTGCCTGAAGGGGCTCCAGGAGAGCTGGAAGGGACTTGGGACAAGGGCCTGGAGTGACAGAACAAGGGGGAATGGTTTCCCACTGCCAGAAGGCAGGGTTAGATGGGATATTGGTAAGAAATCTTTCTCTGTGAGGGTGTGAGACCCTGGCACAAGTTGTCCAGAGGAGCTGTGGCTGCCCCATTCTTGGAAGAGTCCAAAGCCAGGTTGGATGTGGCTTGGAGCAACCTGGGATAGTGGGAGGTGTCCATGGTGTTTCACCATGGCAGGGGGTAGAAAGAGATGAACTTTAAGACCCCTTCCAGGAAGCCCAAACTCCTCTGGGATACTATGTTCCTGAATTCCTCCACAGGCATTTATTTATTTAGTTTAGGGAACATCTTCTGACATTTGCCAACAGGTGTGAAAACAAGTCCCTCCTGCAAAGCTGTAATTATTTTTCATCTACAAACCATCATAAGGGGAATGCCAGAGATATGAATCTGAGGCACTTGAACGTGATCACAATTAATGCACCAAGTCCACCCTGATTTTCTGTCACCACAGTGACTCTTGTCATTCTGCCAGACAGCATCAACTGGGCAATCTGGGGGATTTGCTGCAGTATCAAATTAGCACCACAACTTCAACTTCAGATTTTATGGTCTGGATTATGTTTAAAGAGTGTTTGCAGGAGAACTCAGCTCATCAGGTGAAGACATCTGAAACCCCAAGGGACTAATGAAAGTCTGAGTTCACAGACAGGAAAAGTTAAGGCCTAAACACAAACTACTAGGCTGTGAGTTTATAAATGCAGGTCTGCAAGTTAGGGAGTTCCCCATCCCCCAGATTCCACAGATGATAAGACTGTATCTTCTCTGCAAGCCAAGGCAGCCAGAGGAAAGACTGACCTTTACCAAAGTGGATCTTGTTTTGCCTGTTGCATCTACAGTCTCTCAGGATCACACCAGACCCAACTGTGCTTTGCCCCCCAGGGAATTTCAACCAAAGGAACACTCTCTTTCCTGCCTCTTGACTCCAAAACCACAGACCACCAGGCTGCTCAGTGCCATGCTCCTAACCAAACATTCTGACAGCTGGAGGATTTATGGAGTCCTGAATGGAAAAGCTTGAGCCACGGAGTGGCAGGAGGTGGCAAATGCACCACCAGTGCCCTTCACTGGGACCTGGGCAGAGGAATAAGGCTCTCACTGCTCTAAGACAGCTACAGATCCTTTAGGTACCAAAAACCTTCAGCAGGTGAAAGGATGTTTTTTTCTCCTGCTTTTACTACTTTTAAGAACTTACCTTAGTTTTAACAAGTCATTCCCAGCTGAGGATGACAGCAGCACTGAGCCCAGACTGAAAAGCTTGCTTTTGGTATGAATTTTTAATAAGAAGTACATGTCATTTAAAGGCACCTGAAGCTACTACTTACCAGTTTGATCGCTACATATTCATTGGTGTAGAGATTTTTACCTGCAAAGGGAGGAGAAAAAAATCTTTTAGTTCCACATTCAACACTTGCAGCTGGAGGCACAATGAGAAATAGTGACACTGATGCCAAAGGGCTGTTTTCCCAATTCCCCCAGAAGTTCCTGCCTCTAACAAAGTATAAGCCTGAAGATAATCAAAATAATGAACAGTTTGCAGCAGTTTAGCAGGGCAAGCAAATAACATCTTCCACTCAGCACAAGGTAATTGTATTTGATGGCAGCACTTTCACTCCATGTACCTGTTGAAGGAGGTATCCCAGACACACTAGGCTTGATTATCCATGATGCCAAAAAAGTCTGGGGAACAAAAATTGAAGAGTCAGAGTGTCATTGCCTTTGGAAATGTCTTGGATCTGCTGGACACTGAACAATTTCATCCTGGGATGTAGAGACAGTTTCACTAGGTTTATCATGCTCTGGGAAGCACGAAGAGCAGGAGTGTGAGATGAACACAACCAGCTGAGCTCAAATCCAGCTCCCAGTGCACCAAACCAGAGCTGGGAGCCATGCATGCTGCAGCTGGAGGGGAATTTTGCTCCAGGAGCCTGTCTGGTGTTTGAAGCAAGCCCTGGGCCTCCTCAGTGATCTGAGACAGTGATGCACAGCTCAGTGTCACAGAGCATCTCTCCCTGTGTTCTGACACTGCCAGTTACTGTATCACTCAACATCCTCTGCTCCCTCTGCCAGGGAATTTGAGCAATCACTCCCCCTCCACCTGGCTCAAGTCTGACAGCAAACTCTCCTAGAAGAGATACCACAGGGAAGGATGCTTGGGCAGAGCCTGGACCCTCTCTGTCCCACCATCCTGACACCCTCCTGTCCTCGTCTAGTCCCACTGTCCCCTTGGAGGAAGAAGTCCCCACCATAAAAGCTCCCTGTGGACTTATTCAGGGAAATGTTGACCTTTGTCATCAGTGTCACAGCACAAGTCATGCTGAGCAACTCCAAAATTCAGGAGCAATCCAGGATGGAAGTTATCAGGGCTTATTTGTAGCATCAGCTTTGCTCAGCTCTCTTACTCATTTACTTTTCAATTCCTGTAATGGATATTGATGCTTGGACAGCCCAGCTCTTGAGAAAGCCCAGGACAGGGAGTGACATCACTCACACCAGGCAGGAGCTGGAGCAGCTCTTCCATATCCACATGGCAGCATAAAAAAACATGCCATGAACTCCTCAGCACAGGATACAACAGCACAGGGAGACTCAATAAAATTAAAGACATTATGAACATGGGAGAAGACACACAGGCATCTTTAAATCCTGAAATATCAGGGGAAATTTAGTTCACTTTATAACAGGTTCATGTTTTCTGCATTTAACTTCTGCTGCTGCTTTCCCTGCTGTATCACTCAGGGTACTTCTGGCCTCTAAATCTGTGATTGGGTGTTCCCAGGCCCAGTCTACACCAAGCAGATTATTTTAACATCCCTCAGGAATAGAAGCCATCATAGCTCCAACCTGTCTAGGTACCTGGTGATGCTCTTTAACACAGGACAGGTGTGAGGTTAAATGTGAGGTTAAATATCCTCAGAGGGGGTGTCTTTTGCCATCAGAGCTGAAAGCTGAGCCCCAGCATTAACCCCTGACACACAGGGGGCGTTTCCATGTATTTCTTTCAATCTTATAGAAAAAGACATAGTATTATGCCCAGGCTGGAAACTCAGGGTAGAAAGGAGATTTTGCAGTTTCATCAGGAACCCACCAACACCAGAAAGCATTGGAAGAGCTCACAGGCCAAATCCATGGAAAAGCAGGTGGCAGATAAACTCCTCCACCCTCTAGACAGACCAGAGCTCCAGCCAACAGCTGGGGGGAGAAGATGTGAGGACATTAAGGGAAGGAAATCTAAAGATACTTGGATTATCTGCTCTGCATTAGCTACCAGCAAATAAGTCCCATTGGCAGCTCCACTTTATCCTGCTCCCTGAAACTGCCTCTTCCCCTCCTCGGATCAAAATCCCAGAATGGTTTGGGTTGGAAGGGACCTTAAAGCCCATCTCATTCCACCCTTGCCCTGGGCAGGGACACCTCCCACTAGACCAGGTTCCTTTCACCATCAGATTTGACTGATGGCAAAGATGATGTACTTCTCATATCCCAACGGGAAAGAGCCTGAAGTCTGTATTCCCAGGGTCAGTGCAGTTCCATACTTAAAATTTCACTGTGAAAAAGCAGTTCTGAGAACATATCCTGAGTATGCTGCTGCTTCCTGGGCATGGTGGCCTCAGGGTTTTCACCAGCCAAAATCAATGATAATGAAGTAAAATATTAGTACCTGGCAGACCCTGGGCAGCTTGGAATGAGGAAATTACCTCCCCCAGCTCCCAGGGACCAGGCTTGCCCTTACAGAGGGAAAAGCTTTATGGAAAAACAAGAACTGTGCCACTGTAAGTGTGATCTCAGGGAGGTTTTGTACACTCTGAAAGAATATGTGAGATCTCGGCCTAAGAACAGAACAAGACTTCCCCCAAAACACTGGGCTGACCAGGGAAATCCAAGGCTTCTGTGAGTGCAGAGGGAAAGAAAGTGGAATATTTTTCCTTGTGTGTCACAGGCCAGACTAAACTGCAGAAAAACTCCCAGGTAACAGAACCATCCTTGGAAATAAATGCTCTGGGATAACAAGTGGCCAAGATCTTACAAAACTTAATTTTGCCATTGGAATATGGAGACTTGGCCTTATAAATCTGGGTCACCACAGTGACTGGAGTGTTTTAAACTTCCCAGCCTGGTGAAGCTCAGTCACGTGAGTTCATTTAGTTTTGGCTTAAAGAGCAAGGAAAGCCCCATCCAGCCTGGCCTTGGACACTTCCAGGGATCCAGGGGCAGCCACAGCTGCTCTGGGCAACCTGAGCCAGGGCCTCACTTCCCTCACAGAGAAGGTTTTCTTCCCAATATTCCATTCTGGCAGTGGGAAGCCATTCCCCCTTGTCCTGTCCCTCCGTCCCTTGTCCCCAGTCCCTCTCCAGCTCTCCTGGAGCCCCGTCAGGCACTGAAAGGGGCTTTGAAATCTCCCTGGAGCCTTCTCCTCTCCAGGTGAGCACCCCCAGCTCTCCCAGCCTGGCTCCAGAGCAGAGGGGCTCCAGCCCTCAAAGCATCTCCATGACCTCCTCTGGGCTTGTTCCAGCAGCTCCACAACCTTCAGATGTTGGTGACCCCAGAGCTGAGGCAGCTCTGCAGGTGGGATCTCACCTGAGTGGGGCAGAGGGACAGAATCCTCCCCTCCCCTGCTGCCCACACTGAGGGACCAGCTCAGGACATAGTGGAGATGCTCAGTTTGAGTACACCAAGGCTCAGAATCTCCAGCCCAAATCCCTGAGGAAGTTGGATGCTTTGAAGGGCAAAATAAAACCCCAAGGAGGGAGGAAAAAAAAAAAAGCCCCAAATGATCCCACCCTAAAGTGATGCATCTACACAGAAACCAGATCACTGGGTACTTGAGACATGCCTGATTTGCTGTTCCTTCTAGAGCAGGTCTGAAACCAGCAGCTCCTGGTGTAGGTGCTTCCCAGGATCTACTCCTGCCCTGCCCTCCACATCTAACATTATCCCAGTCAAATCATGACTTTTTATTTTGGAATTACAGAGCCAGTATCAGATACTATTATCACCTTTATGTATATATTTTACTGGTTTACTTGTTTTGAAGCAGAGTTCCTGGCTTCAAACTGCAGCCTGGGAGGTATCTGGGTGATTCTCACTTTCTGGAGCACCTTCCCACTTCCAGTGGAACTGCTCTGACCTGGCAACCTACAAAGAAGCAGCTTTTCTGCTGGGATGGTGACTTCAATGCTTCCCTGAGGAGCCTGTTCCAATGTTCAGCCATCCTTTCAGTGAGGAAATTTTTTCCTAATATCCAGCCTGACACCTCTCCTGCCCCAGTACAACTTGTGGTCATTTCCCCTGTCCTATCAAATACTAAGTTTTGTGTTCATCTCCCCATCCTAGCTCCTTGAGGGCTGGAATCCAACTGTGCTGCTCCCACATGCTCCAAAAAAGTCATATCCTTGGGTGATCTGTATTTTCAGGAAGAAAAATCAACCCTGAGCAGCAAGCTGGATATATACAGCAAACAGCTTCATTAGGTAAGTGCCACCTCCTCCCTGAAGACTCAAACCAGAGCAGCTTCAACTGAAAACACAACACCTCGAAAAAGAGAAATTCTTCAGGGAATTGAAAAAGCCCATTTTCCCTTTGACTTTGTTCTGCCTGTGATTGGTGCTTAACTGCTCTGAAACCACATAAAAAACAGGCAAAAAGCAGAGGACACATCATTCATCTTTGCAGGACAAAACTGTTATCAGAGACTTGTGTGCTCGGATTTCAGCTGCTGCTTCTCCTTCCCCCCAGCGATAATTACCATGGGCTGTGCAAGAGAAATAGCTGCTATTTGAGCAAACAGGAGCTCTTAAAGTGAAAGTGACAGGCAAAAAGCAAGAGAAATGAAAAAAGAGAAGAGTAACACAGCTTCTGTAAGAACCTTACAATGAATTGTTATTAGTACAAGTGGCTCATTGCCTAAGATTTTGTAATATTGTAAACTAGCATTAACTATACATATATTATTTAAAAAAAGGACACAACTAGCAGGTGTTGCAATTTAAAACTGAATTTTTCCGGAAACTGACTTTTCCAGAAGTGAAATCTCTTCTGTAAAGTCCATGCCATGGAACTGTACATGAGTCACAAACTCAATACCTCTAAAATTTTGAGAAATGCAAAGAAGAATCATGGAAACAGGAGCTGCCTCCCCACAGTGTGGGCAGCAGGGGAGGGGGGATTCTGTCCCTCTGCCCCCTCAAGTGAGACCCCAGCTGCAGAGCTGCTTCCAGCCCAGGGTCCAACAGCAGCAGGACATGGAGCTGCTGGAACAAGTCCAGGGGAGGCCACAGAGATGCTTTGAGGGCTGGAGCCCCTCTGCTCTGGAGCCAGGCTGGAAGAGCTGGGGGTGCTCACCTGGAGAAGACAAGGCTCCAGGGAGATTTCAAAGCCCCTTTCAGTGCCTGACGGGGCTCCAGGAGAGCTGGAGAGGGACTGGGGACAAGGGATGGAGGGACAGGACACATGGAATGGCTTCCCACTGCCAGAGGGCAGGGTTAGATGGGATATTGGGAAGGAATTGTTCCCTGGGAGGGAAGTGAGGCCCTGGCACAGGATGTCTAGAGCAGCTGTGGCTGCCCCATCCCTGGAAGTGCCCAAGGCCAGGCTGGATGGGGCTTGGAGCACCCTGGGATAGTGGGCAGTGCCCCTGCCCATGGCAGTGGTGGGATGGGATGAGCTTTAATGTGGCCTTCAACCCAAACCAGTTTGTGGTTCTGTGATTTGGACTCCAGCAGAATAAACTTAAGAGCCATACAACCAGAGGGATCCACTACAGCTGCTAAACCTCAGAGCAGAGCTTGGATGGCAAAGCAATTCAACATCTCCCTGGGGATCCTGAGATCATGACGTTTGCTGCTGGGGGGGGGCTTTGAGAATCCAATAGAGCAATTCATGTTATGTCACTGTAAGGATCCACATTTATCTTTAGCTGCCAATTATACTTATGTGCAGGAAGGTGGGAGTTTCCACTCTTGCCCTTGGTTTCTCTCCACCTTAGGAGTGTTATCTCTGCTCGGGTGAATCAATAAAACTTCTCTGATGCAATGCTGAAACCAAAATACGCATTTACTGCGACACACCAGAAGTCAACTGGTTGATCTTCACCCCATGGAACAGCAGCACACGTATTGATGCAATAACCCAACCTCAGAAATCACAAAGATTCATTTAAGATGACAGATTCTGGGCAGGAATCTACCAAGACACTCTCAGTAGTGTTACGACCCTTGAGTTATGTGAGGCAACACCAGCTGCTTCCCCCACCTCATTTAAAACACAATCATTGTTTTTTTAGGATGACTTAAGAGCCCAGTGCACTGCTCTGCATTGGTCTCTTAAGTAGTCCTAAACAAACAATGCACCAGTGGAACCATCTGTTTTGGGCAACCAGCTGCAAGACGTGGTTAGGAAACCAACAGACCATGAACAAATGTTGGGCTGCCAGGCGGGCTGAGGGAGCCAGATGGGCCACCCGGCACATCCTGCTCCTCCCAGCAAGT
Organism: Trochalopteron elliotii; assembly: GCA_024734555.1. Taxonomy (NCBI): domain Eukaryota; kingdom Metazoa; phylum Chordata; class Aves; order Passeriformes; family Leiothrichidae; genus Trochalopteron; species Trochalopteron elliotii. The sequence goes on from JANPWX010000352.1 coordinate 246,918, forward strand.
CCAACACACAGACAGAGCAGGGAGAGAGTAATGGGGCTGAAATTAGGGCAGTGAGGTTAGAGAAGGACATGGAATTGAGACTGAGTGCTGGGAAAAAGTCTCATCCACCCCTTTAAATGGGTGTTCTAGCTTATAAACAAAAAATTGAGAGCGAGATTTAGCAATTCACAGTTAAGATTTTTTTTCACCTTAGGCAAGACATTCAGCGCTGTGAACAGCCGTCATTTGTTGGGATTGTTCAAAATTTGCATCTTTGGCCTCTCCAGTGTATTCCCTTTGACTTTATGCAAATCAAAATCATGCTAAGAGTTACATCTTCTGAGTCAGAAGCTTCGGATAAGGCAGCTCAAACACTTGGGAAACGAGACAGCGCACGTGTTTCTCGAGCCAAGGGTAAGTTTTTATGTATTTATATTCCAATGGTGAAAGGCTAATTTGCATAATGCAGGCCACTAAAATTGCTTGCTTCTTACCTAGTCTGAGTTCTCCAAAGTTCCCACACCCAATCTTCTTGCCCACTCTGAAGTTGGGTCCCACCATAAGAACGCCGGAGGACGTCGAGGAGCTCGGCCGAGAACCGTGCCCGCTCCTTCCCGGCATTCCCTTCGTTGTCCGCTGCCTTTCATCCTTATCCCTATTGGGATGGTCCATGATCTTAGTGAAACACCTCTGCCAGCAAGCTGGCAGAAAGGAGTTGGAGTACACACTCTTCTCCTCAGAACAGAAATTTATATCCAAAAGTATCTGTGTTGGAGTTCAAGAGAGTCATGGAAACTCATGGAGTTCTTTTGGCACCAGATCCGGATTCCTAATGCATCTTGGTAATGTACCAGAGGGCTGACTGTGTTCTTGAGAATTCAGTGAAGGCAGGTTGCTTTTGGTTTCTTACCTGGGGAAAAGAAGAGATACATGAAATAAAAATCATTATTTTAAAACACCAGGTGAGAAAGGTACAGCGGGGCCAATGTCCAGAACTTTCCTGGCCTCGAGGAATTTAACAGCTATATGAAAACTTTATCATTTTCTTAACAACTTTTTGATAAAAAGTCCTGATGTCACAAAGACATGTAAATGCTGCCCATCTACTGTTGCTACTTGTCCCATTCTTGGTAGTGTCTCAGGCCAGGTTGGATGGGGCTTGAAGCAACCTGTCTAGTGGAAAGTGTCCCTGCCCATGGCTGTGGGTGGATCCACCTGAGCTTTAAGGTCCCTTCCAACCCAAACCAGTCTGTAATTCCATGATTCCACTGGAGTTATCAGGACTGACACCACATGCAGTAACCAAAGCCATTCCAACTATACCAGCATGTCAGGTGGACATTGTGAGGAAACCACATCCCACCTTTAAAGCCCCTGTGAAGTGTAGGTTTGGTTTTTCCTCACTTCATACATTTATCAAGTACTACAGAAAAGCCAGACAAAAAATACAAAGGGGCCAATGAAAGGTGCCAAGAGAAGAAAATTTTGTAGCACTCCTAAATAAAATTCTCCTGGCTTTTACCTCTTTTCAAGTTGATCTAGATTATCCTGAATAACCTAAGTTGGAAGGGACCCACAAGGATCACTGAAGTCCAACGTCAAATCGACCTCAGATATATTTGCTAATTCAAACTGCTGTCCTACAGAAATGACCAAAATGAGGAGCCAAAGCATGATTAATTATTTTTAAAAAGCTAGTAACTCAGTCAAAATGGGACAAAACACAGATGCTTCTCAACTCTTGCAAGCCAAATGGTTCTTCTGTGCTCAGGAACAAGACCAAAGGAGACTGGCAGGAGCTGCAAGGGCACAGGAAGTTCTGCCCCAAAAGGACAGCCCAGAGGTAGTAGCAGTGTGGTGGTTGAGCTTCCCCTCACTTCCCAAGAAATCAGCTTGATAAAGGGAAAGGTTGCAGCATGTCTTGTCTGCACAGGTGCTGCATCAGGAGATGGTATCAGGCAATCTTGGAGTGCAGTTCTCAAGCAAGAATTAGAATAAACACACTTGGAACTACCCCCCATATCCCAAGATACAAAGGCACTGGATTGTAGCCCTACAGGAACACTGCTGCATTCAGATTTTCCAGATGTGAATAGAACAGTTCCTGTATAATTTTACCAACAAGGTTTGTGTCCTACTTCCAATGCCTCCAAAGCAATCACAGAAGTGCTTAATGAGACCACCCAACCAAGAGTCCTGTGGAAGGACACCCAAAAACTCAACCACATAAACAAGGGCTCAAAAGTTACTTTACTCAGGCAGCTGGCTCAGTTCTCCTGCAGCAATACTTCTGTAGAGGACTTAGAAAGAGTTCCTTCTGTTCATTTTGCCATGAAATCATTAAGGTTGGAAAACACCTCCATGATGATTGAGTCCAACCATTAACCTGGCATTGGCCCATTCAATGATGATCCTCTGGTCCACCAGAGGACGAAGCTAAGCTACCCACTTCCAGTTATCCAAAAAACAAAAGACAAGAATTATTACCCATCCACACAGAACAGAAGCATGAGCCCTTCTGAAATCTGACTACGCTTTCCTTGGCCTCCAGCTGTGGAACACTTCTGTTTCTGGAGACTCTTCATTTGATCTAAGGCACCTGGATAGAAGGCAAAAGTCACTCGTGCTGGATCCACAAAATGCAGGGAACTACCACTTGGAAATTCCAGTTTTTGGGTATTTATAGAATCACAGAAACCCAGAATGGTTTGGTTGGAAGGGACCTTTAAGTCCATCTCATTTCATTACACCCTCTGCCATGGGTGGGGAAACCTTCCACTAACCCAGGCTGCTCCAAGCCACATCCAACCTGGCCTTGGACACTGCCAGGGATTCAGGGTCAGCCACAGCTGCTCTGGGCAACCTGTGCCAGGGCCTGCCCACCTTCACAGGGAAGAATTTCTCCCTAATATCCAATCTAAACACATCCTTTCAGCTTAAAGCCCCCTTGCCCTATCAGTTCTTGCCCTTGTAACAAGTCCCTCCTCAACCTTCCCGTATATCCATCCCCTTTAGGTACTGGAATTCTCCTTGTCACTTGGGACAGTAGTGGATCCCTGCAGAAAATGTCCCACAGCATGTCTGCAGCATATCCAGGAGGTCTGACAATCACCAGGTCACCTGAGAACCTCCATGTCTCGGCCACACCACCCGTTTGGCCATAAACCAAAGTGACAAAGCTCCCAACATGCTCCCAAGCAAGGTGTGAAACACCATTTGCCATTCAGCACCTCTGGCCTAGACAAAAGAGCCGGAGATGTTAATGTACAAGAAATTATTTAGCATAACCAAGCTTTACTTGTCCCTCAAATTAATTCCAGATTTAATACTAGAACTGAATATGGATAAGCAGGAAGCATCCGTTACTGGTGAACTGGATGAACTGGTTTTTCATCACAGACATCCCCACATACTCTCAGCTGCCATACTTGGCACAGACACAGCAGAGTTGTTTTTGCCCTGTGAAACCAGTCAGCAGGAGCAGATGAGGCTCTATCAGATATCAGAAAATCACTTTGACTGGACCCCACCCCAGGCTGTCCTGGGAGGAGAGACTGGCTTCAAAACAAATAACATGAAAAAGAATCATCAGTGAAACTACAGAGTTTTACTGCTGAACTCAAACCAAATGTGGGAATGACTTCTAGTAGTAGGTGGATTTACTCACACAGGTCTTTCTGATAAAATTTTGGGAAAATAAAACTGAAGCATGGGAAGTTTTAGTCTATTTCTCTATTTGGTCTAACTCTGCTATGGCAAGAGAAGTAGACACAGAACATTCCAGCCAAATGTTGTATTTCCACTTAAAGCTATCATCTTCCATGTAACACAACATATGGGTCTGGCACGTGGGGACACGGCTTAGTGATGGGCTGGGCAGTGCTGGGAGAATAGCTGGACTCAGTCATCTCACAGGGCTTTTCCCACCTAAATGGATTCCATGATTCTGGAGTGCTCCTAGGGTTGGACGACTAAGAAAGATGAGCAGGACACAGGAATTCTATGAGTAAAAAAACAGTAACACTTTGGAAAACACACTCAAACCTACTAAAGCTAGAGAAGAACTTTTCTCCCCTGGAGACCAAAGTCATTATTTTAATCAAGACTGAATAATTTATGACCAAGAACTACCTACAACCTCAGAAATGGAAACAGAAAGAAATCTCCAGCAAGAGCACAAACCCTGCCCAGTTTATACCTTGCTCAGCACATCTCAGATGGGACAAGCAACCCCATTATCCTCAGGCAAATTAAGCACAAGTCCCACCACACATTTTCCAGCTCACAAAGTAAGATGTTAACGGTTATGAGCTCCTGCACCTCTGTCCTTCCCCTGTTCCCCATCTGGATCAGGTCTCCCTGGGGAGAAGGATGGAAAGGTCAGGGCTGACAGTCTGTAAACACTACCCATCCTCTCTCAGCTGAAAGGCTCCAGCAAACAGGAATTCAGAGCAGGAATAGCTGAGTGAATCACGCCTCTGAGAAGCTCTTTATCATCACGGCCAAGCTGAGGAGCAGAGCCCAGCTGCAGGCACTCTGGATCACACAAAGATCTTACACCATCGTTACCACCTATTAAAAGTGTCAATATGGCATCAAATGTGGCCTTTGAGGACCAGCAGAGCACTCGGCTTTGGAGGGGAAGCAGCAGAAGAATGAAGACCAGACTGTCAGTCACATTAATATTTAAAGGCTGTTCTGAACACCAGGATGACTTCCTGCCATGATTCAAACTTTTTTTATAATGATTCCTTCCTACCTTTCCACCCACTCAGCAAGATTGCTCCTCAAAGTTACTTCCATTTGAACAGAGCTGCATGAAGATATTTCCCTAATGGTGAATCAGCCCGATTCCAGGATTGATTTCACTACAATACAGCTGGAGACACAGGAACAGGTATTTAATGAAAGACACAGGCTTGAAAGGAAATTACTTGCAGCACAGTTAGCTAAGTAAAAAACAACAGCACTGTATCCTATATGCTTCCAAACACTTAGACCCCAATCTATGTCACGACCTCTCCTCCACTGATAAACCCACAGCACTACAGCTAGAAACCAGCTTCCAGGTGGTGTTAAATCATGGAATGGTTTAGGTTGGAAGGGACCTTAAAGCTCATCTTGTTTCCACCCCCTGCTATGGGCAGGGACACCTTCCACTAGACCAGGTTGCTCCAACCTGGACTGGAACCATTCCAGGCAGGCCTAGAGGGCAGCTGCTGTTTGTGTTGATATCCACAATCCAGGGTGAAGGAGTGTTTGATAAATGGCACAGAGACACTGTTCACAGCCACACAATCTTTCAGGGGAGCCCTTCAGATGTAGGAAAGGACATTGCAAATGAGAGGTTGGTGTAAAGAAGCCAAAGCCATCGTTGTTCCCCCTTTTCAAAGGAAAAGCTCACTCCCCCTTGAACTCAAAACTGTGACCTCTTTGAGTTATTCTGGAGACCCCTCCATGATAGGAACAACTTTTGTCAAAGTCTTGGTTTGTGACACAATTTCAGAAATCTGTCCAAACTGAAATAGTCAATGAATACCCCCTTCTTCAAATCAAAACAACCAGGCCTGGTCCAGGTCTGTCTGTGGTTTTGTGTGGCCCTGAAGGAGTCACCACATGCCAGAAATAAAACTGCAAATGCCTGGTGGATGAAACAACACCCTAAAAAGCAGGAATTCAGTCCCATAATTCCTTTTGAAATCTTTTAAGAAGAGACAGCCAAGAAAGCCCCACTTTGTGTTGGGATGGGTGAACTCACCCTGCTCTCTGCAGACACAGGACCACAATTCCTCAAAGCAGCTCCAAGATCATTGCTTTAGGACAAGGCACATCCCTTCCCACTGGGTTTTCCAACACCCACCCCATGTGCCTGGGTAAATATGTCTGGTAAGTCTCCTGATGTGGAGAGCACTTTCCAGACAAGATCTCCTACTTCCCACATGACTTCAAAGACTAGAAAATCCTCCAGGGCTCTCAACTGACTTGTTATAAACCCATAGATGTGAGCTCACCAGCTTCCACCCTCACACTGTGTAAAAAGTAGAGCCTTCAGCAGCAGAAAACTTCACTGGCTTTGCCACAGACTGGGACGAAGTGCTCACCCTCTGGAAAAGGGAAAGCAGCCAAGGTGCAGGTAAGAAGAAACATTTTGAAACCAGGACATACATGATGTGTTTGCTCATGTTTTTAGCCTCTACCAACTCATTTTATGAGTTCACACTCCTAAGTTTAGAGGATCAAGCTGGCTTTGCATGCTCTGCCTCACTGTGTGCATTAACAGCTTCCAAGGTGTCAGTGCTCTGCCTTTATTAAAGTGCAATTAATAAAGCCTTTGTTCCCAGCTCTGCTCTCTTCTGCATGGACACACATCTCCACAGGCTTCACATCCCTTAAAGCCTTCTCATCCCACTGCCTTTATCTCCCCACTTTCATGACATTGCATTTCTTATCCTGCTTCTGTCCTTCCAACTGGCCACAGCAAAATTTTCTTCTTCTGCAGCCATCCCGTTACTTACTCCTGGCAAAGGCACTGTTCCAATAATGAGAAAATAAGAGTTTTGAGATTTGCCCTGCTCCTGAGGAGACAAATGAACAGATTAGCAAATATCCTATCTTAGAATCACAGAATGCATAAAGTTGGAAAGGCTTTCTGAGGTCACCAAGTCCAACCATTAACTGAGCACTGCCAAGGCCACCACTTAACCACGTCCCCAAGTGCCACATCCACACATACTGTGAACACTTCCAGAGATGATGACTCCATCATGGCACTGGGAAGCTTGTTCCAATCTTTGACAACTCTCTCTATGAAGAACTTTTCCCCAATATCCAAAGGAACCCTCACCCGGCACAGCTTGAGGCTGTTTCCCCTTGTCCTGTTGTTTGATCCCTTGGAGCAGAGCCTGACCCCCACATCCCCAGCTGCCCCCTCCTGTCAGGGAGTTTTGAGGAGCCAGAAGGTCCCCCCTGAGCCTCCCCAGCTCCATCAGCTGCTCCTGGTGCTCGAGCCCCTTCCCCAGCTCAGTTCCCTTCCCTGGACACATTCCAGCCCCTCAATGTCTTTCTTGCTGTGAGAGGTCCAAAACTGACCCCAGGATTCCAGGTGTGGCCTCAGCAGTGCCCAGTACAGGTGGTCAGTCCTTACCCTGGTCCTGCTGGTCACACTATTGCTGACACAAGCCAGAACACTGCTGTGTTTTTGGCCATCTGGGCACACCTGGGCTCATGTTGACCATTACAGGTCCTTTCCCACTGGGCAGCCTTTCAAATACCAGCTCCAGGCCTGGAGTGGGGCTGTTGTGATTTAAGTGCTGGACCCTGCATTCAGCCCTATTGACCCTCACACTACTGGCCTTGTCCCATGGATCCAGCCTGTCCAGATCCCTCTGCAGAGCCTTCCTGCCCTCCAGGAGATCCACACTTTTGGTGTGACCTGGAAGAGGGCCTTGCTCTGGTGCCTAGCTATTACCCAAGCCAAGGAAGGGAAGATGGAAAGTCAAATACTTTCCCCACTCAGACATGAGAAATATCCATTTTGGGGGGTTTTTTTTGCCTTTTCATCTCCCACTCAAGAGCCTTCTGGTTACTTTGAGGATCTCCCACTGGATATATTCCAACTCCCCTGCTGTACCCCAGCAGCTCCTCTACATAGAAATCAGCAGTTATCTGTGCTTCCCAGTCAGCACTACACTGACCTGGTTTCAGTGTCCTCAATGTTGTGCAAAACAACAGAAAAACTGAAAAAGTAGGTCAAAATTCTCTGTTGCAATTTACAGTGGGAACAGCAGTGACAAAGCTGGCTGCCAACTACAGCAAGCAGGTGCACGTCACATTGGATGCCCCTCACTTGGGAGATTCTCCCCAACCTTGGAGGCTGCAGATGCTTTTTAAACATTATGAATTGCTTCTATTGCATCATTTGACCCAACAATTTAATCTTCAGCTTGTGCAGTTAGTTTTGTTCAGTGCTTCACAGGCCGAAAATAAGGAGGCACACAAACAATATTTAAGTCTATATTGCTGGGAAGGGAGAAGGATGGACAACTGAGGATCACTACACTCATTCATTACCCATGAATGGCCCAGGACTGTCAAATTTGCATCCTCCAATTACAGTTTTTACAAATAGGGATGAATCCAAACGAAATCGTGCCTTTTTCCATCTGAGTGAAGTGAACTTCCGAGAGCTCTTTTCCTTGAAGACCCTGTGAAATTGCTAAAACACATTAATTGAGTAATCCCCAACTAAATACATTGGCACGTTAGTTTTCCAAGTGATCTCAGTTGAGTGTTTCACAGAGAGTGATCCAAGCACCCATTCTCTAAGTTCATTCCTGAACTTTGCTCCCAATCCCCTCTACAGAAGCTCAGCACGAAAGCCAGGAATGTTTGGAAGGGAAAAACTAATTTAGTTGGAAACTTAGTTCTTCCACATGAGCAGAGTCAAAAAAAACGCAGAGTCAAAACAAAGCATAGAACATTTTCCAGGGAAGTGGTTTGTGAGATCAATTCATTGACTTCTCTCTCCCAAACGAGTCCCAGCCAAACGTGTGCCAGCAGCCAGGGATGCACATTCCTATAGATGTAAAAAGGACTAGAGACCATAATCTGTCAGAAAAGGAGGGTCAGTGCTGTTTATGAAGAGGTAGATTATACTGGAACAGCTAAAAGAACAGCTGAATACAGGAATAAAATGAAAAAATCCCCTCATGAAACCTGAGCTCTACATATTTTTTGGGTTTTTTTTTTTTTTTAGGCTGGGCAGTGAAAAAGTTGAAGTGCAGCTGCCAGACCAGCACCCCTGTACCTCCTGAGGCTTGAGCAGACATCAGGCTCACATCCCTCTGTAGAAATCCCAACCGAGTTCCAACGCCTGGCTGTGAGCAGCACATCCCTGTGATCTGTGCAGGTGCTCAGTTCATTCTCCCCACCAGCCCCAGGGCTGCATTCCCTGCATCCCAGGAGTCCTGCATCCTGCTGTTCCTGCCTGGAGGGGACCCTCACACTGACAGGACTTTTGGGATCTATCTCCTGACAGTACAGCTTTACAGTCCAGTGTTTAGAATCACTAAGGTCAGAAAAGACATCCAAGATCATCAAGTCAAATCTTTGAACAGCTTCTCAAAAATCCTGGTGGTCAGGATACCATTTCTGCTTGCAAAACAGGCTGTGTAAGGCCACGTAAGATCAGGTTTCAGCAGAAATATGTATTTATGGGGATGCTACAGAGGAAATGAGGAAAAACCTGCCAGCAGCAAAAGCTCTACAACAGATTCTGCAGAAGTTCTCTTCTCTGATATCCTGGCATCATAAACCTGTAGGTTATTTTTCCTCTTAAAATACCAGGTTGTTTAACAGCAAAAAGAGAGGTGCAGATGTGCCTATACCATCCCCTTCCTTCCAGGCAATGGATTTGAAGAAGAAAAGGGCAAAGATGACTTCTAGACAACCACGTGCATCCATCATCCAGGAACACGAACCCACAGCACACGAATTCAGCTACATCCATGGTGGTTGATGGATGTAGTTTGCACTTAACAGTATCAAAGCCCTCGACAAGACCACCACAGGAGCTCAGGCCTCTGGAGCAGCTTTGGATCGCTGGCAGCAACATCACTTTTACAGATTTACAGCCCAACTTAACACAGATGCACCTCAATCACCTACGACTGTTTTATCTGTGCTCTGTCTGGCAAGGAAAAGCAGCACAGAGGATAAATTGTGGACAGGCTCAGACAGCTTGTAAAGACTGGTGAACTTGGCAGCCAAACACAACTTCCCTCTGCCCCAAAAACCTTGGTAGTCTCCAAACCATGAAATTCTTTCTTCTGTTTCAGAAAGGAAGGCAAGTATCAAGTTTAGAGCCAAGGCAGCTCTCAGAGTGTGTGTGGGGTGGGGAAAAGCCTCTCAACCAGAAGAAAAGTCCTTGTCAAGTTGTGGAGATGGGTGAAAGAAAACCAAAGACACCTTCATGTCAAGGGTAGGTAGAAGCTGCACTAGTGGAACCCAGTTTGGGATAACAGGGAGCCCTGAGGTGCTGAGAGCCTTTTGGCCCTGTCCCAAGGTGGTGAATCCAGCACACAACAGGTATGTGTTTCCCCTATAGAAGGAGATATTCCTGTCGAGTGCCATCCAGCATCCATAAAAAGTGTCATAACAGAACAGCAGTGAGGTGGGGTGCAGATGCAGGGTCTTTGTATTCCAACTTAAGAAAGCTCCAGGTCCCCAGGCTTGGCTTGTGGTTACCTGATGGGAACAGACTGTCTCCTCTCTGTCCCACCAATACCTAGAGCACTTCCAAAAGCTGAGCACAAACAAGCAGAATGATTTCTTTGCTGCCGCAGCTCAAAATGACACCAAACTTCTGCTAAGTCTCGTATCAGTTCCTAAAATGATCTTCAGACACCCCTGGTCAGATTCAGGATCAGCCTCCTGGTGCTCAGTGTTTTTACCTGATGGCTCAGGAGACATGAAAACATCCAGACTCTCACAGCATTGAGCTCTAAACATGGGTGTAAGGACTTCCTCAGGGTCCAATTGTCCACCACAGAGCAGCAAAGCCTTGGAGAAAATTCCACTCCCATGTAACAGGAATGAAGTACCTAATTCAGTGAGATGATTTAGTCACTGAGTGCCAAACACACCACAAATTGGGCATGGTTCAGCCTGGCTCAGGTGTGTCCTGCAGGGATGAGCAGCAGACACCAGCCAGAGCTCGTATGGCTGTAAGAGACTGCACACCCATGTCCCTCTGTGATTCCACATGTGACCCCACAGTAACTCCAGCAGCTGCTCCTCACCACCACACAGCCTCACACGAAGAGAGGATGAACAGATAAGAAGGGAACATGCCCAAGAACAGTGGAGTGGGCAGAAGTCTCAAGTACACTCTGTTCAGCTGAACTTTAAGACCTGGCCTGGCAGGCAAAGGCCAAAGATCCCACAGCAAACGGGGAGGAGAACTCTGCCAAGTCTGTGTCATTCCACCCCACAGACTCCTGACAGTGCCCAACAGATTTCATTCGAGGTTGCTCATCACTAGAAACTCCTTGTAAGAGCTGGGTAATAAACTGGAAACATGGTGATGTAAGAACTGGAAGAGCAGCACTTCTTAAAAAAAAAACAGTAATGGTGATGCCAACAGGAGAGAGATAGAGTGTATTAAGGGAAAACATAAGAAAACCTGATAGCCCATGATTTAATGTACATGTTTCTTCCTTTTAATGCTTGAGCTCTTACCTTCCCCTTTTGTGAAGATATTGCCTTTTGCAGCAGTCATGGAGAGAGGAGTGGACTATGCTGTCTCTTCATGTAATGAGACATTTGGCAGGAATTTGACTGACCTCACCTACTTATTTTGTCTGCAACTAAAGCACATCTTGAAGAGGAAACTATGTACCTGAGACCTACATAGGGAGAGAAATCTGCCCCAGCCTTTAATGGGCTGCTTTTTTGGAGGTGAATTGCTATCAGACAGGGGTTACTAACCATTCACCTGCTTATGAGGCTTAGAGCACAAGGGAGATGGAAAGGTAAGAATCACAACCCCTAAGTAATAAATCCTGCTAGTCTGGGCTTAATAAAAACAGTGCTTCAGCCTAAGCAACTCAGTGCTGTTGCCAGCACCTTGATTCCTTTCCACCTCTGTTTTGGGAGAGGAAGGTTTTAATTGGGATAGATAAGGTCCATTAAAAACTGTCAGAGTTTGATATTTAAGGCACTGTTACACTTAAAGCCTGAAACCTTCTGCAGCAAATTTGTCTCCCCTTCCCAGTATGGGATTATAAAAACTCCATCATGCCAGCACTGCAGTCCCAAAACAAGCTGTCCCACCCCAAAACCCACCTATCTCACAGGGCAGCATCCTCAAGGCACATAAAGAGCCAAAATTTCCTTCCTCTCTGAGATGTAAGACTCCCTAAATCTCCCAGATGTCCCAACTCTGTGTCCTGATGAAGCAGTTCAGCTGTCAGAAGGATCTGGATTACCTATGCAACTGAAAGGTGCTAGGAATTACATCCAGACCGAGCAAAATACCTGATGGAGAAACACAACCCCCTTGCAGGCAGGCCAGAAAGAAGATACTTAGATCCTGTCTCTCGCCTTTTAAATTTTCATTTCTTATAATTTATTCTTCTTTATTTATTTCTAAATGAAGCAAAGGTCACTCAGTTTGCTGGCAGTTGAGCTGCCTCCTCCCCAGTGCAAGGTCCACCCCTGGTTACTGGTCTAATTCTGTGCTGGTGGCTACACTACACAAACACCATCAGCTCCATAAAACTCTGCACTTCCTCAGGAGGGCAATTAGGCACCATAACCCCAAAATACACAGTCAGACAGTTGCTTTTGTTCACAGAAAGCAAATGTTTGTGCCGAGTTCCTTCCTCAATCTGGCAAGGAAGTGGCCCGTGGCACCTACCCACAGGGGGAAGCCATGCAGGAGCCACCAACCCTCCAAGAGCAGCCACATGGGTGTAAAAAATCATAATACTTGAAGATTTGTACTGTTGGTTGGTTTTCTGGTTTTTTTTCCTTCCTCAAATTTGAAGTTGTCAGCTCCTTAAAACTCTTCACACACTGGATGGGTATTTTAGCTCCTTCCAGGTGTATTAGGAAACACCATCCCACACCTCTCATTTTTCTACCTATGCTTTCACAGGTGCAGCTTTTTTGTAAAACGATGCCAAGATGAGATCCATGTGGTCCAGGTGGAGCAGCATCAGTAGAGGTGGAGTCTTTGCACTGGCATTCCTGTAAGGCCATCCTGCACACCAGAACAGGTCTGGGTGGCATGTGCAGCACCAGAGATGGCAACAAACACACCCTGGTTTCTCACAGCGACAGTCTGGAGAAGTTTCAGAGATGTCTTCTGCCAGTACCCATCCAGTTCTCACATGGGCATCATCAAGGTCATCAATTTTTCCCCCTCAAGTTCACAGTAAAGGGACAAATTTAAATTTGTGAAGGATTAGCCTGGTTGAGACATCACCATCCCTTCCTGGCTCTTCTGAACACAGGCTGGCAAAGAGAGGTGGTCAGACATCACCTGCCTTTGTACTGGGTGATGGACAATGTTCCCAGGAGAGTGTTAACGCCTACAAGGACATCTGCAATTCCCAAAATCCCTGCATACCAAGAAAAATACCATGGAGCTGTGGGAGGGGTGGGTTAGGTTGGATATTAGGAAAAAATTCTTTGCTCAGAGGGTGGTGGGATACTGAACAGGCACCCCAGGGAATAGCCTTGGGCCCAAGGGTGCTACAACTCAAGGAGTGTTTGGACAATGCTCTCAGGGACATGGGCTGTCCTGTGCAGAGCCAGGTGTTGGACTTGATGATCCCCGTGGGTCCCTTCCAAGTCAGGATATTCCATAAGCTGTGATTTTTCAAGTCACAAGCAATAACTCCAAAGCCATACCCAGCTTCCACAGCACATTTATTTTCATTATTAAGCCAGATATTTGGAAAAGCTGTTGTGTTAAGGTCATGGCAGCGGATTTAATTCATGTCACCTTCTGCCACTGACACTGATAACCCTTTATGTGCATCTCAGCACTGTGTCACCACCTGATGCTTATCTGACAGGTCAATCAAAGGCACTTCAACAGTGAGTGAACACCTGAGCTCCCTTTCTGAGGTCACCTTGCTGTTTTGGTTACATCCACTACAATTTGGGCCAGAAGAGCATCACCACTGGAGCTACTCAATGCCCTAAAGGAGGGATACTGGATTACCAACCCACAGCACATCCAGTGAGGGCAAATGGCAGGAACAGGCAGCTCTGACACAAACACTCAAGCTCACGGTGCATCCGATGGAGCAATGTCAGCTCGAGGAAGCAGCCTGTAAACCAGCAGGGAAATAAGCTGAAGGGATGGTTCTGTTCCAGAGAGGTAATTTTACATGACAACTCTTCCTGCTTCTCTCCTTTCCCTCTTGTTAAGGACTTTGCACAGGTCACGTTTGCTCTAAACTCCAGACGTGACTATGTAAAGGGAATATTGTGCCAAAACAAACAAATCTTCCACCCACTTGTAATCCAGCAATGCATTAGGAAGGAAAGACAAGGCACACACCACTGAAACTATAAATACCCACTAGTATGGACAAGAGGGAAAGCTTGTAGTTAACAAAAAGAAGGATTTTGCTGCATTCCTCAAGGCATTAGACTTATGTGTTGACATTCCTGTTTCAGAAGTTTCTAACCCTTTCCTGTGTTTATAGACTGGTTTGGGTTGGAAGCTCAGCTCATTCCACCCTCAGCCATGGGCAGGGACACTTCCCACTATCCCAGGCTGCTCCAAGCCCTGTCCCACCTGGCTTTGGACACCTCCAGGGATGGGGCAGCCACAGCTGCTCTAGACATCCTGTGCCATGGTCTCTCCATCCTCAGAGAGAAGAATTTCTTCCCAATATCAAATCTAACCCTGCCCTCTGGCAGTGGGAAGCCATTCCCCCTTGTCCTGTCCCTCTAGACTCTTGTCCAAAGTCCCTCTCCAGCTCTCCTGGAGCTCCTTTAGGCCCTGGAAGGGCCTCTAAGGTCTCCCTGAAGCCTCTTCTCTTCTCCAGATGAACACCCCCAGCTCTCCCAGGCTGGCTCCAGAGCAGAGGGGCTCCAGCCCTTGGAGCATCTCCGTGACCTCTGGACCAGCTCCAGCAGCTCCACGTCCTTTCTTTGCTGGGACCCCTGTGCTGGAGTCACCTCTGCAGGTGGGGTCTCACCTGAGTGGGGCAGAATCTCCCCCTGCCCTGCTGCCCAGGCTGGGGAATCACCCAGGGCCCTGGGGTTTTGAGGCTGCCAGGGCTGTGCTCAATCCCTTTTTCTGCCCAGCCTGTATTTGTGCTTGGGATGGCCCTGGTCCAGGGACAGGACATTGCCCTTGGCCTTGTTGAGCTCCACGGGTTTTCCACAGTCCCATCCTCCAGATCCCTCTGCATGCCATCCCTTCCCACCAGCCTATTGACAATAACAAACTTGGCATCAATCCCACTTCAGAAAGAATTCAAAGACCCTGAATTTCTCCACCGTTATGATAAAGTCATAGGAGACCAATCCACACATATTCCCTCAGAGAGGAAAATAATGAAGCACCAGCTCAGCTGTGCAGCACAACACAAAGGAATCCAGATGGGAGTGGACCTCTCATCCCTGTCCACAGAAAAAGCTTCAGAACTTGGGTGCTATTAGACACTGGATTATCCAAAAACTGAAACTGCATTTCCTAAGACATCCTTGAATTCACTTACTCCAGCAGCAGTAGCTATAGGAAGTGTGTGCAGCTCCATGAAACTGTATTTCCCATCCTAGAATGACATAATAATTAGTGACACTGCAGAGAGAAGCCTAAAGGTTCCTCAAGAACCAAAACCTGTGATACAGCAACAGTTTGGTGCAAAGAGATTAAAAAACATTTTATGGACTCCTGGGATTAGCAGTGAGAGAAACTGAAGCCAATGCTCTGCAAGAAAACACTGAACAAGGAGTGATAATCAGAGGAAGTCTCTGGAGCTGGAAAGTGTTTATTCTACCTCTCACACTCATCTGGACTTCAGAGTTAAGTTTAAAACAAAGCAGAGATGCCACACAGGTACTCACAGAGATCTGTAGCCAAGGGAAGCACATCCTGATGATAAATTCCTTTATACTGCACTGCATGGCCCTGGACTCATGGCTGGCACATTTCTTCACACTCAACTTCAGCACTTATTTCACAAGTTACCTCACTGAGCAGAGACATAACACCTTTTTCCACCCTATTAGTTTTAACACCATCATCTAAAACAAGACATGGGGGGTTGTCCCATGCAGGACTTGCCTCCAAACCATGGGAGAAGTCAGTTCCTACCGAGCCTCTCTGCCCTCTGAGAGGCACCAACCTCCCATCTAAATCCTCCCCCACCACCAAATCTTCACTTAAATACAGGCTGAGCTCTAAGAATCCTTTGCTGGAACCCTGCCTCCCTCAACCACAGATCCCCTTTAGGTGCTATCTTAAACTGTATTTCCAAGATTAATTACTCCATTACAGCACCTGTTCCCCATCCCATGCCAACAACACGACCTTGAGAAAGCTGGAAAAACAAGCCCAATTCTTCTGCCTACAAGGCAGTTCTTCCACAAGGAAAGACAGCACCTCTTGATTGCATCTCTAGACAACAGCCCAGTACTTCAGGCACTTTTTCAAACATTATCTTTTGTGGTTTGGAACCCAAAAATGGCTCTGTACTCAGCCACAAAACACCCTTTTGAATCACCACATGCGGAAGAAAATTCAGGCTATTTCTAGCTGTGTCTTCTCACTCAGATCATGAGAACAGGCAGGTGGCACAAGGGCATTTCAGATTATTTGTGAGAAACTGATGCCATGACAGTGCAGGTGTGATGGACAAGCACCAGCCAGCCAAGCCCTGGGAGCACAGGAAGAGCATAGCAAATGCTCCGTGTTGGAGCAAAGGACTTAAAGACCCTCTCAGAACCTGTAATATCATTAATGCAATAGTGCTGGACTGGTTTTCCCCACCTCACTGAACTCACCCTGCTCTGGGTCAATCTGTGCAGCCTCCTGTTCCCACAGCTCATGGAACAGTGCCCTACAGCTTGGGCATGTGAGGTAGCTCATCCCTTCTTGAACCTGTGACCTTCAGAGCTCATTTGAGGTCAACCACCATCCTTGTTTACATCCAGCAGCTCCATGTCTCCAAAGATGGCATCCCAGAAAAAGCAAAACCTGATACAATTTCACCATGGCCAATGTAGACATCTGCATCAGAAAGGTCTTTTTAACCCATTTTCTATTTCCATTGATAGGCTTGAAGACAAGAATTGGAAGAATACTGTTTTGTCACAGAAACTGCCCAGATTTGATTCTCACTCACCTGGAGAAGAATGTTTAGGTGAGAAGGAAACTGAGGGCCATCTACCTCCTGCTACAGGAAATGTTAAAAATCAGACCTCCCAGCACCTGAGGGCAACATCACAATGGAAAACAAACTCTCAGCCAATGCTGGTCTGGTCATCATCCCTCCCAGGCTGCATCTCAGGACAAGGTGAAGCTGCACATGGAGAAGGGAACAACCTACCTAAATATAATCAACCCCTTGTTTGTGATGGATCATTGCTCAACCACATCTATAAAATACCAGTCTGATGTCCCCAAGGGACCTGGCTTCATTACGTGCACTCTCTGAAGTGATTTACAGCCCTGCAAGCCTCTGCTGCTGCTTGAGGAAGAAAAAATTACAACAACCATGTATTTGCCTGTAGAAATCACATCACCTGCCAGCTGGCCAGGAAGGAGCTTGGATAGTCTGCAGCTGATCTCTCCTCTTCCACGGGCCACAAGTGCAAATGCTGCACAGCACAACCTGGGACCACTCACACCAAAGGACATTTGACAGGAGATGCCACTTCCAGGAGCCAAGCTCTTCTGGTGTCCCCTGAAACACTACCAGATACAGCTGAAGACGCCCAAGTATCCTCTGACATGTCTTACACAACTGCATGCTGAGAAAATGAAAGGATTAATATGATTTTATAGTCTTTTCCAAGGATTATGCCCTGGATTACTGTGTTAGGTGCATGTTAGCAGTGGGGTTTGTTTGTTCTAAGGAAAGGTCAGTGGTACTGTATGACAGCTTCCCCAATTCATGCACATATACAAAAAGCAGCTTACACCTGATCTAGGAGGTAATCAGGTACAAAACTTAACAATCCAGTTTTTCCTGGTAGTAAAAAGGTAAAGTTTTTTCTTTAGTTTTCCTGGTAATGGGATTTTTTTTTCCCCAGGAAAGCAATCAGTGAGACCAAGCCTCCACCACAGCTCAAAACCAGCCTTCTCAGCTCTGTTTACAACAGCACAGCCACAGAGTTTGGGTGTGAGTCAAAGCTCCATCTGTACAGCAATCCACATTCTCGTGGAATCATGGAATGGTTTGGGTGAGAAGGGCTCTGAAAGCTCATCTCCTTCCAACCCTCCACCATGGGCAGGGATGCCACTCACTACGACAGGTCCCTTCTAGATTTGATCTTAGTCTTTCAGACACACAGGGAGTGTTTCATACTCAATCATCTGCAAGTGCTGAAGCTCAGAAAGGGGGGTTAAGGTGATGAGAAAAAGCTCCAAATTCTAAGAATTGAAGCAATTAAGTGTTTATGCCTCCAGACCCATGACCCAAACGAAGTGAGCAGCAAGGAAACGTTCCCAGATAAAAATCAGTTTATCCCAGCAACATCTTCTATCCAAATCTACCAGCACTTCCCAGCAGCTGCCCCAGGTGAACCCCCAAATGGCCCCACAGCATCCCAGAGGCCTGAAACATTGCTTCTACAGCACAGAGCAGCTCAGGCTCCTCCAGCCCATTCCAGGGATGTAACCAGAGACCATGAGCAGAGCATTAGTAGCTCACCAGCCAGGCTGAGACAGGCTGAAAGGTGAAATTAGGCAAAGGCAAGGCAACTCCAGCCAAGTGGAGCCTCCCAGCACTGGCAGCCATGGGTCAGGGTCACACCTCCCACACTGCCAGGGAGGGATGGTTACAATGAGGAAGGAGAGAGTGGGAGGCAAAGCCAGGCTTTAGGTGCCTCGTTGGGGCTGAGGGAACAACAAGATGAGAGGACATGGCCTCAATCTGTGCCAGAGGAGGTTCAGGTTGGACATCAGGAGGAATTTCTCCTCAGAAGGAGTTATGAAGCATTGGAATGGGCTGCTCAGGGAAGTGGTGGAGTCACCATTGCTGGAGGTGTTCAAAAAATGACTGATGGTAGGACTTACTGTTCTCTTCTAGCTCAAAAGGTGGTGACTGGTCAAAAGTTGGGCTTGATCTTAAAGGTCTTTTCCATCCTAAATGTTTCAGTAATTCTGGGATGAGATGATTCTGACTGAAGAGCTGAACAGTTTGGTAACCCAGGTTACCAAACAGGCATGCCTGGTACACACACATCAGATGTGCACCACAGTTAACATCCAGCTACCCCAAAAGGCACCTTCTTGGTCCTCAATCCATCAAACACCCTCAAGTCTCTCCTTTTCACCAGTTCTGGCACTTGTCTGATCTCTCAGTGAGTCAACTCCAGAACTGCAGGGCTGGCTGTCAGCTGAATCCCAGACTGGACTGGGTTGGAAGGAATCTTAAAGCTCACCCAGCTCCATCCCCCTGCCATGGGCAAGGACACCTTCCACTATCCCAGGGTGCTCCAAGCCCTGTCCAACCTGGCCTTGAGCACTTACAGAGGTGGGGCAACCACAGCTTCTCTGGGCAACCTGTGCCAGGGCATCACCATCCTACTGGGAGGTTAAAAGAAGCCTCAGAACCAGCACAAGGATGACACACACCATCCTTCCCAGTGGGATCAGGTTGTCACACACTGTTGCTGCATTAACTGGACAGAGAAGGAACTTGGGGACATTTATGATTCCTCTAACACCCCACAATACACACATGAACTTAAGGAGTTCTGCTTCCCCTGTCCTTTGGTAGTTTTCAGTAGCTTTGTGTAACAATGGCAGAACATAAAGGCTCTCATTTGTGTTATGCTTAACACACTGGTTGTGCTAAGCAGGAACAGCTTTCCCTCAAACTGCAGACACACCTTCTACCCTCACAGGTTTCTGGAACACTGGGATGTAGCACATCCTCTACCCACCATCCCATCAGGAGAAAACAGGACAGGAAATGCTGAATTTCAAAACTGGAAGATGCAGCACAAGGGAATGCTAGTTCAGGATGCTACTTCAAGTACCAGCTGTACATCTCACTACAAGTAAAGGATATTCAAGTTACCTCTGGCTTAACTGGTGCCAAAATTTTGTGGCAGACACCTAGAACTTCTCAAAAATTACCAAAACAGAGTCAAACAAGTACCAAAATCCCTAATTTTGGAGCATCCACACTGTGTCCTGAAGCATTTCCAGCACTGGAGAAATCTTATTTTCCAGCAGAGGCACCCCTAGCCTAAACAAGCAGATACTTTGATCTCCAAAACCTTGAAAATACCTGCAAAGCTGAACTTCTCTACCCAATTCTTACTTTTCAGGTACAGAGCTACCACCAGTACACCCCCAGTTACAGACCAGTAAATTTCCTCTTGAAGATCATCTGTCCAGTGCACACCTCCATGTCCAAACTGCACAAGAAGCAGCACAATGGGAGCAAGATATCCTTGTGGGGAAGGGAAATGGCACAGCTCTGCTTTGATTTGTGTAGTCTCTGCAGACATGGACAAGAAAACAGACCAAAAAATCCACGTTGCAGGTAGTTCACCCCAGCAAAGAATGCCTGTGCAATCTTCCCCCACACAAAGTGGTCCTGGATGTACAGGACAAACCCCCAGAATGGGGATGTTTCAGAGACAAGAGCTGCTGGGAACTTCTTGCAGTGACCACCAGGACCACTCACCCCATTGGGTCACTCTCTTCCCCCAGCTGGAAAACTGACACAGGAGTTGGTTTCCCATGGAAATATGAAATAGAGAAATAGAAAATAGAAAATAGTCTAGCAAAGAATACAGTTCATCACAGAAAACCTATGGACAGCAAGATTCCCACCAAATAGAATTAATCCATACAGTGCTAATTGATAGAATTAATCCATACAGTGCTAATTGCCCAAGTAACACTAACTGTTGTAAAACAGCTTAATCCCATCCCCCTGCTCCCAACACCACATTCATGGAAACACTAAAAACCACAGACAAGGGCTCACAGTACACCACAAAAATCAGGATCCATCATTACTGGACTCAAACTGCAAGGCCTGCAGTGGGATTTTAGCAAGGAAATGGAAATCACACTGGCATACAATTGTTCCGCCCCCCTGTTCGCCTTCACACATTTCTCACAGGTCAATTTTAAAGAATTAAGTCTTGTTCAGTGAAACATCTGGTGGCTGTTGCTAGAGGAAACCGACTATCTGCAACATTGGAGCAAAAATAATGAGTTACATAAAAGCCAGACTGCATAAGCAAGGACAAGGGTTTTGCCAGTCTGTGAATCTCAAAACCTTATGTGAAACCTCAAGTTTAACTTCTGGGTTAGAATACAATGAAATCAATTCACACACATTACAAAACCCACAAAGATTTAAGTTTTCTTTCAGTTTATGAGGATATAATTGTGATGTATTGGAATTAACTTTCTAGCTAGCAGCTGTCCTAAAGATTTTCTGCAAAGAGCACAGACAGATGAATTACAGCTTAAAAACGGACCATTTCAGCTTTAGGCACTTTCAGACTTAGTTCAAGACAGAACAAGTTCAAGAGCTAGAGAAGAGGGTTTTCATCTTTCACTACATGAGTTTTCCCATGCCTAATGGAAGAATATTTTCCCTTAATGCTAAAGATCACCTTTTCCTCAGGGTTCCTCAGTGTCTGGAGACCAAAACGGACCAGCTGAGGCTGCACTGGGCTGAACAGGAGGAGTGATTTTGTGGGAGAAGTTGAGAGGAGCTCTAAATTATCACCATACACATCCACAAGACCAACCAGAAGCCTTTAAGATTTCTGATCTTTGATGGGTGCTCTCCAGCTCCTGAAATCCCACAACTGGAGGGGCAAAATTCCCAAGAACATCTCCAGCAGGCAGCTCTAATATATTGGAATTGCACTTCACACGATGTACCTTTCTACAAATAGATATTGCTGTTTTCTGAGGAGTGCTTAAGCACTTAAATAATCCAGAAGCCTGATGGATGACTAATACAGCTAGAAAGCTCCTTGTACAAAAAGAAATTTAGGCTTCCCCACATTACCAGGGTTGCTCTCAGGATGCAAGCAGGGTACAGAGGAGGCACCCACAGCCCTCACAGCTGTCTCCCTGCTTTTGGACATCAGCTTGAGGCTGCAGCTGCTGTTGCTCTTGTTCATTTATGCCATCCAGGGGAAAAAAAATAAAATTTGCACCTAAGGCCAAATTCCTCAAGCTGGACGTGGCTGACTGAGCACACTGAGGTCACAGTGCCAAGAGCCAGCTCCTCACTCAGATGGATAACTTCAGCACAAATGTGGGAGGGAAGCATCTGGCCCTGGTTTCACTGGAGCTGGGAAGAAGTCAGGCCAGTGCACCCTGGGCATCCTGAGGCAGGGAACAAGCAGGTGAGGACACACACAGACAAGTAATGGCATGAGGCAGAGTGCTGGCTCACAGCAGCACCAGTGGAAAGCATAGAATGGGAAAACCAGTGTGTCTGTAAATATTAAATTAAAATATACAGCAAGATAAAAGGAGGCAGGAACAGGAAACAAGCTTCACCCTAGTGAAAAAGCATGCAACACACACAAACCTCAGGAAATAGGTACATCTAAATAAAAAAAAAACTTCCCAAGATCCCCGACATCTTACAGGCAGGATATACAAAAACAAGCCAGCGACTTCATTTGCAAAAGAAACCCTCCACAACATCACAACAGCAAAGCTTTAAGACTGCAGGGGCTTCTCTTTGAGAAAAAAAATAATGTGAAAGAAGGCCCAGGCAGATGACATAGCTTCTGCTGGGCTCACAGAAGATATTAAAGCACTGTACTGCACCAGCCTGAACTGCTCAAACGGAACACTTTTCAACAATTAATGGCACTCCTACTACTGTCACCAAAAATAGACAAATTGGTTTTAGGGAATGAAGCTGCAAAAATAATGTGAGATACAATATCAAGCAAAATTGGAACCAGATTTCTCCTCCAGGCTGGAAGCTGCTGAGAGGATGAAATTGTGGCCCATCCACTGTGGCCTCCCCACCCCCAGCTGAAATTACCAAAAAGCAAGAGCTCATGAAGCTTTCTACAGAGAAAATTCTAAATGGAAATTACAGTTTTAAAAGAATTTGTTTTGTCACATCACTTTGGCCAAAAACAGAAACAACGTTCCCAAAGGATGCTGCACAATTATGGCCCTAAACAAAACAACCCAATGACTTAACCAGGATCACTTAGCCTGCAAAGGAAAAAAAAAATGTTTATCACTACATAAATGCATTTTCAGAAGTCCAAAAAGAGAACTCTAGTGCCAGTTTCAGAATTTATGTACACCCCAACAACCCCTTGTGCCAAACAGGGACTTGCACTCCCTGAAGGAGAACACTTACTGGTTTATTTTCATGAAATCAAGTGATCTACCCCCACTGGAACCAGACCAACACTCTCACCTACAAATACTATTCCATTTGATTTCTGGAGAGGAAAATTTTCCCAACCACTTCAGTTTGGAGTTTTCTGCTCCTTCCGTAGGTGAGCTGTTACAAAACAGGTAACCTGGCCCTTATTTTGTTTATCACACAAACACTTACACAGAGAACACAACAACTCTGCTCTCAGTTCACCACAGAAGACTCTGAACTCTCCCTGCCTTTAATCCTGCCCAATTTCCTTGTTTGTCACTCACAAGCAACACTGCAGCTACTTCTCAGCTCCACACCTATCTTTCTAAAAATAATGCCAGGGAAAGGAAATCAGGGATGTAATTTCCCAGATAAGTTGCTTCAGATGAAAAAATGCTGACAAAACTGAGGGGGGAAAAAAAATCACAATGGAAATAAGGAATAAGAATTGAACAACTTACATTTGGTCTCTAAGCAGCCTTCCATAGGCCTGGCAGATATTTAACTGATAATCCAGATAAGATACTGGATTTTTAGTGTCTTGCCTTATCTAGAGAATCAAAGAATCACAGAATGGTTTGGGTTGGATGGGACCTTAAAGATCAGCTTGTTCCACCCCCTGCCAAGAGCAAGAACAACTTCTACTAGCCCAGGTTGCTCCAAGCCATGTCCTGGCCTTGGGCACTTCCAGGGATGGGGCAGCCACAGCTGCTCTGGGTACCCTGTGCCAGGGTCTCACCACCCTCACAGGGAACAATTTCTCACTTGTATTTAACCTAAATTTCCCCTATTTCAGTTTGAAATCATTCTCACTTGTCCTGTCACTACAATTCTGGATGAACAGTTCCTCTCCAGCTTCCCTGTAGCCCCTGCAAGTCCCAGAAGGTGCTCTGAGCTGTCCATGCAACCTTCCCTTCTCCAGGCTGAACACCCTCAGTTCTCCCTCTTTCCATAAGGGAGACACCTCTTATCAAACACAGGTGAGTTTGGGGTTTTTAGGAAGGAATATTTGAGCCCCCAAGCTAAGACACTCCAGAATATCAAAGGCATGTGACACTCACCACACGATGTCTAACTCACTTCTCAGTCTTGTTATCCAAAATCACAGGGCAGTGAGTGCTGGGGCACGGGAGCAGCAGAGCAGCCAGGCACTCATATCTGTACTGAACCTGGTAAGGAAGAAAACACATTTTGGGAAGTCTCTGTGCAACAGTTCACACCAGTGACTTCCAATCTTACTGTATTCTGCTTAAAAACAAAAAGGTCATTGTTTAGTTTCAGCTGGATATGGCAGCTTTCAAGCACTGGGGATGAAACAGAGCCAA
Source organism: Trochalopteron elliotii (assembly GCA_024734555.1). NCBI lineage: Eukaryota > Metazoa > Chordata > Aves > Passeriformes > Leiothrichidae > Trochalopteron > Trochalopteron elliotii. The sequence continues at coordinate 271,306 of JANPWX010000352.1, forward strand.
ACCCCATTGCTCATAGGAAAATCAGTCTCCTTACCCTATGTCAGGGGAAGCTCATAGCTTTCCATGCAACAAATAATGTGAACTTTAGTTCAGAAGACAGTGTTTGTTTTTTTTTAAATAGATATTTCTCTCCCTTCAGTAATTGGAGGTTTGTTTTTTGCTAAACTGTGTTTCCCCACCTCAGGAAACAGGTTCCCAAACCTGAAATCCCTTGACACAGTGTTCCTGGGCTGGCTCCATCTCCTGCTGTGCTCCAGGCACTTTGGTCAAAAGGAAGCACAAGGGTTTTTCTTGTTTGTTTGTAACTTTCTCCCTTTAAAAAAACACCCTCCAGAGAACAGGGTCCAAACATTTCTGAGGGGGAGTTCACTGTAAGACAGGTGAGGAAGTCAAACCAAAATGAAACTATTTCTGGGTAACTCTGCCCAGAGACAGCCTGCTCTGTTCTGCACTCAAAACTTGGGTATGTACTTTCCTTTGGAAGAAAACACATGGACAGTTCTAACAAAAATGAAAATTTTCAAAAGCAACTTTAAGTTCTGAGAAGCTCTGACTGTGATCTAAAGTTTCTTCTGAAATACCACGGGAGACTCCCTTACACAGCCTACAAACAACCAGCTCCCCAATGGGTATTCAAAGCTAAGTTAGCACTTTACCCTTATTTTTCCAACTGTTACAGCAAGGTAACAGTAAAGGTCCATATTAATTTCTTAAACCAGAGGGTGTTTTTGCTTTTTCCAACATGAAGTGCAAGAGAGACTGAAGCCACCACGGCCGTGCTGCTGAGTGACACCACTTTGACTGAAGCACGTGGGAATTTGGTGTCTCCCTCTGCCCTGTCCTTTCAGGAACTTGTGGTCAGTCCAGTCCAAGTCACATCCATGCTCTTCTAATGTTGTTCATGGTTTCTGTCCTCAAGAAGCATGGAGGATTGCTCAGTGGTGTTGTAGCAGACCTTGAAAGTCCTCACGAGCTCCCAACAGCTATCATTAATTAATCCTCCTCTACAATTATCCAGCACCAGCTTCGGAATGAAGCCAACCACCAGTGTGAGGAACACACACCACTACTCCAGTGTACAAGCAGTGACACTCATTCCTCTCAAATGAAAAGGCATTAGGGAGCTGAATGTAGCCCTCAATATAAAATTTGCTGTGAAGCATTTAAGGCCAACTTTTGTTCTAAATGACACTAAAGTAATTTCAAGTTATTTGACCGGGTCAGAGGCTGCAGCAAGGAAGAACCAGCCAAACTTGTACCAAACCAAGACCTAAAAGAAAGGGAAAACACAAGCACCTATTCACAGGAAAACAGGGATTGCAGCTTTATTTAGTCACTTGTCATCCACTCCTGGGCAAAAAACTGGAGCATCCCATTAACGTGACAGTCCACATATTTAAATGCTGAACACCCTTTCAGCTCTGCTGTCTTGCCACTTGGAACATGCCCAATTTAAACTTAGAAAACCAAAAGCTCTGCATAAAAATCCTGGATGGGTTCATTGGCCAGAAACTCACTCAGTTTCCTTATGCCAATCCCAATGTTCAGGGGTGACTCCAAACAAGGAAGTGAAACAGAAGACTCTATTTATAATACACTCCATGGTACAATGATTCACTTTAGGAATAAAGGTATATAAATCATCTCATGCCACCCTAAAGTTCAGGTTTGAACCAGGGGTTAAGCATTACTCACGTTCTGCTCAAAGAACAAGACGACCAGCACATTACAGAGGATCAAAGTGTAATGTGGGAAAATCCGTGCACTGGTCAGACTCTGCCACTTCCCACTGGCAAGGCCAAGTGACAAAACCCACCCCCACCTCATTCAAGACCTTTTTTAACAGAGCTTTTGACCTGAAGGACAGAAAACATGACTCCCACATTCATAGAGACATGACTCCAGAGAGAGAGAGAACCTGAGGTTCAAAATGCAGAGCTTGGTCTCCCATCCCTTCCCTGGCCATCCACCCAGAAATCCTGCCCATGTTAAACGTGGCCAGGAAGCCAAGGAACCCCGTTCAGCTGCAAGCATGGCATGGAGCAGAAATGCACCTCTGGCAGCAGCAGAAAGCAATGGTTAGCAAGTGAGAATATGTGGACAGCCTGGTTAGAGCACCAGTTTATCACAGTAACGAGCTCCAGCCCCTCCCTTTCCATCCAGCTTTGATGCCCAAAGCCTGACATTATGGAGAATCCAGGGACCACGTGCCTGGCTGAAGGGAAGAATAAGGCAGAATGAAGAATGACAATGAAAGAGAAGTCTGAAACTATGACTAGCAAGTGGGACCCTTTCTAGCTCTTGACAAATAATTAACTCTTTTTGCACTTAATTAGCATCTTGAGACACTGAGCCCATTTCCTGTGACATCTCTTAGCATGGATGGTTCCAGTGAGGCCTTAGGCCCAGAGACACCTGGAGCTGAACAGGCCTTGATGTTTTACAACCATGCATGAGGATGCTCTGCTTTGTACAAGGCACTTCAGCAAGAAGGGTTACTTATTTTCCAGAGTGCCAAAGGCAGGAGGACATGAGGCATCCAGGGGTGTGGAGCTGGGCACAGGCCCCATACACCTGTATTCAGGACAAGCCCCTCTGCATCAATGAACAGACCCACAGCAAAGCTGTCTCTTCCCAGCACACTGCCAACAAGCAGCACGTTGGTCAGCCCTCAAAGGCCACTTTAGGAAGAAGTTCTTTACTCATTCCAGGTGAGGCACTGGAACAGAGAGACTGTGGACTCTCCACCCCTGTAAGTATTCAAGACCAGGTTGGACAGGCCTCAGGTGTCCCTGCCCATAGCAGGGGCAGAACAAGATGAGCTTTGAGGGCCCATTCAACATAAACCATTATCTGAATATCACAGAAACACAAAAACACCACCACAACAGCTGGAGAAGCCACAAAGACACCCAAAAAACCTTCAAACTGTCAGTGTGTGAGAACAGGGCTCCACCAGAAGCTTTAAGCTTTGCTGGTGGTTTTCTACACTACTTTTCAAAGCAAGGAGCAGATGAGAAGTTTGTTTCAGTTTCAGAGTAAAAACTAATGTCCTTGCAGGCATCATATGAAGAGCTAGTATTTACTACCTACAGCACACAACCAGGTCTTTCAACTCTTCCAGGGGCCAGGGAAATGCGTGCCAGCCTGAACCAGGAGGCATGACTTCTGTGGCCTAGTGCCTCCAAGGTGGGGGTACAGCACAGCCACTTTTTGGCTCCCCAAGGAGGACATGGCTTCTGCCACAGCAGGGAAGGTGACTCTACAAATCCACTTCTCCACAGTTCTCCCAGAAAGCTGGTACACAGTTTTTAGATCTTTCGTACTTCAGCTCAATATTTTATTACCTGTTAACAGCACAAAACTCTGGGTAGCACTTGGAAAAAGATTCTCAGCTTTAGGCTTGAGGTGTTTGTACTCTTCCCAAATTAAAGCACAAAGAACAACATTCAAATTCCAACCTAATGGACACTGCCCTACTCCAAAGTGTTCACACCACCGAGCACAGCAGAAAAGGTACAATGGCTCCCACCAGCATGAGATGATGGAATGCAATCTCAAGAGCCAACACTTGCATTGAGCTCTGACAATGAGAGTCTAGCTTAGCAGTGCCCAAGATGTGTAATTCTCTGGAAATAGGATGTGTAATTCTCAGAAACAAGAAACTTACCTGGAAAGCAGCCCATCAGTCTTGGACCAGTGGGGGTTCACATGAGCAGACTCCCAGTCAAAGCATTCCACACTCATATGAAAAATATAAGGTCTCTGCAGACCATTTCTGCTATGTGGTAAAGCCCCTTCAGGATACCCCAAGTGTACCAGACAGTTTCAGCATAAACCTTTAAATATATGAAGCTGAAGTTGTGTCAGGGGAGGGTTAGGTTGGATGTTAGGAAGAGGTTCTTCCCCCAAAGGGTGGTCAGGCACCAAACAGTCTCCCCAGGGAATGGTCACAGCCCCAGAGCTGCCACAGCTCAAGGAGCTTTTGGACAACACTTTCAGGCACAGGGTGGGACTGCTGGGGTGTCTGTGCAGCACCAGGAGTTGGATTTGATGATCCAATTCAGAGGTAAAATACCTGGCAAGAGGCAAAGAGGGGAACCAGAATAGGGCACAGCTAGCTTGACCTCCAGTTTGGAACAGCACCCATGCCCACACGTTTGGGAAGGGAAGGAAGAGAGTAAGAATATTATCCATTTTTCCACCTCTAGTGATTTGTATTTCTGGGCCTCCCCAACTCAGTTTGGGCATCTGAGCATTCTGGGTGTGATTGTTAGGGTTGTCCTGTCCTGACTCTGCTGATCCTTGTGGGTCCCTTCCAACTCAGGCCATTCTACAGTTCTGTCAAGAACACTCAGTGCAGCCTCTTCATGAGCGCGTCCAGTTTCTCTCCAGACTCACAGAAAGTTTTTGTAGCCACAGTAGTCCCTGGCTACCTGAACAACATCTGAACCCACCTCCTGTCAGCTCCATTAAATCCTCATGCAGCAGGAGTGGACTGTCCTCCCACATGCACCCCTGATGCTTTTGTGACCTGACTTACCCCCCCACTGACCCTTTAATGTCAGACAGATCCAAACAATCACTTCTTGGCAGAAGAGACACCAACTTTGACTGCACAGACCCAATAAACAGCATTTTGCTGTGAATCAATCAGCAACATTATCTGCTGATTATCAGTAGATATCAAAACCAGCAGAGCAGCAGTGAAGCAGAAAGGACCTCAGTGACACATTAAAGCTGTCTGCCCCCAAAACATGGAATGTAGCAGGGTCAAAAGGGGAAAAGTCATACATTGTTGAGTAGATTTTTCTGCCTTTTTTTGTCAAAACCAAACACATTCAACGCCTGAGGAAGAGCTGGACAGAGAGATGAATGCCTTCATGACTGCACTTGAAGCAAAGCTCCTGCTTGGACTCAGTAATTTGCAAATTCCTCCCTGAATACACCCCAAAGCTGATCTCTACATTCATTCTGCTCAGCTGAAGCAAAAGAGAGTCAGCCTTTATCCCACACTGTACTTGAGCTCTGCTCAGAACAGCCTTTATCAGGTCACACTGAGGTAAAAAAATAAAATTATACAAACCTGTGGCTTACAAAACCCATTTGGCATCTCCCCATTCCCTTAACTCATGAGTAGCCTGCATACCCCCAACACAGCAAGGGAATGCTGCAAACAGGGCTAGATCTCAATTTTGTATTTACAAAAAGAAAACAGCAAATATTTTTTGGAGTTACCTAATGCCATGCCCAGTGCAATCCCAGCACATGAAGGTTTGACATTCCCAGTAAGCTGCCTGTCCCTAACACATAACAGGGGCCTACACTTCATTAACAGCAAAATATTGAAGGCTTCAAAACTGATGCCAACCATCTTCACGATGAAAGAGAATAGAACAGTGCCTCAAATAAGACAAAAATAAAAAATTTAGAGAAAACATGAAGGCAACTTCAGGTAGAGTCTACTTGCAACACTGGAACACCATGGAATGATGTCCTTTAAATCTTTTGACTCATCAGGAAGAGAGGCCTGCTCATTCTAAATTAAATCTCATATGTTTTCCCTGACTGTACCTGAGGTATTCCCAGCATGCTTCCAGCAGCAATCATTCCATATGATGTGGTTTGCTGACACCTCAGCCTGGGAGCACAGAGATGTGACAGCTCGGCCGAGGACGCTCATGAAGAGAACTCTAATTTACCCTTTCAACGTGAGCCTCTGCTCCCAAACCCTGACCTGTCTGGTACAGCTTTCAGAGCCTGAAACTCAAACAGGGAAAGCCCACCCAAGGAGTATTTTACTTTTCACTTTGAGATGATTTAACCTTTTCCCCTGCAGCAGCTGCAGATACTGTGTAAGGAACAGTAGTCTGGAAGAAAGTGAACGTGTGGCTCAGGGAAAAACAAGCACATCTTAATATGAAACATCTGCTTTTTATTCTTTTTTTACTGCAAAAGAAATAGAGTTTTTTTCCCCTTTTGGCTTCCCCTGCAGCAAGAGCAGAGGGTATCCCATGACAGCACCCAGTAAGGGTCTGGGTGCCCTGAGTTCACAGAGAAGGGTCGAAACAAAGCATCCCACCTTGACTAAATATTGAGTTATGGAAAGTATTCCTAAGTGGGATTTGGAACTCTCATTGTCTTATGGAAAAAAGCTTTGGGAAAGACTCTGATCATGATCTGCCCAAAGTGCCTCCACACAGCACTCACTCACCTTATACCCCCCTGTGAAGCCCACAGTACTTAGCTCACACACTCTCTTTTACCATTATCACATTGCACTTTCCTCATATTTTGTATTATCATTATTTTCTTCTTTTCCAAGGATCCCTTTATGGGTTACATGAATCACACAGCTAATACCCTTCTAGCGTGTGTACAAGCAATGTTGCCACTCCCAGTGCCTCTGGGAAGAGGGATAAAGCCCTCCTAAATTTGAAGTTGTACTAAATGGCATTTGCTGTCAGACACTTCAGGTGTCAATCTCAACCCAGACTATCATGGAGCAATACTTTTAAAAAATAATAATAAAAAAATTAAAAAATAAACCCATCTAGTCTAAGGAGTTTTCTTGCAAGATCCCTTTGATTCACATCTGAAGATGAGCTTCTTCAGTTCTTCACATTCTTTTGAAGAAAGGATAACAAAGCTGTTGGAGCACTCACTGCTCTCAACCTGCACAGCAGTGATGATTTGCTCCACATTGCTCCCTTACTACATGGGTTTACTCAATCATTAACAGACTTGATTTAATGCTCTCTCAAACAGCCAGCTCAGCTCATACCCCTCTTCAGACCTAAGCACAAGCCAGTAACCCAAATGCAGACACTTAAGATCCTTTTTCCTTACTCGGGAGATTCAGAAATCTCACCACAAGCTCAGGTGACACCATGGGCTCTCTAAAGAGAGGGAGTGACATTGAATTAAGCTGAGCAGTCTCCATTCCTCAGGGTCTCTGCTGCTGCTTCTCAAGTTTCTAGGAGTCCTCAGGTTTTTTTGCTGCTTCTGGTTCTCTCTCTCTCCATATGTGAACCCCACAACAATCCACATGTGCCCCAAAAGTTGGGAAGATGCCTGCAGCCTAGAACTGCCACCAGGACCAAACATCATCTCTGAAGGAAAACCCACACATGCTCTCTGTATCATGGTGTAACCAAAGAGGTGCAGGAACCTGGTGGTTTCTCCCCTTATCAGACCCACTGCTGAGCAAGTCTAACTCATTATAGCAACAGGAGAAAACCAACACAACAATACCTGGAGAGCTCTGTGCCAGGTTAGAAACTCAGGGCAGTTCAGGAACAGGTTTGACAAGCAGTATATGGGAAAGGCAGGAGAAAATCTCCCCTTTTGGGCAGAGCAGGTACCTCTGCAGAGGTAACAAAAAAGACTTCAAGCTGTAAACATTCCACAATGGGATGTTTCAATCCCAGGGAAAGTATTGAAACACCAAGTTTCATGTTTAGGTATGAAACTACATTAACTGCCCCTCATCTGTGCTTAAAATTACTAGTTTAATAGGTCAGTGTCTGATTAATACTAGATTTTTAGCAGGCACAGATTAGGAAGCTAAAAAAGCAACCCACAGTTGGTCAGCCATGACACAAACACAAGGGACATACTGGAATCACCCCTATATATATATATATTTATACATATATGTGTGTGTGTATATATATATATGTACACTGCATGTAACTAGCATGACACAGAGTAGGACATGAACTTGTGCTGCTCCACTCTTGGCTGTCCCTGCCCCATTCTGGGCTATCAGCTGATTGCCAGCCCAGCTGCCTACTGGATCCCACGCTGAGAAAGCTCAAGAGAGGCATTATGATCACCTCCTCCCACTTTCTGCATAGAAAGGTGGAATTTCAATAATTTTTCCCTTTTAAAGGGACCAAGAACTTTTTGTTCAATTCCTTTCTTCATCTCTAATTTTATTTCCCTCCTTTCCATTTCTACCTATTCCCCCCACAATGCTTTTACTCATAAGCCCCAGTACACTGTACAGCACATCTCCTTTGAACAGCACAGCATGGGAGACCTGTAGATATGGACAGTACCCTGGAAACAGCTGGAGATTTCCCCTCCTGTAAGAATCCCTAAGGCATCCTCCAGAGCTCTTCAGAAATGCTGCCCCAGGATTCTAGAAAGGCAGGAGGTTCATAAAGGTGGAAATAATAGTAGGAAAACATTTGTGTCAATTTTGTCCATGACAGTTGAGGATGATTCAGGGAAGCAGCAAACTTCTGCAGTCTGCTCCAAGATCTGCCACTGCTGGATTACAGATGTTGGCATGGACACAACTGCCCAGTCCTACCAGCATTCATTTTATGGACATGCTGATCCTGGGTTTGTCCAACTTCCTAAACCAACAGCTGCTACACAGCTCCAGAACAACATTCAGAAGTTTGCAGCCTGCTTTTTAAAGAAATCCTCCCAATCTCCAATCTCAGGCATTTCAGACTGCCCAGGACAGGCAGCCTCTCATCCACCTTCAACTCTAATTTCTCTCTCTATGTGTTTTCCAACCCTGGTGAAGATGCAATGACCAGAAATGCACAACACAACAGGAGTAGTCACATACTCACTCACTGCAATTTACTCAGTGTATTACTCAACGATCCTAATCTTTAATCAAATTAATATTTCAGCCTTCCAAAAAATAAAACAATGGGTACTACCTGTAGCAAGCAAGAGACCAGTGTACCAACAACAACCAAGTCAATGCCAGAGGGATGAATCCTAACGGCTCCAAGCTGTGCCCATGCCAACCAAAGGGTTTTGTCCACTCACCTGTAAAAGTTTCTTTTCACAAGGCAAAAAACTCACACTGCTCACTGTGCTCCTGAACAGCATGACTGACACCCAAAAATCCTGTTCAACTTCCCAGCAACTTTTCCCATTGAGCTGGTAGCATGCTGCCAACTTCAGAGGAGTCTGGCAGTTTTGGAGGATGGCAGAAGAGCTCCAGAAGTGCTCTGAGAAGTCCTGAGCACACACTGAAGGAATCTTCTTCATTGTGCTTGTAGGTTGAATTACATATTTAATTAGAAACAGCTTCAACAAGAAGCTGCTAAAGTTGAACATGGAGGATAAGTCTCACTTCACACAAGGAGGCAAACCCACACAAGGTTATGCCAGAACTGGCCACCTCTGTGCACCATCTCACACATACTACAAACTTCTCCCAGAAGCTGAAGTAAAGTGCTACTCTGCACAGATAACATGCACAGTTTCATGTTACCTTGAAGGCCAACATTACATTTCACACAGTTCAGAAACTGCATCTGTATGAAGCTGCTTTGATTCAACTTCCACTTTCAAGCCCTAATCTTCAGCGTAGCTGTCAATTAGAAATGTTTGTTACCAAGTAATCTGCTCTGCACACCACATCGTGTCTGTCTCCTTTGAAGCCTTAATACCCACTGGTGAGGATGGCTTTGTACCAGTAGATCACTCGTGAACCTTTTGCACTGCATTCAGATCTGGAGTTAATTCCTGCCAACAGCCACACTGGAAGCGTTGGCCAATGACAAACACAAAAAGCTGTTTGGCATCATCGAGCCTCAAAGCTCTGTCCACCACACAAAAACAGTGTTTACGTGCTGAGAGAGATACAAGTAGAAAAGTCCTTGCAGCACAAGGTCATACCAAGCTGGCTGGAAGACTAAATTTAGCCACCTGTGCCTCAGGCAAGTCTGTTAGTTACAGGAAGCTCGGATACTAGTGTGGAGCACTGGTCCTAGGGTAAATCCCATGGAAGACTTCCATTTAATTGCAAATGATCCTGAAGCTATTAATGGGGAGCCTGATCCCAATCCATCAAAGAGGAGCTGCCTCTGAGTACCCCACAAACTTGGCACCAGGACACTGCCATCCTGCTAGGGCTGGTTTGCTCAAATGTGCAAACTACTACGTTCAGAGTCGGCAGGAGGAGCTCAAGAAGATTTAACAGATGGGGTTTCAGTGCAAATATATTTTAAAACACCTCCTTAGCAAGCACATTTCCTCCTCTACCTCACCTCACACTACAGTTCTAACAGCTACACAAGAGTGGATAGACAAGAACTCGGGGATTATTCCAAGCTTTTGTAAATGTTAGCAGAGGCTGATTGAACAGTTTGTGAAGACAAGCCCCAGTTTACCAAAAAGTGTCTCAGCCAACAGTTTTGTCAAACATTTAATAATTTTCCAAGCCAAAGAGGCGAGGGTTCTTCAACTCTGTTAGGTCTTAGGATCACTATCAGCCATGAGCCCACAGAAGGACCACAGCAGTCAGCTGAGGTTTGATGTCCAGGATCACAGCAAGAATCTACCCATAGGGAAAAACAAGTTAAAGAATCTGGTTTCAAGACACACTGTGAAATTTCTGAACTATCTGCCTCAGCCCTACAGGGCTTCGGAGATGCTCAAGAACTTATTTTGATGCCAGAAACTCAAACAGGAGCATTAGCTCAAGCATGCAAAGCCAGGATTACTAAGATGACTGCACCAAGTCCAACCAGGCACAAGGTTTCTCACATTAAATGTTGAGTGTGTATGTTCCAAAAGGCATCTGGAAGTCACGCTCCATCCCCTAATGCCTCTGCAAACAGATGGTGACACAGAAGGCTACCTGAACATCCAGCAGGCACCCTGCACATCACTGCTCTTACCAAACCTGTCCCTGCAGACAGCCAGGAGGATGCCATGGCACCCCAGCCAAAACCTGTAGCTATCACCACAGCAGCCAATTTCCCCCCAAACTCTTGTCTTCAATCACACTGTCTCCCCTAAAGTCAAAGCACCAGGAAAAACACAACAAGTGGTTCCAAAACATCCCAATCCCAGTCATGGAGCTTGACAGACAAAGGCATTCTGGCACATCCAGTAACTCCTAACACCTAGAAGGGATAAAAACCCCCAAGTACCAGCGCTGTACCCAGCAAATCCACACAAAACCAAAGAGCTGTGACTTGTGTCGGAGCCTAATACCAGTCTTGGATTTTAATCACAGAATACCAGAGCAGAGATATTCTCCCCAGAGATGCAAAGCACAGCCCAGTGATGATTTACCACACTGGCATTGCATCTATCACGAGTCAAACTGAAGCCTCAGCGCTGCCAACACTGCACAGAGCTGCTTCAGAGCAGGAAGCTGGTCAAAACCCTTCCAAAGAGCAGACAGCTGGAAAGCACTATCAGATGCCAAAGTGGCTACAGGCCTGATGTCAGCTGCAGGATGATCATTTGGAGAACCTGAGGGCCTCCAAAGCATCCAATCCAGCCCTGAAGGCAAGCCAGCTGAGGGAGGCCGTGGCTAGAATAATGAGAGAGCAACCAGGGACTGAAAATTATTCAGGGTGGGGAAAAAAATCATAAAATCACAGACTGATCTGGGTTGGAATGGACATTAAAGACCACCTTGTTCCACCTCCTGCCATGGGCAGGGACACCTTCCACTACACTAGGTTGCTCCAAGCCCCATCCAACATGGCCTTGAACACTTTCAAGAATGTCACTACCTGGAGGAATGACACACAGCAGGTATTTTGGATGCATTTATTCCCATCTAAGAAGTTCCTTCAAACACGTGCTGCCCCAGTCCCTTCCCCCAGCACAAACCAGGGTGCTGTGACCTGCCAGAAGGCGACAGCAACAATGAGTCGGCATGAAACTCCTGAAGGCGAGACCTTTGAAGTCTAACCCGGACTTGAAAAGAGACAACTACAAAGCTTGTGGCCTCTGCTTCATTAGAATACGATGTTAAACGTTCTTAAGTTTCATTTGCTCATTGAAACCTTTTCTTTTAAGATCCAGGAAATAAAAATAAGCTGCAGAAACTAAACTGGCCTTGTGCATTATACAAAGGAAGACAGTTACAAGGTAACTAAGGACGGCCAAGATTGGGCAGGATGGGATTGCTGCACTATGAAGAAGCTTGTTCCAACCTTGAGAGGAGTCAAACTCTGGCCAGAATTGCCACTGTCGATGAACAATATTAAAGCTGTATTTTAGAGAACTTCCTCTCGTTTGTTGTAATAGATGCAAACAAACAGCAGTCAGATCTGGAAGGAATTTTAAGTGAGGAATGAAAGCTTGAAGATCCAGCAAGCCTGAGAGATTTCAAACTGCTACCCTTCCAAATAAAGAATTTTATATAAGAGAAGTAACCTTAATGGATGGGCTCAATGATCTTAAAGGCAATGCCAACATGAAGAAGTCAATGAGTCTGTGGTCAATTTATATACCTGATTTATATACCTGCTGAACTAGACAGATGCAGACAGATTTCCCGTGTTAGTGTTCCCTGTTGTGAGCCCTCCACTAACGTGAAGGATGGCAACTGAAATGATCTGAATCTATCCTCTGACTCGTAAATCAGAAATGAATGTGCAAAACAAAGGAAGACTGAGTCTGGCTTATTTCTACAAACAAGGTATTACCTGTGCCAGGGCCTCACCACCCTCACAGATCATTTCTTCCCAGTATCAAGTCTAACCCTGCCCTCTGGCAGTGGGAAACCATTCTGCCTTGTCCTGGCACTCCAGGCTCTTGTCCAAACTCTCTCTTCAGCTCTCTTGGAGCCTCTTTAGGCACTAGAAGGGGCTCTTAAGGTCTCCCTGGAGCCTTCTCCAGATGAACATTCCCAGCTCTCCCAGGTGGCTCCAGAGCAGGAGGACTCCAGCCCGTGGAGCCCTTAGCCTCCTCTGGACTGGCTCTGGCAGCTCCACATCCTTCTGATGTTGGATGCCAGGGCTGGAGGCAGCTCTGCAGGTGGGGTCTCACCTGAGCAGGGCAGAGGGACAGAATCCCCCATCCTACTGCCCACATTGGGGGATCAGCCCAGGGCATGGCAGGGGTTAAATCATGAACTGAGCTCCACAGCAAATCAGTGAGATGGAAGAGACCATCTTTTCTAACATAAAATAGCTCCAGGAAACACGTCAGACAGGTTGGTTTCACAGAGTTCAAATAGGTTTCTCCTACAACTTGATTTAACTACCTTTGGCAGTGATGCACAGCAATTCCTTGTGTGCTGGGAAAAAGGAGTAGCTCTGTAGGAAGCAGGTATTTCAGAGTTTTCTGAACCTCAGCACAAACTGCATGAACTCCCCAGGCTTTATCACTAGACATTAAAACATGTATATAGGACAGCAGCTACTCAGGATATTTAATAAATGATGCAGCCTCCTCTAATGCACCCCACACAGCATGGCCAACTCATCTAAGAGAGCTACAGAGACACAATGACCTCAGGAAAAAGATTTGGGCCTGCAGAGAAACCTTCACATCTTTGTAAACAGCCAAACAGCCACAATATTCCCAGCCTAAAGGAATGTCATAATATAGCCATAAGAAGGAGGGGGAAGAAGAAGAAGAAGAAAAAAAAAGAGCAGGAGAGTAGAGGCAGACAGGAAAACAATTTTCCCATCTCCCCAGTGAATATCCCCAATTCCTGCATTAAATGCTCAGAGTAGCAAATCCAAGCTATTCAATTGTCTTCCACAACACAGAAACTGTCAGGCTGATCTTGAGGGTGGAATCACTGTCAACTTTTCAGGCTATTAAGCTGTTCTCTGGAAGAGATTTGCTCAAAAAAGGATGAGCAAAGCAAACCAGAAGATTCAGACAGGTAAGAGACACCTATCCATTGCAGGAGATGGGCTGCTCCAAATGGATCTGACAGGAAGGAAGAACATACAAAAAGCCAGGGGAAAATGGTAATTTCACCCCTGTTGAGTTTCATTGTTGCTTTTACCAATTTCAAGAAAAAAGAAAGGGTTGTTTAAAAGGTAAGGAGAGTCTGATGAACCAGAAATTAAATGGGCCATTTAACAAGGAGTTCAAATATCTCCTCCCTCAAGTCAAAAACAAAGGAGGGGGGGATGTTAATGTGGAACATAGAGATGAAGTACATACAACAATTCTGAGATTTCACTGCTTTGTAGAATCCCAGAATGGGTTGGAAGGATATTAAAGCCTATCCCATTCCATCCCCTTGTCATGGGCAGGGACACCTTCCACTATCCCAGGTTGCTCCAAGCCCCATCCAGCCTGGCCTTGGACACTTCCACGGGTGGGGCAGCCACAGCTGCTCTGGGAAAGCATCTCCCCACCCTCACAGGGAACAATTCCTTCCCAGTTACCCATATAACCCCACCCTCTGGCAGTGGGAAGCCATTCCCCCTTGTCCTGGCACTCCAGGCTCTTGTCTGCAGGGGTACAGCCAGCAAAAGAGAAGGGAAGTGTCCAGAGGCAAAATTCAGGGGAGAATAGGAAGACAATGAGCAAGAGTTGTGTGACAGCATCTCAAATAATTGCTCCCACACTGGGGCTTGGATTCATTAGGATCCGAGAAGGTTTTAGGACAATTGGAAGCCTGTACAAGAACAAGGACTGGGTGGTTTAAAACAGCACCATGACAGTGGCCCGTGCAATCAAAATCAAGGGCTCCTCTCACATTGCAGAAGAGGAGTAGGGAAAGCTAGCAGGTCCAGAGAAGAGTTTATTGGAGGAGGATGCATCTTTGGGGGGAAAGAAGGTGATTCATAAAAGCCTCATCTCCTCAAGAACTCCTACAGATGGGACAAGAATTAGCCATGTGAAAATCCACAGATAGAAAAAAAATCAATACAGTGCAAGTCAGATGGAAAGACAAAAACAAGGGTCAGGAGTGTTTCTTCACAAATGCTGGAAGTTTAAAAGTATGACAGAAAAACTCAAGTGTCTGGTTTGCAAGTGGACATAGCAAGTTCATTCAAAACACAGTGGAGAGTAGAGGAGCCACTAGACATAAAAAAAACCCACAAGGACTAAGCAAACATTTAGAGCACCAAAGCTGACATTACCATTTGAGCAACTCAAGTTTTTTCTGTTAACAGGAAGTCCCTTGTAAATCAGAATTACAAGTTTAAACCTGAAAAACAGAGCCTCAGCCACCAGAAGCAGCTGTCACACTGTCACCAGTGGGCTGGTAACCCACTAACCAGGCCACACGTCCCTCCATGTCACCAGAGCAAATGCCAGGTCAGTGTGTGACACCAGGACCAAGTTCTTAAACAGCAAAAAGTGATTCCTCCCCAGGAGTGATTGAGAGAAGCAGCAACTCATAGAACTATGGAATGCTTTGATGGGAAGAGACCTTAAAGCTCATCCTGTTCCATCCCCTGCCATGGGCAGGGACATTTTCCACAATCCCAGGGTGCTCCAAGCCCTGTCCAGCCTGGCCTTGGACACTTCCAGGGATGGGGCAGCCACAGCTTCTCTGGGTAACCTGTGCCAGGCCTTCACCACCCTCACAGAGAGGAATTTTATCTTAACATCTAATCTAAACTAATTCCTGCCTTCACTCTGGGTGGCAGTTGGAATATTGGTGTGAGCCCTGCAGTGCAATCTGACCAAGTAATCAAAGCCAACCCATCTGTACACCAAGCTTGTATGTCCAAGAAGGAAACAAAAGCTAAATTTACAAGTTTTTAATGAGAAAAAAAAAGTTAGAAGCCACATGATCTATTATTGTGTTAATGAACCATCAGACAACATCTCCCAAAAATTAGAACTGTGTCTTACAAGCACTCTGCTGAGCTTGGCCATCTCCTCTCTCCCTGCTTGACCCCAGAAATCAGGCTTTTGGTGGCAAAAGACAATGAGGTGACAGCAACAGCCTCAGTTTACTCCAAAGTCACACATGAGGAGATGGGGCAGTGCCCTTGGTTAAAGCTGGTACCTGAAAGTCTCTTGGCCCAGCTTTCACAGAACAATTCAGCAGCAGCCAGGCGACCACAGCCCAGGCAGCCATGCTGGCAAACCAGAGCTGGCCTAAAGACCAGCCTAAATTGCTGCAGGGCTAATTATATTGTACAAAATGAAGCCATGTCTCAGGAGTCAGAGGCTGTTGTCTTTTTTAACCTCTTCCTTTTGCAGTGGACGGAGCACATCAATGAGGGAAAAGCAGCTGATATATTGTTTCCAGTGAAAAAAATCAAGAATACTACATGGCAGAATCCATCAAAGCTCTCTGGAGAGAAAAACTACAGGACAAGAGGAAAAATCCTTCATGTACATAAATAACTAAGGGGGTAAAAATGGGGGAGGAATGTATCACCAGTCCATTTTGCAGCAGAAGGGACTCACCAAAGGATTCTGCTTGACACTGAGCTGTGTTACTCAGATGACAACATTTGCTACTCTGAATAATTCAGGATGAGAAGTAAATAAGAGCCATGACTCCAAGGAATTGCAGTAAAATCTCGTGATATGAGTGGGTGATACAATTCACAGAGCAGCACATCAGGAACAACCACCCTAACGTCAACTTCAAGAAACATGACAGACTGAACTCAGGCCAACCCTAGCAAGCAGGACTACACCAGGGTATTCCACAAAAACCATGGCTCCATGGTTTTAAGATCAATAATGAACACACTAATTAGCACAACCTTTTGTAATTACAGAGATGATAATATAGGACAAAATGCTTCTAAAATACCTCTAAAGAGGTACCTGCACTATAAATATAACCCAGCACCTCTGTCAACATCCCCCTCTGTGCCCCACCCCTCCTACATTACCTGTCTCAAAGGAGGCTGGAGCAGAGCTGGCAATGACATGAAAAACAAGAAGAGCACAGAAAGTCTAAATATATGAGGACAATTCAGCCTACCGGGAATGGAAGAAGTATTTTCCTAAAATCATGAATATCATGATGAGAAGCGTGAAGGTTCCTAAATTCAACACCTTGCTCAGGAAGGTCATGAACTGCTGGAGAGAGAAAAATAAAGCACTATTTCCCTGGATTAGATCTGCTGTGATTGTGTTCTCCCCTCCCCAGGCATCTGCTCCTGGTTACCAGTGAGCAGGATACCAGGCCAGATGGATTCCTGGTCTCATCTGGTAGCACTTTTTAAGGCATTACACAGGATTTCATCTGTTAACCTGAAAATACACAGAGGCTGATTGCTTCCTAAAAACTGGAAAAGGGAGCAGTGTTAGGGCAGGGAAAACAGCAAGTGGCTGTGGACTAGGACAGACTTAGGATCTTGCCCAGCTCACAACTCCTCTCACAGTGGAGTTCTGAACATGCCTGAATATTTTCCATTGGTGACTCCAGCACAGCAAATCAAGTTGTCAATACAGAGAACTGGAAGAGCATGAAAACTCCCATGGACGAGCGAGATAGATGGGCTGGAATGATATAAGGTCACACACTTCATACTTCTCAAGAAATGCTACTATAAAAAAAGCTCTTTAATCCAAGGAAAAGGAAAGAGAGGCAGCATATTAGCTTGTTACCATGACCTGTGAGCCACCAACCTGTCTCAGACAGACACCAGCACAAAGGAATTCTCCATGGCACAGCACAGCATCCCAGAGAGCCCTCCCCTACCATTCTGTGCTCTGCTCCCCTCAGGGATTAGCTCTGAGCAAACACATGCAGGGAAGAGAGAAACAGAGAGTATGGAAAAGAGTGACTGTGTGGTTTGAAAATAAGGAGCCAACAGCTGGGCCAAGCTTTCCGAAAGCACCAACGGAGAGAAGAGCTGATTTATAGGAAGCAACTATGGCATAAACACAGGCAGGTATGTACCAGCCACAGATAAATTTATTGTAAGTTTCCAGACCTCACGTCCAGAAAACAGAACTTACACAAAACACAGCAAGGAGCCCAAATTGGCCCAAACTTGTGAGGACTTTTGGCCAGCAGTTGAAAACACACAGTTATAGACTTGCAGAGGAAAGCAGAGAGACGAGACTCCTTTTCCTCACCACCCAACAGCTCTTGAAGAATAAAAAAGGCACCAGGCAAGCCCAGAAAAAAGTGATTTCAGGGCAGGAACTGTTTAAAGAAACACTTGTATCTGAAAAAAGCTTAGGTGCTTATGCAGGGTGTGAGCATAAAGCCCTGATTTTATCAAGCCAATAGTCTAAAATTTCACTGGAGTCAGCGAGATTTTTGCCAAAAGGCTGGAATATCAGCGGTGCTGGGGTGCTGCTACACCAACAGCCAGAACTCCAACATGGAAACTGAGACTTCCCTGGCAGCTCTCACCTCCATCCTCCACTCTTCCTAAGTACGTCTGCATGTTTTTTTACTAATAATTAATTTTTTTTATTACACACCATGATATTTAAATTCTTATCTGGTCACACCTTGCCAGCGGTCACTTTCCCTGAACAAGAACTCCTGCTGATATTTATCCTTGGCAGCACCTCCAGCTCATCCCTGACTCCAAGAGCTCCAGTGTCACGTGGAAATAACCAGTGTGTGCATCCCTCTACAACAGCAATGTCATGAAACCCAAATTCTCTCATCAGTAACACTTCACCACCCAGGTGGCACTTTCAAAACTTGAGCCACTGGCAAGCATTGAGGAATTTTGCAGCCTGAATCTCTGCAAACTCCTAACTCAAAAGCACTCTTGGTTTGTTTTTTTTTTTTTTTTTAATGTATCTGTGGGAAAATGCTGGTAATATTTGATAAGAACTTCTCAACAGGAACAAAGCTCATGATTCCCAGTTCACCCATCATCCTCTCCCAACAGAGACCAAGTTACCAACACAGCACTGAACCAGGGATGTAGAGATGGTTTTTCTGGGTAAGTCACAGCGAGCAGCTGGGAAGCTGAGTGAAGGAAAAGACAGGTTCTGAAGAACTTGAGGAGTGGCTGCACAAGCTGACAGGCATTAGGTCACTAGTAAAAAAAAAAGCCAAGTCTGAGGTCACACCCGTGACACTGGGCCTTCAGGCAGGTCACGGTGAGCCCAGAAACCAAAAATGAGGTAGGTAGAAAATGTCACACGAGGTCAGGCACGGGAGGCAGCTCAACAGAGCTTGGACTCTGCTCAGAAGACTTTCCACGAACAGAGGAGTCACTGTCGAGAAAGGCTAAAGGGGACTGCTGGTGGCAGTGAAACATTTGGAAGGGAAGATGTCACCCTCCTGAGGCAGCAGAGGCTGTCCCATCCCTGGAAT
Organism: Trochalopteron elliotii; assembly: GCA_024734555.1. NCBI lineage: Eukaryota > Metazoa > Chordata > Aves > Passeriformes > Leiothrichidae > Trochalopteron > Trochalopteron elliotii. The sequence goes on from JANPWX010000352.1 coordinate 290,264, forward strand.
TGTCCAAGGCCAGCTTCGATGTGGTTTGGAGCAGCATGGTCTAGTGAAAGGTGTCCCTGCCCATGGCTGGGGGTGGAATGAGATGACCTTAAGATCCTTCCAACCCACACCACCCCGATTCCATGATTTGAATAAGACAACAAGCCCCAACCCTTAGAGTTCCACACTGTGCCAAACAGCATATGGAAATACTTCTCAGACGTAGGGGGGATACACAACTTCTTCACACAAATAAGTTGCTGATACACCTCTAGTTACACAGAGCACTTCGCTTCCTTAGACTGGGAACACCACCGGGTTCAGCAGTTCCCAAGGCACCTCCAGCTCCTTCCCCGGCACGT
>JANPWX010000352.1:290934-330883 GCA_024734555.1 Trochalopteron elliotii
CAATCCAGCCACCTGAAAAGCCTATCCTGGAAACATCCTGTCAAACCCTACCCTGAGCCTCTGCTCCACAATGAGTTTATTTTGCTTATTCTTTGTGCTATTATCTAGGGAAAATAATAGTAATGTAGATATAATAATATTGGCAATATCTTTGATCAGAAGGAGAGGTATTTTCACAATTTGGCTCCCATTTTTTCTGCTCTGAACCATCTGGGCACTCCCAAGGAGCATCTTAATTCTGAAAAATTATTTATCATCAATTTTAGTCTGAGCAGTTCTTCTGCTAAATCCTATTAAACGTGTGGATTCTCATTAGCCCAGTGATAATCCCTTGGGAGTTTGTCTGAACACCAGCCTGTGTGTTGAATGAAGGGGGGGGTCAAAGCTGACCCAAAAATGTTTGGGGTGGGTGAGGAGGTTCCCTTGCCTCCCCATCCTCAGCCCGGACAGGTGAGATTCCAGCCTGATTCCCAAACGCCTTATTATGAAGAGAAAGGAAACATCCTGCTTTTTTTTTCTTGCGTCTCCGGTCGGGATGAAGCGGCTCATGGCCGCAGGGCGGCTGGAGCTGGTGGGCAGGACAATTCCCCTTTGTCCGGAGAAGCGGGAGGGACAATGAAGCTCCTGTTGAGGATCAGGCGCAGGGAGGCACCACCCCGACACGCCAGCCTGGGCAGGGGGACCCTGCAGACACAGACCTCAGATCCTTCTGAGTAATGGGTCCAAAGGGAAAAAAACCCAAAGCTTAAAAGTGCATGTTTTGGCAGAGAGGTGAAAGCAGAAGAGCAATTACTCAGAGTGAGAAGGTACCAAGGTCTCACCCTTCCCTCTTCCAATAGAAACAGCCTTGTAACCACTCAATCCAGAGCAGGAATATACATTAATAAGTTTGGAATTAACAAAAATTTGTAGTGCTCTAGAAATTGAGTGTATCTCCCTTAAAATAAGCAGGCAACACCTGAACTCCAAACCACAGTCCACAGCAGGGAGGCTGCACTCCAAAGACTGGGAAGTCAACAGTCACGGCTATAAACTGGACATGGTCTGGTAGCAGATTTTTTTTAGAAAAAGCCTTGAAAATCAGAAGAAAACCCTCTGAAACCCCCTCATCTGGGGATGAGGTGCCTGGGATTCGGCACTGGATTTCCCATGGCGGGATAAGAGGTCAGCAGCCCGACAGCTGATGGCCCTGTTCCCCTCCCCTCCGTCTGTGTCCCCACGGCCCAGACATCTGCTGTCCCCGCCGACCAGCTGCCCCCCTGTGCAGCCCTGGCTGTGGGACAGCAGCAGGAGATCCCTCCTTCCAGCTAAATCCAACAGAAGTGTGCCGTCTGTGCTGTTTCGGACACGAGGGGAGAAGGGGTCTGCCAGGGAAAAGCTCAAAAGTGCTCTGGAGCAGCAGCAATTTGTAATTATCCCTATGAGAAGAAGGAAAAGCCTTAGGCTATGGGGATGAGATAGGATGGCATCTGTTCCATCACTCCCTCTTGTCCAAATGAAGATAATTTTGCCCTGTAAGATTTAAAATTCAATATATTAGGCCCTCAGGAAATTTTTATTTCCTAAACACTTCCGTCTCCTCTCCTAAACATTTTGGTTGCTCACTTTCCAGCTGCTTTTGGAGCATCCAAGACCTCCTGCCAAAACACATGCCCAGTTGTGCCAGCAGTGAACCCCTGAGCTCTCATTTGTGATGTAGGTACACCCAACATCCCCTGGGGAAAAGTGTGGGTGCCCCAGTCTGGGTCAAAAGAAGCTCTTGGACCTTCAGGCATGAACAGCAGGCTCAGCTGAGAACAGTTTATTGCTCATTAGTGCTCTCAGGGCTGTGATGTTCTCAAGGTCAGGGGTCAGATAAATCATTTGGACTATTGGAAAAAAATTCCATATGTTTGGATGGAAATAAAATTTGCTGGGGGGAGTGGGTTAACCTCACTGCCCATCCCTGACCCTTCAGCACTGCTGGGTTTGAGGAAACCACCGGGATTCAGCCGGTGACACGGAGAGTGGTTTTGTCGAAGCCATTTCCTTACCTGGCAAGATAACACAGACTCAGGAAATGAGCAATTCCAGTCTCTCATCCGTAGATTTATAGATTCCCTTCACGTTTCCTAAATAAACTGGTCCAAGGCAGAAGGCTCCTTGTCTGGTCCCTGGCACAGCCCAGGGTTTCTAGCTGAAGATGCTGCTGACATCTACAGTCAGCCTGGGGTACTGGTGTTTAAAGGTGCTTGAATCACAGGCTGGATTGGGTTGGAAAACATCTTTAAATTCCGTTCAATTCACCTCCTGCCATCATGGGCAGGAACACTTTACACTATCCCAGGGTGCTTTAAGCCCCATCAAACTTGGCATTGGATGCCTGAAAGGATGGGGCAAGTCCCAAGGATGCCCAAGTCCCTGTGCCTGGCACTGGGCTTCTGCCAGCTAGAATTTAGAACCGATCAGGATTTCTCCCAGATGCAAGCTGCCACAAGTTGGAAGCCTGGCTGCCCTAGGAGTTCCAAACACCTCCCACAAACCAACATCAGGAACCTGGGGGTCTGAGTTTAGTTTCCCTTTGTAAAGGGCCATCATTCATGCCCAAGTCCCTGTGCCTGGCACTGGGCTTCTGCCTAAACTCAGCCCCCCAGGTTCCTGATGTCACTTTGTAGAAGGCATTTGGCACTCCAAGGGCAGCCAGCCTTACTGTGACCAGCCAGCTGCTCTGGCCAACCTGTGCCAGGGCCTCAGCACCCTCACAGGGAAAAATTTCTTCCCAATATCCCATCTAACCCTGCCCTCTGGCAGTGGGAAGCCATTCCCCCGTGATTCTGTCCCTTCAGGTCCTTGTCCCAGAAGGGGACAAAGTCCCTCTCCAGCTCTCTTGGAGCCCCCTTAGGCACTGGAAGGGGCTATCAATGAGTTGTGGTGTTCATATGGATTTAACCAAATGATCATCATTATAGAATAATCCCTTAAAATGACAAGAAATTACCTCTGAAGTGAAAACTACTCCAAAAATATAAAAGTAATACTGACTGGATTTCCAGCTGATTGTTCCCCTTAGGAGGTTCTCTGGACCACACCTCTTGCTCTAAGACTGTAGGAATCCCCTTTCACAGGGAAAATGTTAGGTGCTGTAACATTAAGTCCAGCACAATGATACAGTCAATTTATCCATAAATTAATTTTCAACACGGTGCATGACCCCTCTTTACTACATTAAACTTCACTATTAATTGTATTGTTGGACTGAAGCACTTCTTGAGATTGATGGAAATCCTTCAGCACAGGTGTCAGTATAGGTGCAGTTCTCTCAGCATTCTAAGACCCACACAGTGCTATTTTAAGGAGATTTTTATTGGAACAACAATAGCTGGGGGAAAAAAAAGGAAAAAAAACCCCAAAAAACCAAAAACCAAAAAAACCCCAAACAAACAAACAACAACAAAAACAAACAAAAAAACCCCCACCCCAACCAACCAGGCAAGCTTTTGGACATGGAAACCTCCTACAAGTCTGGTCTTAGCTATAAATTTTATTTCGGGTTGTCTGCAGCTCCTGAGCTTTAGTACTCTCTCCCTTTCTGATTTTTCCCCTCATTTTCAGAAGAGCTGGGTGCTATTCCTGTTTCCTTATAGACTCAAAGATTAGCAGGAGGGGCACAGCTGGAGCTAAATCAGCTCCAGCCCCAGGGAGTGTGGGTTGAAGGTCACCCTCCTGTATTCCCATTGGGGCAGGAAAGCAGCCAAGTAAACACCTTCTCCTGCTTTTGTACCTATTAAAAACCTGAGCTTTAGGGCTGCAGGTCCTGATGTAAACATTTGGATTTTATCTGTGAAGAGGGAGCATATTTATTTGTTTGTTACAGGCAGAAGCAGTTTAGCTGCTCCGAGTTGCTCTTTCCTGAGGTTCCCAGCAGGGTGGGTGTGTAGCACAGAAACAGATATTTGGTCCCAAACTCCTCCTGTCACCTCACATCCCTCCACAGCCCCATGTGTTTCAGCTCCATCAGATTTTATCTGTTTAACGATGTGTGAGAGCAATCCAGCACGGGAAGGACACAGAGCTGTTGGAGTGAGTCCAGAGGAGGCACCAAAATGTTCAGAGAAGGGAGCAGCTCTGCTGGGAGGAAAGGCTGGGAGAATTGGGATTGCTCAGCCTGGAGAAGAGAAGCTTCAGAGTGACCTAACTGTGGCCTTCCAGGGCCTCAAGGAGCCAGCAAGAAACATGTAGAGACACTATTTACAAGGGCCTGGAGTGCCAGGACAAGGGGGAATGGCTTCCCACTGCCAGGGGGCAGGGTTAGATGGGATATTGGGAAGGAACTTTTCCCTGTGAGGGTGGTGAGGCCCTGGCACAGGTTGGCCAGAGCAGCTGTGGCTGCCCCTAAATCCCTGGAAGTGTTCCAGGCCAGGTTGGATGTGGCTTGGGCAACCTGGGATAGTGAAAGGTGTCCCTGCCCATGGCAGGGGATGGAATGGGATGAGCTTTGAGGTCCCTTCCAACCCAAACCCTTCTGGGATCTGATTCAGGGCTCCATGAGCAGCTCCTTGATGAGCAGCCTGGATTTCCCTGTCAGAAACCACTCCCCACCCTTCCCCCTTCCCACCTGGCTGCTGCACAGCCCTCATGGAGCAGCTGATCATGGATAACAGCTGAGGGGATGCAGGTGATGAGCAGATCTGATCAGAGCCCAGAGGTGTTTGCTGTCTCCCAGACATTTTTAGGGGATAAATGGAACTGATGATACCCTGGTTTGCCAGGTCAAAGGGACAGGAAAGAGCTGCCAGTAATGCCACTGTGATTATGTTTTCTGTGGTGTCAGGGCAAAGAAGTCTATGGCTGGTTGAGATTTTTCCCTTAATTTACATAATCTTTTAAAAATTTCTGCTAAGGAGAAATCAAATGCTACTTCTCATTCAAAGTGGAACTGCTTTTCTGTAACAACTCTCCTTTTTACCAATAGACTTTTTAGGAAGAGGTTTTTACAGCATTCACCACTTTCCCCACCAGGCTGACCTACGAGAACTGCCACTGAACTCTCCTGATGTGCTAAATTTTAAAATTTAATCTCCTCCTAAATTCCCCTTTTCATTTGCTCAACAATACTCTGATATTTCAGGGGGCTTCTGAGGGAGAGCAGAAGCAGAACCCCTGACATTAAGACCTATCACAAGGCCCCACTTGCTTTTTTCCTATGAATGACCCCAAAAGTTATGTGGCAACATTATAGTTTTATTTCCTTTTAGCCATTTATTGCTCCCCCAGCTTTCAGAGTTCTGATTCTTTAGAACAACCAGTTTGTTTTAATTAAACTTCACCTCTAATCAGAGCAAGTTTCAGCTGCCCACCCACCTCTCCAGTGTCTTTCCAAATCCAGTTTCCCATCTTCGGACAAAGAAATCTTCATTAACAGCTTTTACTCCAATAAAGACACAACACAGGTGTGTGCTCAGAAGGCTTCAGTTTATTAAAACAATGAAGATCTGCTTTTCAGAAACAGAGCAACCACGATCATGCAAGTCTTGGACAAGCACCAGGCAGTCAGAAGATGAAAGACAAAAGCTGCCCAACACGCAGGAGGAACCCAAGCAAACCAAGACAAAAATTAAACCAGTGGTTTGCAATGAACTTTAAGTGCCAAACGGTAAAAATTAATCAACTTCTCCAGTGTTTGTGCCATCTCTCAGACTTTTAGTCATGTACAAAAGCTGAAAGAAAGCCGTAAAAAATTGTAAAAAAACTATACAAATGTACAAAACCCAGCTTGAGCAGGAGGAGCATTTTAACATGAAAATTGAGGTCAGATCACATCTACTCTTCATCCAAGCACTCTCCATCTTCAGCAGGATCCAGTGGCAGGGGCTGAGTTCTGTAAGAAGCATTATTTCAGAAACATCAGCAGAGACAAACTCTGGTTTGAAAGGCTAACAAAGACGTTTTCCCAAAGCCCATGTGACCCAAATGACTTAGCTGGCCTCAGACAGCACCTTGAGGCATCAGGACTGACAGGGGCTACTTTATCCTGAGTGCTCCAAGCCCAGAGGCAGCTGCAGAGACATTCCTTCCAAACTGGAAAGATAACATCCCACACCCAGACATCCCTGGATGGTGCCTGCATGTCCTGGACCCCAAGGACCACACACAGGTTCCACACTTTTCTTTGGGAGCTGCATAACTCCCAGCTCACACCTGAGTTTCCACCTGACTAACTTATGGAACAAAAAGCTTGTGCAGTTGAGTGAGTAGAGTTCTTGCTTCTTCCAGAACACACTGGGAAGCTGCAAATTGTTTTGGATGGGGAAACTCTGTGCTCTCTTCTCACCACCTTGTTCTTATTTGGCCCAACAAACTCCAAATTAAAGGGATGAAAGTTTTTCTGTGCTACAGCAGATGTTTTCTGTTTCACCAACAGGTGGGATGCACTTAAAAGCCTTTGTCTGCTTGTCCTGCAGGACAGTTGGAGGCTGATTCTTATAGGCTCCCCCTGGCAGTTTGGGAATACCTACATTTGGTGGGAAAATAAAGGTTCAACCCAGAATTCTCTATGGAAAACAGAGTGTCTGTCTGTAAGACAATATTTTATACTGCTGCCTTTTTAGTCAGTAGTGCAGCCTACTCAGGTTAATCTCTGAAGTTTCAGCTTGGAAAAGACATTCAATTCCTGGTATGTGGAAGTTGTTAGTGCTCTCCTAAGCTTTTTACAAAACTGCACTCTGCTGGAAAGTTATCTCTGAGCAGCGAGAACTTGCCTCAACTACGAGTTACTCCACCCACTTTCAGGAACCTCCACAAGGTCCCTGGAAACTTTGCTGAGAAACATTATTTCCATGAGGACACAGAGGTCAGGAGACACAGTATTAACTCGTCAGCAGTCACTTGCCCCTTCAAAGATGAATTGGAGTTTCACAGAGCCACGGAGAAAAAAATAATCACAGCTTGCTTCCCCTTAACTTATGCCTCCCCTTGCCCCAACACTCACTCCAGGCTGCTGGGCCCAGGCATCTCTCCATCGGGTGCCCGGTTCTCCTTGGACGGGAGCTTTAGGAAGTCGCTGATGCCCCTTTGCCAGGCGGGCACCGGCCTCACACAGACCCGGTTCAGCCCCACAGGGCGCCTGTCACCTGCGGGGAGCGAGATGTCACTCCTGGGGAGGGAGGAGGGAAGGAGGGAGGAAAGGAAGGAGGGAGGAAAAGAGAGGGGTGAAATGAAGGAGGGAGGAAGGGAGAGAGGGACAGGAGGAGGAAAGAGAGAGGGAAGGAAGGAAGTAAAGAAGAAAGAAAGAACGTAGTGAGGGAGAGAAGGAAAGAAGGAAGGAAGGGAGGAGAAAGGGCCGCGCTCACCTCTCTTGCTGTGCAGCGGCGGCCGCGCGTTGATGCTGCTGGAGCCCAGCGCCTTCCGCGGAGCGCGGGCCACCAACACTGCGGGGACAAGGGGACAGCGTGGGCTCACCGGCGGCATCGGAACCCGGCTCAGCCCTGCCCGCCTCGTCCCGTCCCATCCCATTCCCGTCCCACTTTACCCCCGCCGATCTCCCATCCCCGCTCTCCTCACCCTTGCGAAAGGCATGCCCACGCTGGTCCACCTTGGTCCGCGCCATCCCGGCCCGGCACTGCCCGCCCCGCCCCGGCAGCGCCGCAGCCCGCCAATGCAGCGCGGGGCCGCCCTCCTTCCGCTCCCCTTCCCGCTCTCCTCGGCACAGGCGGGATATTGGGAAGAAACTCCCTGTGAGGGGAAATTCCCTGTGAGGGGACTGAGGCACTGGCACAGGTTGCTCAGAGCATCTGTGGCTGCCCCATAAAGTGTTCAAGGGCACGCTGAACGGGGCTTGGCATAATCTGCTCTAGTGGAAGGTGTCCTTGCCCCATGGCATGGGGTTGGAATGGCATGGAAAGGGATGAGATGCGATTTACGGTCGCTTCCAACCCAAACTATTCCCGGACTCTATGAACCGGTCCCGGAACGGTCGCTCCTCGGCCGCGTTCCCAGGGGGAAGGGAATGGGAGGGTGTCGGGCGGTGCGGCGCCGTTTCCCGTCCCCCGCGGAAGATGGCGGCGCCCAGCTCGCTCCTGGCCTGGTGTGTCCAACACCTGCGCGGGGACTTCGGGCTGGACGTGGGCGAGGAGGTGGTGAGGTGAGCGGGGTCGGGGCCGGGCGGGGCCCTCCTGCCCTCTGCCAGGGGCTCCTCGGCCCAGCACGGAGGAAACAGGGTGTGTCAGAGCAGCTGTCGGGAATCTGTGCCCGGGGTTGTCTCTCGGGTGGAGATTTGGGGAGAAGTGGCGGGGGGGCGATGTGGGGTCAGAGAGTCACGGATTGCTCTTAGTTGGGAGGGATTTTAAAGGTCATATCGTTCCACCTCCTGCCATGGTCTTACCACGGTCTCCGCAGAAAGCTGATCCCAAAAGGAAAGATAAATGAGACAACTGTGCGATGAGAGCACTGGATTAGACCTCGGAACAGCCGCCCCCTCACCCGTTTGTATCCACCCCGGCCCCTCGCAGGTACATATTGTCAATCACAAACGAGGATGAGATCCGGGAGTACGTTGTGGACCTGGTTCAGGGCACGGACGGGAAGAAGGGCTGGTTTGTGGAAGAGCTGCTGACCAGGTGGAGGAAATGTGCCCAGCCGCCCTCCGAGCCTTTCCCAGCCTACCGGAAAAAGGACGGTGAGTGGTGCAGAGCTGAACGCTCCCAAATAAACCTGGTTAATGTGGTTACAAACAATTCCATGCCACGAATCCCTGTATGGATACTGGTCCCATTCCTGATTGTTGGGACAGTTTGAAGCCCATTTACAGTCGTGAAGTAGAATCCAGGGATGTTGCAGTTTACAGCGTGAACCACACTCACCCGTCACGTTGAAGTGAGGAAAAGAAAGGAAGTTTATTATGGTTTGGGGTTTAAATAGGGTTTGGAATTTGATCAAGGACTGGGAGATGAGAGGAACATCTCTCTGATCCCAGTGGTCAAATCAGCAAATGAAAACAATCCACTTTGTCTTTCCTCCTAGAAAGAATATTGTTTACAAAAACATCACTATTTGTTTATGTTTAAATCTTAAGAAAACTCCAACAGAACTAAAAACAATCAGCAGGCTGAAAATCAGGGTGACACAGGGACATCTTTCTGCTGCTGGCACTTACCCAGCCTCTCTGTGTGCTTGCTTACATTCCAGAGGTTCTGGAAGTGCTGCGGGCTGGGGACCAAGGGAAGAAGGGGAAACGCAAAGGGAGGAACAAGCAGGAGACGTTGGCACACACCGAGCCCAGTGCTCATGGGGAGGAGGTGAAAACCCCCCTGGACCTGGCCAAGGTGAGTGTGGGGGGCAGCCAGGGAGGCTGGTGGTCACTGGGAAGGCTTGGAACATGGAGCTTGGCTGTCAGACACTGGGAAAGATGTGGGTGGAAAGTGGGAATGAGTGTCTGGGATGCTCAGGTGGGCGCTGTCACCCCGATTTTTCAGCCCCTCTGATGTTTTTTACATTCTTGGAGTTTTTACATTTGTAACAAAAACAAAGACTGACATTTTGTAAATAACACATTCCTTCCAGGGGGAAGGACAAATTGATGGACTTCTAAGTTGACCACTGGGGTCAGAGAGGTGTTACTCTCATCCCCCAGTCGCTGGTCAAAGTCCAAACTCTATTTAAACCCTGAATCCAAAAATATTTTTTTTTTCTTTTTCTTGCTGTCACCCTGACGGGTGAGTGTCCTTCTTTTCATGTCCTCTAGCAACAGGGCACTGCTGAGGCCACACCTCAAATCCTGGGTCAGTTTTAGGCCCCTCACAAGAAAGACAGTGAGGTGCTGGAGCATGTCCAGAGAAGGGAACAGAGCTGGGGAAGGGGCTGCAGCACCAGGAGTGGCTGAGGGAGCTCAGCCTGGAGAAAAGGAGGCTCAGGGGAGATCTTCTGGCTCTGCACAACTCCCTGACAGGAGAGTCAAGCTGGGTGGGGTTTGGCCTCTGCTCCCTGGGAACAAGGGACAGGATGAGAGGAAATGGCCTCATGCTGTGCTAGGGGATGTTTAGGTTGGATATTAGGGAAAAAAATTTCATGGAGATGGTGGTCAGATACTGGAATGGACTGTCTAGGACAGTGGTGGAGTCACCATTCCTGGAGGGATTCAAAAATCCAAAAAACGTGGATGTGGCACTTGGGGAGGGAGGAAGGGAGAGAGAGAGAGGAAGGAGAGAAGGGAAGGAGAAAGAGGGAAAAAGAGTGAGGGGGAAAGAGAGGAAAAGAGGCAGAGTTGATAATGGGTCTCTGTGATCTTGGAGGGCTTTTCCAACCTAACCATTTCCATGTTTCTGTGATATCCAGGCTGGGGAGAGAGGTTGTTATCTGTTTGTGTCTGTAACTGGGAGGAAAATAATCATCAGGTAGCAAATATGCCAGCATGGATTTTTCTCCCCCTGAAAGCCTGAGAGGAGAGAGCAGGTGAAGGAAGTTGAGGCTGTAATTAGGAATAAAAGAGATTTCTTTAAATCAGACATGAGGGTGGGGAATTTAAGCCACCAAGTGGTTAGAACATCCTTTCCTGGTGTATTTAAGCTATCTCAGTCGCACTGATTAAAGCTTTAATTAGCAACTGAAATACTTCAGAAAGAAACTAGAATTAGGAGTGTAGAAACACTAAAACTTGAGAAATGCTGCTATTCCTGAGTAAGGATTGGAACTTGAATTCATGTTTTTAAATGGGACTTTTTGGAGCAGGGAGGCTTGCAAAGGCTGAAAGTGTTTGTGAAAGTGTTTATGGGATAAAACACAACATTTTTTAACTGGTGGGCTGAAAGTGGACAGTGATGTTCCATTTCGTCATAGTTACCTTCTAACTTAATTAAAATTTAAAAAACAAGTGAGAAAGACCTGCCAAAGTCACTTTATCTTGTTTTGGGATTTTTTTTCATGGTGCCAGTGTTTGAATCTGGCAGTGGCACTAAAACCAGTTGGACTTTACTGGGGGGACTGGAAATGCTGCATCTGCTTGTCACTAAGGCAGACTGAAACTCAGAGGTGAATCATGAAATCACTGAGGCCAGATCATAGAAGGAGGAGCAGAATTTATTTTACAGCTCAGCACTTGATCCCTCCTGTGTGGAAAACCTCCTCTGAGGTGGCTGTGCCAGGTGGGATTTGGGGAAGCTGCTGGGAGGTGACATGGCAGTGGATGCAGTGGCCCTGCTGCCACCACCAGCTGTATCTGGGGACAGGCACCCACAGGGTGCACAGCTACAAACACAGAGTCTACATAATCCTTGGAAATGAACTTGGGAGTAGCTGTGCTGCAGTTTGGAGGTGTTAAACAGGTGTGGGGCTGTGCAGAGCACAGAAAGCAGCCCTTGCTTGTCGCAGGAGGACACAAAAAACCCCACACTTACCATGAGAGTGAGAAAAAGAACTTTATTTTTGGGTTCAAGGTTTAAATAGGGTTTGGACTTTGACCAGCGATTGGGGGACAAGGTTAACACCCCTTTGACCCCACTGGTCAAGCCAGAAGTCCATCACAGAGAGGAATGTGAAAACAACCTACTTTGTTTATGTTACAATGGTGAGAACTCCAATACAAGGATGTAAAAACATCAGAAGGCTGAAAAATCAGGGTAACATTCACTGCCCAAATCCCAGCAGCTCCAGCTGGCATGGGTGGCAAACTTCGAGTGCATCCTGGTGTCCTTGCTTTGGATTCCTTGGAGCTTTTCTGGCAGGCCTGAGCTTGTCTTTCTGCTCTGTCTGGGGTCTGGTCCAAGTTTCATTCCAGTGAGGCACAACAACACTTGTCTGAGCCTCCCAGCCTGCCCAGGGGTCAGCACTCGCTCTTTGCTGCCAGTGCTGCACTGAGAGCACAGTTTGTTTGTTTGTTTGTTTGTTTTTTCCTTCGCAGGCCCAGGAGAGCAGCAGCGGAGTCAGCAGCAGTAGCATTTCCTCTAAGAAGAAGCCCAAGTATGTCAGCCTGTACACCAGGGAGGGGCAGGACAGGCTGGCTGTGCTCATCCCAGGCCGCCACGCCTGCGAGTGCCTGGGCCAGAAGCACAAGCTCATCAACAACTGCCTGGAGTGTGGGCGCATCGTCTGTGAGCAGGAGGGCTCTGGGCCCTGCCTCTTCTGTGGGGCCCTGGTGAGTAACCAGGGGCTTACTGCCCCTCTTGGGCCTGGAGAAGTTGGCTGAATTAGCCCTTGAGATAGAAGTTCTTCTTGCAGAGTTCTAAAGCAGGGAAGGAAAGAACCCGTTAGGAGGTTTCCCTGATGATTTGGAGCTTGTCTGGTTTCTGACAGTCTCCTGCAAGGCTTCAGCCCCATCCCAGGCACAGCCCTGGTCACCTTGTCAGGAGCAGTGTCCTGCTTTTCCTCCAACTCTTGCACAATATGGATCCTTTGGGATACATGTTAGCACCCGGATTCGGTTCAAAGGCACCTTTTGGAGAAAGGGAACAAGTTATAGATGGCAGAGAAAATTCTTCTTTGTGTGAGAGCAAAGTATTAGTTGGGTAGAGCAAAATGTTTTAAAGTGGATTTGGTTGCTATTTTGAAAGATCAGTTTAACTCCCAGTGGCCAAGAAGGAGGGAAAAACTCTGAGTTAAGGGTTGTGGTTCTGCCTGTGATAGTTCTGAGCTCACATCTTGTCCTTTGAGCTCAGTCAGCAACATGTCCACCCACAGAGCAGGGAGAGACCAAACTCTGCATTTCTTTTTTAGTGAAGAACAAACTTCCAGGATTCTCCCCATGTCAGTGGGGCAGAGATGGAGGTGTGGATTGTCACTGCCACTTTAAAGAGCCTGAACTGTTGTCCAGGGCTCTGAAACTGGTCAAGCTGTAACATCCTTCCCACGTGATGCCCTTCCCAAACTTTCATTTCCTTCTTTCCCTCAGGTGTGCACTAAAGAAGAGCAGGACATTCTTCAGCGGGACTCCAACAAGAGCCAGAAGCTGCTGAAGAAGCTCATGGCAGGTCAGTAGTTATTCCATACCTGGAATAGAGTGAATCCAAATGGTTTGTGTGCATTATTTCCTTCAGACTTCACTGAGCCACTTGCCCTTTGTCTGTGGTAGGCATTAAAGGGATGGATTGGAAGTTGGTTCCTTGGATCCTCCTGCAAGCCCTAGGCAGCATTCTTGGCCTTCAGCAGAGGTGACAGTGGCAAGTGTCAAATGGCAGCTTTCCCTGAGGCCCCAAGGCTGCTCATTCAGCATTCCAGAATCAATCACATGAACTGGATCATTGTAGCAGTCCTTGAAAATTAGGATAAGTCTGCTGTGGAATGTGTGCTGTGGAAGATGAAGTGCTGCTGTCTGATTTGCTGGGCTTGGAGAGGTGGTGGTTAATATTTTCTAATGGCTCTTCTTGTCTCACACTTACCTTGGGAGCTAAAAATAGGAACAGAGCCAAGGAAAGCAAGAGGAAATACTACCCAGAGTCCCAGCGAAGACCTGTGCATTGTGGGGATGTTTGTCTGAGTTTAGCTGAACTACAGCCAAGGTCATGGTGCTCTTGGTTGGAAAATACACTTTGCTGAAGGACTGGGGAAATATTTATTCCAGATCTGGGCTTCTCCTTAGAGCTGTGGAGATAGCAGGAGGATGGAAGTCCTTGAGAGCACCAGCTGGTCTCTTCTATCTTTCCAATACACATGCTGGTGTATTTCAGGATCTCTTTTCTTACCTGTTTTCTCTTTTCCCTCCTGCCCCTGCCAGCTCTTGTTTTGTTGTCTGTGTAGGTAAAAGCTGGAATGTGGTTTGCGTTTTGTCTTGGGAGTAAAAATTGTGGATCAGTGACCAAAGTGAAATACAGGCAATTGTTTCCCTGAAATGAAGGCATTTCCCAGTGTGGTGAAATATACTGGTTTGTTCCATCATGGCTTGGGTTCAAACATTTTGTGATTTTTTTTTTTTGGTTGTTCTCTGTTGGTTAGTTGGTTGGGTTTGGGCCCCTTGCCAGGAGGGGTAAGAAGGAAGAGCATTTGCTGGGAATAGATTTCTCCATCTCTGGAAACAGCTGCTTTGGGGAATCTGATGTGGTGTGTCAGGATATTGTTTTTGGGAGGCACAAACAGCAGCAGAAGGCTCTGTGTCTCCCTGGGATCTGTGCTGGGCAAGAGGCTCTTTGTGGGGGTAACAATGTATGGGAAGGGTTTGGCTTTTAGGAGGGGACTCCTAAAAAAGCTTGAAGAAGTTGTTGCTGAAGAAGAAAAGCCTCCAGACCTTAGAGCCCCTCCCAGTGCCTAGAGGGGCTTATGAAAAGGAGAGAGAGGGACTACTGAAATGGGCAGATAGTGATAGGACAAGAAGGAATGGTTTTAAACTAAAAGACAAGAAATTTAAATTGGATATTGGGAAGAAATCTTTCTCTGTGGGGGTGGCGAGGCTCTGACACAGGTTTCTCAAAGAAGCTGTCCTGTCTCTGGAAATGTTCCAGGCCAGGTTGGATGGGGCTTGGAGCATCCTGGGATAGTGTCCTTAGTGTTCCACCATGGCAGGGAGTGCAATGAGATGAGCTTTAATGTCCTTTTCAATCCAAAGTATTCCATGATTCTGTGACATGGGACCCGTGGTTGGGATGGGAGGAATTTTGGCTGCCCGAATTTTTAGGGAAGAGTGAAGGAAAACCCAAGACCAAGAGCTTCGCCCTGAATTCTACTCAGACATCACTATGATATTGAGGTGATTCCTCCTCTTTGGAGGAAGGAATCTGTGAAATGGGCTTGAGGGAAAATTGTGGCTTCAACCTCCCCAGAAAGATGCTGATCTTACTGCAGGGCTGTACTTTCAGCTCCTGGCATGGCATTTAGTTTAGGGGGAATTTCTGCAGCCTGGCCCACCCAAATGGCTTTAACACACTGACTGCTGAGCTGTGGTTTGTTTCATGTCTCAGGTGCTGAAAGTTCAGGGACTTTGGATGCCATAAGCAGAGGCTTGCTGCCTCACCAGGAAGCAAGACTCAAGTCAGGCCTGGAGATGGCTGTGAAGCACAAAGACAAGCTGTTGGAATTTGACAGGACAAGGTAAGATACTAGGTGGGAGACTGTCATGAATAGCATAAATGACCTGGCAGGTGAGGTGCCTTTAGCAGAAACATTGGGAATTCCTTCTAAAACCCAGACTGCAGCCACAGACACCTTTAACTATGGCATTTGGTGGGACAGGAGTGAGTCTCTGGGATGGATCCTGTTTGGGTATCCTTGCTTTTTGTCCCTGACAGTCCTGCTCTCCAGGGAGATGGGTGTTGCATCATGTGGCAACAGTGTTCATTGTGTCCAGGGAGGTTACAGGTGCCAGTGGGACGGGGAAACAAAGGAGACAAGTCTCTTTTGTTAAGCACGAGGGTTCATTTTATTTCTCACCCCCCACCCCGAGCCGGGGTGGGAGAAGATGGCAAAGAGAAGGAGGCCAAGGGGTGAGAGTGAGAACTTTACTTTTGTCTTCCCTTAAGTAGAGGGTCTGGGGCTGGGGCAGAGGGCAGGTAAGAGCATTGACTTGCAGCCAATAGAGACACACTGAGGGGGAAGGAACCACAAGGCCAAGGTCACTGAGAGGAAGATAGAACCGACCAAACCATTGTGTACAGAGCACATGGGAAGTATGCCCTCAGGCAGGAGGGGTAGCTAGGGTCTGTCTGGCCAAGGCTAGGCCCTGGGTATTAGATTAAGTGGCTGAAGGGACTCCACAGATGGGAAAGGAGCAGGTTGGGGGAGTGGGTTTGAGGCTCTCCACTGTACTCATCTTCTCCTGTGGGCGTTGCTTTCCCAGCGTGCGCCGGACCCAGGTCATCGATGACGAGTCGGATTACTTTGCCACGGACTCCAACCAGTGGCTCTCCAAGCAGGAGAGGGAAGCTCTCCAGAAGAGGGAGCAGGAGCTGCGGGAGCTGCGCCACGCCTCTCGGCTTGCCAAGAAAATCACCATCGACTTTGCTGGCCGGCAGATCTTGGAGGAAGACAGCAACATGGCTGAGTACCACAGCAAGTGAGTGAGGGCTGGCAGTGTGCCTGAGAGCAAGGAGGTGCAAATCCTTATGGAGAGTGGTCTGACATGCCTGTTAAAGCTGCCTGGGAAAGAGGTGTTGCAGAAGGCCTGTCTCAACAGAACCGATTCAGCTCAAACTCACACCAAGCTGAGTTTCTGCACTGGAGAGCAGTGACTGCTCCAACTGGAAATCAGACCGAGCAAAGAAGTCATTTAGTTGGGGGAAATGAGGCAAAAAATGCTTTGAGTCAGAGAGTGTGGGGAGAAGGGGGATCTTTCCAGGGGAAGCAGGGAATGTTCATCCCTCTCATTTGTGCTTGCAGACTGGATGAGACCATCGAGGCCCTGAGCTGTGGTGCACTGAGTGAGCCAGCCAGGAGTCCTGGGGCAGAGATGACACCAAACTCTGGGGTTTTGGTGAACCCCCGTCTCCTCCAGCCTGCTCCTTTGGTCAGTGGTTTATTCCAGAATAGTGACTAATTTTGGGAGAGTGGAGCTTGAGAATTGTCAATTCCAGCACGTCTGTAGAACCCCAAAGATCACAGGATGGTTTGAGTTGAAAGGGACTTTAAAGACTGTCTCATTCCATCCCCTGCCATGAGCAGGAATGTCTTTCACTAGACCAGGTTGCTCTGTCCCACCTGGCCAAGAACACTTTCAGAGATGGGGTGACTTCTCTAGACAACCTGTTTCAGCATCTCACAACTCTCAGAGTAAAGAATTTCTCCCTGATACCCAATCTAACCCTGCCCTCTGCCAGTGGGAAGCCATTCCCTCTATTTCCCCTTGTTTCTCAGCCCCTCTTTCCTCCCCTGTGTCCCTCACTGGCCATCTCAGTTTGGAATAGAGAAGGTTTTAACAATGCCCTGCTCCTGGTGGGTTGGTTTGCTGGAGTTTTCGCATCGTGCCTCCTTTTCAGGAATGCAGAAGAGTTTCTGAGAGTCAGCCTAAGGCCATGTCACCCTTTCAGCTCTATTTTATGAAGCCTTTTCTGCCAGATTCCCATTTTCCAAAGAGCACGAGAGTAATGAATGAAAACTTCAAACAGAATTTGCACTTGATACACATTACTCCTGGAGAGATGCTAACCTTTTCCCTGTTTCTTTTGAACACTCTCAAGTGGGTGGACCAAACTGGTTTGCTCCCACAAAGGAAAACTGTTCATTCCACGGAGGCTGGAAGTGAGTCTGGCTTGGAGCGGAGCAGGCTGCGGATTCAGGACCGAGAGCTGCAGGAGATCTCGGATGATGGTTGGTGCCTCAGCCTGCACCAGCCCTGGGCTTCCTTGCTCGTGAGAGGACTCAAAAGGTGAAGGTGTCCCAGGCAGCTTCTGCTCCACAGGGGAGGTGGGAAGTTGTGTTTTCTCAGAGGATCTCTGTAGCTACAGGACACGAAATGAACGACACGCGAACTGTCAGGTCGTCAGGGCAGAAAGAGGGAAGTTTATTTTTCTCTTTCTGTTTATGTAGATTTTGGACAATGACCACGGATTGGAGGATGAGGTTGCCACCTCTCCAACCACACTGGTCAAACTAGAAGTCCATCAATTGTCCCTCCTCAAGAGAGGAATGATAAACAATCACTTTGTTTACATGAAAATCTGTGAGAAACTCCACTACAAAAATGCAAACATCAGAAGGCTGAAAAAAAATCAGAGCAGCAGGTCTCTGTGAACCCACTGGCTGTGTGCAATGAGTGATGCCTGTGATAGCTCCAGGTGTGAAAGCTGTGCTTCCTCTTCCAGTGGGTTGATGGATTGAGGAGCTGGAGAATCTTTTTTTTTGGGGGGATAGTACCTAACCTGTAAGGGACAAGTTTCTTCACAGTGGGTGAATGTAGAGACAGGCTGAGATTTCACTGCTATAGTTGGGGCATTCCAGTGTGGAATTTGAAAAGCAAATAAGGTAATCACTTGAAATATGTTCTTTTGGGTTTTTGTTCAGCATAAAGTGGCAACAGCCTTTGTTTAAAAGAAACCCAACCCTTGCCACTGCCTTCTCCTCCTAGGCTGGGAATTGGGTTACAAAAAGAAGCTGCTACTGTTAATAGTGAACAAAGGATCTTCTTTAGCCTTTTTTTCCCTTCACCACATTTCTCATTTTGGAGACTGAAGCTTTTTCACTTCTTCCCAAGCTAAAGATGCTGTAAATCTTAATGTGCCTGCATTCTTCATCCCCAGGTGTTCTGGGGATGCTCCAGCCACTCTGGTGCAGGATTCCAGGATCTCCAGACAACTGTTCCATGCAGAGACCTAGTCCCTTGTTGCTCCCTTAATTGTTCTGTGTGACTTTGGGACCTTGTAAGGGACTTCTATGAGCAGATTGGCCTGCATATGTGTTCTACTGGCCCTGCTGGGGATTGATGTCCTCTAAAGCCCTGAGGACATGCTCTGCTTTATTTGTGACATTATTTTTTGCCTATCTCAGCTTTTCTTTGTGGTCCTGACACGTTGCTTGAGATGGGATAATCAGGGCAAAGCTTAGCAGCAGGAATTGACTATGTTTGAATGAAAAATCTGTCCATGTGGGTGATTTCTGCTGAAGTTTTAGTCCTACCTTTTCCTCTATTCTTTAGGGTGGAGGGCAGGACCTGGTACACATCTCATCGAGGCAGGTTATGGATTGCATCTACTGCTAAAAGACCTTCCCCTCAGGAAATCTCTGAACTGGAGGCCACCTACAGAATCCTGCTCCAGAAAGGTAAACTCCTCTCCTTGGCTCTTGGAGTGATTTGGTACATTGAGCCACTTAATGAGCAGTGTCAGAAATCCCTCTGTGCTGAGCAGGGAAAGCTATACATAAAATTAAATTTCCCAGCCCTAGTCCTTTGTGGGGGAGATCCTGACCTGGAAAAGGCACAAAAAAAGTGTTAAAATTGCTGTTTGTGTTCTTGTGCCTCGAAAAGTAGAGGAGAGGGAAAGGCACTTGGGGATTGGAGGACCCCATCTGTGTGTGGGAATATGGGCTCCCTGAAGAGATGTTTCTTTTGCTGCAGATGTGGAATTTCCAAGTGATTATCCCTCAGGATGCCTCCTGGGCTGTGTGGACGTGACTGATTGTTTATCACAAGAGCAATTTCAGGAGCAGGTGAGTACAGAAATGAACCTTTCCATGCTTGCATTAACTAGCTTGTTTTTAAAGTGGAACTTGCCCGTGGAGAAGACATTGAGTAGAAATTTTAGATTGTGTTGAGAAGACACAAGTTATTGCAGGGATTTATGTGGCAGAGGACATGAGGGGGCCTGGCAACTCAGGACAGCATGGAAACATGGACAACTCTGCTGCAGTGGTGGTGCTGTGCTGTGGGACTCTGTTCCTGCCCTGTGGTGCCAGTGGCTGCCCTGCTGTAGGAGAGAGTGGCTTGGCCTGTGTGGGGAGATCATGCTCTGTAGCTGCTGCATCTCCTTGGTGCTTCTTACAGGAGCTGGAGGTCACAGTGGCCTCTCTGGTGATATCACACTGGCCTGGCTGGTGAGTGTTGTGCCCGTTTTGGGGCACTGAGTGACCTGGAGACAGAGCCATGGGAGGAGGTGAGCTCTTTCCCACCAGAGAGGATAGACAGAAGAGCCACAGGACTACCTGTAGTGAAGCAAGGCTGGAATCAGGAGTCTTTTGAGAAATCTCAACCCATGAAAGTCCATGGGTGATGGTGATGTGTGTCCAGATGTGCTGGGAGCATTGGCAGGTGGCCTTGGGTTGGGATGGTTATGGAAACCAGGAGAGGGCTCTTTGTAACTGTTGCACCCGTGGTTAGAAAGGGAAGGAAGGATGATCTGGACACTTCAGGCCAGTCAGCTTCACCGTGGTCTCTGGGAACCTTGTAGAGAGATTGCTCTTGCAAGTCAGTTTTGGCCACATGGAGGAAGAGAACATTAGGAATAGCCAGTGTGGATTTACCTAAGAATAAACTCCTGCTTGACTAACCTGATGACCTTCTTGGATCCAATAGATAGAGTGGAGAGCATCTATCAACCTGCTGTCCTGGAGTAGGCACGAATCTCAGAGGAGTCATAACCAGTAGAAGTATTGTACCTCTTTGCATTAGTTAAACCACATCTGGAATACTTGGGTCACCATAAAATTGTTGATAAACTGGAGCAAATCCCATGGAGACCACAAAGGTGATTAGGGGCTGGAGCCCTGTGAGGAGAGGCAGGAGACAGAGAGATCTTCCACTTCCTGCAAGGAGATTATTGGGAGACAGAGCCAGGCTCTGTGCTGACATACATGGCAGAAGGGTCATAAATTGGAAGGGGTTCAGTGTGGCTTAAGGAAACAAATTACTGTAAGGATGGCCCAGCACTGAGAAAGGCATTGCCCAAGGGCTTGAACAGTCTTCATCTGGGAAGATTTTCAAGAGGACAAAGCTGTGGGCAGCCTCACCTGAATTCAGTGTTGGCCCTGCTTTGGTCGGGAGGTTGGACTAGAGACCTTCTGAGACCTGAATCTGATGCTGTGACTGATTCTGTGCCCAAAATCTGGAGCAGGAGCTTTCCTTGGGGTGTGTTTTATGGACTTATAAAACCTGCACTTAGCACCAACCACAACATGGCTGTTCCTGATCCCATTTCATCCCTGTTCACTCCACGACCCCTTGTGCACATCAGGTTTGGTCTGGTGGGAATCACCAAACCGTGTAGGGCTTGACAGTGGACCATGACCATCTTGTGAGGTGGAATAGATGGGTTCCTTGGGAAAGAATCCACCAGGATGATCTTGCTGTGAAGAGCTGGAGAGGCAGCAGGAGTTGGGTCTGTTTTTCAGGAAGTGCTCCTCTGGCTTTCCCAAACCCTGTGAGGTTTTTACCTGGGAGAGATGCCTGGAAAGACAGGGAGTGTATTTCTGGTGAGGCTGTGTCTGTTAATCACAAGAGGAAGGCAGAGAAGTTAGAGTATGAGCAGCAGAGGGAGCTTTGGGACTGGAATACCATGAACCCTACAGGCATATTTGGCTTTGTATGGGAACAAGTCTTAGGAGAGAGAGAGAAGGGGCACCAAGGCCTGTGTAGGGATTTTCTTTTGTAGCATCCACTAATTTGCAGTTTGGGCTTCAGTGGAGATGCCTGTCCATCATCTGCTCTCTGTAACAATGGTGGAAAAATAGATCTTGATCTCTGGCAAGTACTTTTCTGTTTGTCACAATCCCTGCTCTTCCTTTGTCGATGTGTTCTTCAGGCATTGGTAGAATGGCTGTCACAGCATCTCCATTCTGGGAGTTGTGCTGTAGGTAACTAGCTTTAATCTTCCTATGGAGGCCTTTCACAACTACCTACATTCTCTGGAATTCCCTCCCAGTTTGTGGGCACTGCCTGGCTGCAGAGGCACTGGAGGCAGAGCAGTGTATTCAGGAGCACAATTATCCCACCTGTTAATGACAGATTTCTCTTTCTCCTCAAAGCTGTGGCATTTCCTGGGCTGCATTTCTCTGGCTTTTTGCTGGTCCCGTATTGCAAACTACTTATAATTCCTAATTTCCTGTCTTTTTAAGGTGATTTTGTCTGTTTTTCCCAGGATTCCTTTAAGCAGTGGTAATTTCCCTCTCTTATGAGCTAAAATCCAGAGATGTGAGCCTTTCTGCAGTTGCCTTCTGAGGAAATGTCTGGCTTTTTTTGGGCTCTCAGGAGCAGCAAGTGCATCGAAAGGAAGCTGAGCTGAATTTAATTGCAGATGTCAGCAAGATGACAAAATGTGCAGCACCAGCTCAGAAATCTGAGTTGCATCTTGCCAGGAGTAAGAAATTCCTGTTGCTCACGTGGGTGTTTCAGCCCAGGTTCATCAGCAGCATCAGCACTGTGATCCAGCCATTTCCCTGTGTGCAAAGATTCCTTGTAGCTCGGGGAGGAAGGCAAGGAACATGATGCTTTTTCACCACTTAGGGCCTGCAGAAACATTGGATATTTTCAAGGAACGTGTGAGCAGGCGAGGGGAGGTGATGCAGAGCAGAGACCTCTCGGGGGTTGAGCTCTCGTGGAGCTTTTCCAGGCTCTGTGCTTTGACTCACACCTCTCCTCCTCACCACCTCCCGTTTGAGGCTCCTGCATGTTCCAGAAGAAATCACTTCACAAGTGCAGGGCGAGCCTTGCTTGCAGGTTGTACCAGCCTCCCGAGGATGAAATAGTTCCTGGCTTGCTCATGGTGTTTTGATGGTGATCCAGTGTTTTTTTGGCAGCCACAGAAGCTTGGTTTGACTCTTGTGACTATTTGTTCCCATAGGCAAGGGAGACTCTGGTCTTAGGTCTGTTTTTCTTCATCCTGGGGGTGTTCAGCCTGGAGACAAGAAGGCTCTGAGGAGGCCTTAGAGTCCCCTCCAGTGCCTAAAGGGGCTCCAGGAGGGCTGGAGAGGGACAAGGAGTGCCAGGACATGGGGAAATGGCTTCCCACAGCCAGAGGGCTGGGTTAGATGGGATAGTGGGAAGGAATTCTTCTCTGTGAGGGTGGTGGGGCCCTGGCACAGGTTGCCCAGAGAAGCTGTGGCTGCCCCATCACTGGATGTGTTCCAGGCTGGGTTGGACAGGGCTTGAAGCAATCTGGGATCGTGGAGGGTGTCCCTACCCATAGCAGGGGGTGGAATGAGATGAGCTTTAAGGTCCTTTCCAACTTAATCTAGTCTGTGATTCCATGGTTTCATGGCCTGTCCCCACTGTGACTCTCCCATTACCTCTCAGTCCTTTCACTGCTGTCACCCACTCCCTGTTTAGCACTGTCTGCAGATTTAATTTCCCTGCTGTTTGCATCCTCTCTCGGGTTGCTAATGAAGATGTTGTGGCACCCCACTGGTATTTTTCTATCATTATCCTCATTTAAATTTTGTTTTTTTTACACTTGAGCTCAAAAAACCAAAATTAAGCGACGCTGCCCCAGCAGAGTCAGACCCATTCCCTGCCAGAGCTCTTGCATTATGACCAGGGAGGGGTTACTTATCTACATTTTTACTGCACATGTAAGCCTGGCCTTTCATCACCACTGAGAGGGGGCGGTCCTACCTTCCTCTGCCCTACCTGCAGCATTTGAGCCCGACTGACGTTGTTGAGGTGGTTTGCAGATCCTGAGGACGTGTGGGAAGTGATAATGGAACAGGATCTGGAGTGCTGGAGCTGGCAGGGAGCAGAGGAAGGGTAGAGATGTCCTTGGGTTTAGAATCAGTGGCAGGTCAGGTGCCCTGATCCCAATTATGCTGCCTATTGCGTGAACTAGTTAAATCTGCTCCTCTGTGTCTCTTTCCCACGTGGAAAATAAACCAATTCTTCCAGTCAGAGGTTATTTACACCCCATCTTACTGCTCAGAGCTGTGATCTTTGCCTTGAAGCTGCTGTGACAGCAGAAGTTGTGTTCAGGTAGGAGGGTCCAGCCCAGCTGTCCAGCGTCACTGGCTCTGTTTGCAGAGAGCTGCAGCAGGAGCTGCTTCCTGAACTCAGCCCTGGTTGCCTGGTGCCTGGAGATCCCTCTGAAATCTCAGGATTTCCAGTTGAGCTTTGCACATCTTGCCCCTCCTCAGAGTACATTCTGGGCTCATTTCCTTCTCTTCCTGGCAGCAGTCCAAAAATCCCTGCTCCAGACCAGAATGATTCCTTTGTTACACTTTTCAGCTAGAGGTGACCTGGAAACATTTTTCCCCCTTGGAGATCCAAGCGTTCACTACAGCTTTTCCTTGCTCCAGGGCTGACGTCACTGACACCTTGAGCAGAGCAAGGAGCTGCCCTTGTTTTCCTGCACGAGGTGTCAGTGACTTCAGCAGCTCCCACTTGGGATCTGTGGGATGGGGCAGGCAGGGCTTGGCACAGGACAAAAGCCAGCAGGGAAGTGTTTACATTGATGCCATTTCCATGTGCTCTGAAGTCCATGTTCATTTTGCTAATGACTTTGATCCGAGAGACTATTGAACTGGAAAAAAGAGTGTTTCCTGCTGCTGTTTTGGTGGTTGATAGGTGTGTTTGGCTTATTTTGAGTTCAGACACACGCCAATACCTGGATGGAGCTGTTATACTAGGCTGAAATATGGGCTAATTATGTTTGATGGGAGTTAAGTGTTTATTTTTCATTTCTAGGTGATCACTCAGTGTCCTAAATCTGCACAGGGGAACATGCAGAAGCTATTTTTGTGCCACGAGATTGCAACTATCATTTAAATAGGCTCCAGCTTTCCCACTCAGGAAATTTGGTTTTAAACTCTTGGCCTCCTCTTCCCTCCCTGGTGAAAAGAACAACAAAAAAAAAGGAGACTCAGGTGCCCAGTGTACAGAACTTGGTTTAGATTCTCAAACAGGAGTGAAGAAGGGTAGAGACTTTCTATATTTAGACTCCAGAAGGTGCCTGTTTAGATTATCTCCAAATAAAGGAACAATATCCCTCTGGGAATATTTTCCTTAGGAGTTAATGGGAGGGAGAAACACAAACACAGACATTGATGTATACTTCTAAGAACAGTATAAATGCATAGAGACTTTTTATGAGGACCTGGTCCCTGAGGGAGAGGTTTCCTAGTGCAGGCTCCGAGTGAGACAAATGCCTGTTTGTGTGGTGCTGTGGCTGTCCTGGCGCCTTCCCTGCCTCACCACCAGGATATTTGCCTTCTCATTCCTGAGGCACCTCTCTCAGTGAAGGATTTTTAGCTAGGTCAGATATCCTTCCTTCTGGAGCAGTCTAGGTGGCTGTTAATGATTGCAACTCATGAAAGGCCTTTGAACTTTACAGGGCCCTGCATTCTCCTGAGCTGAATTTGTCTTTTCTGTGTATCCAGATGCCAGATCCAGTGGTGTCAGGCATTAGGCTGGCTCACAGGGTGATGCATCTCTTTAATTCAGGTTCTCACCCCACAAAATCCCCTGATTTGTGGTTCTGGGAGCAGAGCAGGAATGCAGCTGGTTTGGATTAGAGACGGTAAGAGATGGGGGAGTTTTTCCATATGGGAAGTGCTTTGGTTTTCATCAGAGGCTGTTCTGAGGCTCCAGCTGCCTTGCATAAGCCAGCAGGTTTGCTCAGGCCACTGCTCAGGCTGTTAAGATGAAGGAGAGATTGTCACTTGATGATGATTAATTTAGGAATGCATTAGCATGCCAAAGAAATCGAATGATAGAGGCCTGCTTGCCCTCTCCTCTGGTTTCCTAGACCCAAGGGAGAAAGTGAAGCCAAGGCTGAAGCATATGACTTAATTAATGATGACTGTGGACTTTGCCTCTGCTACCATTTCAGCAAACTACTCATGAGCTGGCAGGGCCTCTTCCCTCTCTCAGATAGGGTCATTGATACTTGCTGCCTTCTCAGTGTTTGGGTTTTATTTAATCCTGAAACTGAGGGTTGGATAAAACTGACCTGGAGCCCCAGGTCAGGTGCCCCACTGCCTTCCCATCCGGGTGGAGCCGTGACCACCCTTTATGGTGTCCCCAAATGATGTGTCAGTTGCAAAATACAACCCCCACAGTACATGGAGAGTGCCCAAGGACTCTGCTTGCTCAAGCTTTTGTTGGTGTGTCATTGATTTCCTAACCCTGAACAGACCGGTCGCTCCAATGTGTTTCCTGGTCCTGTGAGAGATCCCATCCCATCTGAGGGGTTGAATCAATCCTGGGAGCAGGTGCCAGCATCACACCTCCCTGGGGAGCAGCAGCAAAGGGCAGCATGGGGTGAGGCAGCTGCCCAAGTGAGCCAGGGCAGGGACACAGCTGCGCAGGGCTGTGCTCCCAACGTTTAGGTTTTCTGGCTTGCTTGTGTGTCCTACCCTTGTGCTTCCCAGCTCTGATTATGAAAGGACTTTGTGAAGCTGCTTGAAGTCTGACTGTATCTAGCCAGGTGCAGCTCCATGAGGTACCCTGGTTCCCCTCATCCCCTCCTCCCCATCGCTTTTCCCTTCTCCTTGCTGAGTCTGTCCAATGGTGTGGGCAATGGGGCTGTGTTAGAGCTGAGCCTAGCCCTGCCCCTGCTGTCCCTTGGCACAGGGGGATGAAAACAGCCCTTTCAGCCTAGTACCTTCCCAAATATTATTCCAAGTCCACCCAGTTTCTCCTGAACTGGTTGTCAGGCACTCTATAAACATCTCTAGCCTTTCCAGGGTTTACTGTGGGCGGGTGTTGTCCTGGGCTGGGGTGTGAGCTGCAGGAGGGTGTTGGTGGCTGTAGGTTCAGGGAGAGCTGGGATATGCAGTGGCTGTTGCTGGCACTGCTGGATCCTCTGGGTCTTCCCCAGACTGGAGCCCTGGCAGACTGCTCGCAGTGCCCCAGCACGAGTTTGAATTTTAAATCTACATTTCAAAGTCCTGTTATTACTTACTATGCTTTAATTGCTTCCCCTGCCATTCAAATCAAAGTACAGCCTGTAGTGTAGAAACACCTCGGTGAGAGCTGGGCTCTGGGCTGGAGGCAGAGAACACCCACTGGATGGATCTGCCCGGCCAGGGAAGGAGCCTGCCGTGATCCCAGCCTGCTGTGCCTGGATCTGGTTGCATACCAGCCAGGCATGAGAGGGGCAGAGCAGCCGAGGGCTGCCAGGCATTGTGGTGGGAAGAAGGGGAAAGGAAGGCAGACTCACAAAATTCCTTGTGCATCCTGGTGCAGGGAGCATGTGCCAGCACATGAGCTGCCAGCAGCAGCTGTAAGTGCTCAGGAACAGCAGGGAGGATGTTGACTGCAACAATGCATCAAGGCTGCGGTTTGTAGCCTCAATAGTCAGGCAGTTAACTTTTTTTCTCTTTTTTTTAACAAAGACATTTTGGTTGCCAAATCCATAACCATTAGCAGCTGTGGTTTCGAGCTGTTCCTTCCTCACACGTTGCAGTCTAGACCTGACAGGCTTTCAAACAAAAGTTTGGCTGATGGCTTTTGTTTGGATTTCTTTGTGATCCTACTTTTCTCCCTTCTTTTTGTGTTCTGTTGATTTGAATTGAACCTTGTCGTGTATCCCTTTGCTAACACAGCCTCTGTGGAGCAGCTCTGCTGCATCTCTGAGCTCTCCCATGGCCAAGGACAGCTTGTAGTGTTCTTCGAGTGGATGTTCTGGATGTTTCTGCCTCAAGCTAGAAAATTTGGCATTTCTAGAAACTTGGATCTGCTTTAGGGTTTCTGTTTAGAGAAATGTTACATTTCTTATGGGCCAAAGGCTGGTTGGCCTTAAAAGATGGTGCTTGAGAAGGTGCTTAGAGTTGGAAGTGTGATGCAAGATTGTGTCATGAGGGTGATCAGAACTCGGCGTGAAGCTCTTGGTGCTCTGCAAGCACTTTTAGGACTGGAGGGCTGAATCAGGAGGTGACACAGCAGTGGTAAACCTGGATCTGCTGTTTGCAATTTGGGTGCATGTGGCCTGGGGCACTCTGGGTAAAGGCTGTGTTGGGAAAATTGGCTGGATAATTCCCCAGAGGGAATGTCCTTGTAAAGAGATGATGGAGACCACTGCTGTCGGAACAACAGACAGGGAGCTGATGCTCCTAAACCACTCTCCTTGGAAAAGTGACAGGCCAAATGTGGCTTGGGCACAGTGGCACCCACATCCAATTAAGCATGGTCTCTCATATTTGATGGCTTCATTTCTCTTGAATTCATCTGTTTGTGGTGCAGGCATTGCTGCAAGTGCCCTTATTTGGGTGCAGCACCCCCAATCACTCCCAAAAAGCTGCCCATTTTCTTTTCCCTCTTGCAAACCACTGAAGAAACATTTTCTAGCTGGATGGTGAGCAATTTCCCTCCAGAGAGGAGGAGAAAATGGCTGGTTAGTAGTTAATTACCTGTTACGTGTCTCTGACAGCGATGAAGCTTATGAGGCATGAAAGAAGAGCAGATCTGCCTCTCCCACAAATCACCAAGAAAACAGGGTGAAGGAAGTTGGGCTCCCAGAGGATCCCTTGCATCCCATTCCTCTTTTTGCACATGGCCAAGGGGTGTCTCCAACACCCAGGAAGAGCCCAGTGTATGTTTCTGCCTGCTGGGGGAAGCTGATTTATTGCCACTGCTAGATCCAGCGGCCCCGCTCTTTCAGAGGAGATGCTGCCTCCACCAGGATGATTTTTTCCCCTTTGAATGCATTTTATGGTGAACTCTCTTGCCAACACATGGGGTCTGCTTGCTTTTATTCTTTCCAGACAGTGTTACTTTCCAGTGCTGCCTCTTTTATTCCAAAGCTCTTGGAGAGCAGCAGGGAAATGAAGGCTGGAGCGGGTGTCCTGGCCCGGCGCTGCCTGGCAGAGCGAGCCGTGTTTTCCCTGTTGTTCACTGATGAGCCATGCCAGGAAAATGATTCACCCCTTTCCATCATGAACCTTGCAGAGCATCTCAAGCACCTCCTTGCTGCTGGTGCCCCTGGCAGCTGTAAGATGGAGAGAGTGGCAGTGACCAGGGGAAGGACCACAGGTTCCAGCGTGCAATTCTCCGCCACGCTCCGGCTAACCGGGATGTGTGCTCCATGGCAAGGAAAGCAGAGGAGAGCTCAGGCTGCATTGCAGGGCTCCATAGGCTGGCTGTGTGTGTGAAACCGGGGCTATTCCCACCCCTTTGTGTCCTGAGGCCTTAATGAGAGAGCAGGAATGCTCCTGGAGGGTTGCTAAAGAAGCTGCCGGGAGCACTCGGGCTTTGTGCTGTGCAGAGCTGCTTGCTCCATGCACGCGGTGCCTTTGTTCCTGCCTCGGATGCACCGGAGCAGAGCTCATCTTGTTAGTGATGGTTTGGCTTCCCCCCAGGACATTTTCCTTCTGCTCTTTCCATTCCCCTGCCTTCAGGTCACAGCAGTTGGGTTTAAGCCAGTGCAGTTTATTGGGGAGGGGTGCAGCAGTCAAGGGGTTTTTGATGGCCCTTCTCTGTGTTTTTTTTTCTCCTGTGAAGATGGAATCAGAATGAGCAAAGGGTCCCAAATGCTGCATTGGTACCAGTGATGCTGGGTGAGCCTGCATGGCCCCAGCATCCTGCTGCAGGCTTTACCTAAATCAGGAAAAAAAAAAAAATGTAACAGATTGGTGTGGGGGGAAAATATAGCAGGAATTTTTTTTCCTCAGATGTCAGAGAAGGTGGGTTTGTGTCTCTGCTGGCTTCTAGCTGGCTCGTCCCCTCCTTTGCTCTTTTGCTGTGGGCTGTGGAATGGGAGGCTGGCAGCCCTGCTGCTATTCCTGGTGGTGACAAGCTGGTGATGGGAGACGAGGGATGGTGAAAACAAAGTGTAGGGAACATTCATTAGCAATTATCCCTCCTTGCAGCTTGAGCTGGGTGGCTGTTGGGGACATTTGATAGCCACTTAATACATGTTCAAAGCACTGGCTCTGGCGTGAGGGTGAATCTGGTGGCTGGTTTTTGGAGGAGCCTAGTGCTCAGCTCCCTTTTCCAGCTTCATTTAACCTTGAGCTCTTCCTGCGGGTGTTAAGCTGCCTTGAGATCTGCTTTTCTCTTCCCTCCCACCTAATCTCCTCACAGCTGGGATCTCCCAGACCTGTTAGCAGCTAACTGAAGCCCAGCTGGAGAGGTGGGACGAGCAGGGGGGGCAGTGGTTGTGTGGAGGCCGTGTGTAGAGCACGTCTGTGGAGTGTTGGTGCAAAGCAGTGGGAGGAGCAGCTCTTGGTGAGCCTCATCGGCTGTTTGCAGCCCACAGAACCCACTGGCCTCCCACATGCCTTGTTGCCAGCCGACTACAAGGTGGTAGAAGGTCTGAAAGGAGGCTGAATAATTTTTTTCACACTGTAGTTGCATTGCATAACCCCTCTCGAGCTTCCCTGGTCATCTGCAGGATTGGAGAAGGGTAGATTTGCTCCTTCTTGAGGGACAGTCTGGCCTCTGGACTGTGTTTGTTGTAGCTACCTTCTAAATGCCGAGTTCCTTCCAGGCAGAGGCAGTGTAAAGCCTGGAGTACCAGCACCTATCTTATTAACACCCCCAATATAAGAAAGGTGAGTGCTGTTGAATTTAAGAAGGGACATCCCCCATCAGACTCCTGGCTGGGTTTGATTCTTGGTCTCTGGAAGAGAGGGAACATGGTTTCCTTCTGGATTGACCTTTTATTTGAAAATGTGCTGTTTTTCTGAGATTGTCTTTACTGGGGATCACGGAATCCCAGACTAGTTGGAATTGGGAGCGACCTCAAAGTTCATCTCATTTCATCCCCTGCCATGGGCTGAAACACACCTTCCACTAGACCAGGTTGCTCCAAGCCCTGTCCAACCTGAACAATTTGATAGGATGTGCTCTGGCCTCTCCCTCTGCCACACCACCTCTGGGTTTTGGGCTTTTATTCCAAGCTCAGGTTTACTGAAGTGATGATGGGCTGCCTTTGGGGTGGAGTAGTTGGGAATAAATTTTTTCTCAATCTCCAAAACTTCCTGTGTTGCAGACAATAGAGTGGCTAGACTGAGCTTTCACAGGAGAAGCAGTGAGAAATTAGGTTTTGGTACTCAAATTTGGGCAGACTGGGACGATGCATACCTGTTTGGTGTCTTGGTGGCAGTGTCTCCACTGAGAGTGGAGCTTCCTAAATTTCTGTGGGATGAATGAATGGAATGCACTCGTGGAAGGGACTGGGGGAAGAAGGGAGCTGGGCTCTTGGCTTGACTCAGCATTTTGTGGGAGCTCAGCCTCATCTTCCTCACCTGGGAGCATCCTGACTCTAGGCAGAGGAAAGGGTTATGGCTCTTCCTGGGCTCCAGCCCGCAGGAATATTCTGGATTTTGGTTCACCAGGATGAGGTAAGAGGTTTCTGGAATAGGTACTATAGGAAGCCTTAAATGTAGCAGGTGAGGGGCTCCTTTCCTGCCTCCTGGGAGTGAGATGCCAGAGGAAGGACCAAAGCTTTTCAAAATTAAGGACACAAAGAGATTTGACTCACAGACAGAAGTGCACCCTGGGGGCAAAGATGAAAGGCTGTGGTGTGGAAGCAGGAATTCAAGTCACAGTTGTGGCATCTTCCTTGTCCTTGAGATTGGATTGAGCAGGAACCGTTGGAGCTGAAGGCTTGATCCTGGTTTTGAATGAATGCTGTCAGTGGAGAAACCAACTTGCTGTTGGTTCACTGCTGATGCCTGTTTGGGAGATGCTCCCGGGATGGGGCTGTAAAAGGGGTGAGGGGGACATGGTGGTGTCCAGGTCCACCTGGGAGATGGTGGCTGAGGGGATTTGGGAAGCAGCAGCTGTATTCCAGCAGCAGGACCTCTGCAACACACCCCACCTGGCTGAAGAAGCCGTGGGCTGAACCAGGTGTAGCAGAGCAGGAAAGGGTCACCTCTGTCGCCAGGTTTGGGTAGCCTTGGTCCTTGGGCTTGTCCTCAGGTCCTCCAGCCACAGAGGTGCCACCAGTGATGCCAAGAACGACAAAGCAGTGCCAGCATTTCACACTCTCCAGGCGTTGGCCGGGGATATTCACATTGGCTCTTCCTAACCTTCCAAGATCCTCCTTCCCTGCAGATGGGAAATGAAAATCCTTGGCATGGGCACGGAGCAGTGGAAGCAAGTCAAGTAAGGTGACTCAGCCAAAAAAGAAGAGAGAGGAAGAAACCTGTCCAAGCCTGGGTGGGTGCAGCGGGGCATGGGCGCATGATGTGGATCAGTGCGGCTCCTCCTCCCCGGCACGGAGCTGCATGGAGCAGCTGACTGCTTGTACCTCTCTCTTGCTCAGTGCACAGCTCTTACATGCTGTTGTAAAATGAGAGGGCTTGGAAACACTTCCCCTGGTTGATCCAATCCCAGCGTTGGGCTTCTGTAAATCTCCCTGAATTGCTGGCAATGCTGCCAAACCCTGCTGCAGTGTGGGGAGAGCGGGTCGCTCCCTGCTTCCCTCGCCGTGCCCAGCTGTTCCAGGGCAAATCCAAACTCATTTTGGCAGGTCGGTGAGAGCTTTTCAAACACTCGGCCTAGGAGTCATTTGTTAGTAACAAATGGGGGATTTGCCAGGACACGCAGCTCCATCTGGTCTGGCATCCTGTCCCCTCCAGCAGCCTTGATGGATCTGCTCGTGGAAGGCAGGGGAGCAGGAAGAAAAAGAAGGCAGTTTTCCCATGGAAGGAAAACCACTTCCGCAGTCTGTTTGAGCAGGGTTTCCTGGGCTGGAGCATCCTCGTGGCGTGTGCTGGCCTCAGTGCCTGTCAGCACCAGCTCTGCAGCTCAGGGACAATCTGAGGTGAGAGCTGAGATATACATTTTTTATGACTGTTTTGCATTTCACCTCTGAATGCCAGGGAGGCTGAGCTGCAGTCAGCCAGGATCTTGGTGTGCTTCCTGCATGGAGTGTGTTTTTTCTCCTTTTCCCCCACATGGTTAATGAGAGAAACAATTTTAGAGGTCTTTTTCCAACCTAAATACTTCCATGATTCTATAATCTGTTTATTATCTTTGTATAAAATTCCCCTACGTCTTCAGTATGGTAAAATCCTTCCACTGACTCTGTGAATGGGAGCCGGCCCTGAGCTAGCCTCTCTGAGCCATCACCTTGGTATGTAGCAGGTGTGTTGCTCACCCTTTATATGCAAGTGAATATCAAGGAATGCATGTCCCACAGCAGGACAATGCACACTCTCCAAATCTCAAATCCTTGTGTTTGGGATTGAGCTCTGTAGGGAATATTTGGGGATGTATCTGTAGCTGGCACAGCTGGTGGTGCCCACCCTTCTGGTGGTCATTTCGGGCTGGGTTTGGCAGGTTGTTTTGGTTGAGATGCTGGGGTGCTGTCCATGACCAGATAGGGATTAGTGGGACTACTCACATTCCTGATCATCTGAATCTGGGGATGCATCAGACTGAAAATCTGTCCCTTGCTTGTCCCACTGCACAGGTGGGCTGGTGATGGTAGGGACCCAACGACTTCCCTCTCAACATCTCAGGGTTCTGATCAGTCTAAATCAAGCGTGAAACCACAGGGGTAGCACAGGTTGGTGCTCAAGGGGGCTGCAAACAGCTTGGGAACACCCAGGGTGAGTGGATCCAAAGAGGCAGCGAGCTCCAGCCAGAGGCACAACGGGAAGAGCCTGAGCAAGGGTCTTGCAGAATAAGACCCAAACCTGGAATTGTTTGGAGTTTTTTTCATTAAAAGTTCTTGAATTGGTTTGGTCTGAGCTGCTACAGCCTCCATATAACCCATGTCTTAGCGAAGATCCCTCTGTTCTTGCCCCCTGAGCTCTTTCTGTGCCCATGCAGCTGTCCTGACTCTGCTCTCTGTGTCTCTCTGTGTTTCACAGTATCCGCACCTGAGCCAGGAGTCCGGGTCTCCATTTGTCTTTATCTGCACTAATCCCCAGGAGATGATTCTGAAGTTTCCCATCAAAGGAAAACACAAAATCTGTAAGTAGTAAAGTTTCCCCAGATGTACCCCCAGCCCTCGGAGCCGGCTCCCTTTGCCACCCCAGCTTGCCGTTGCCAGATGAGTTCCCAACCTTTGCCGTGTGCTCTTTGATCTGGAGGTGTTTGTTTAATGGCTTGAATACATCTGTAATATTTTTTTTGTCTTCAGTTCCCCTTTCCCCAGATGTTGCTTCCTTCCAAATACATGCTTCTTCCTGCCTCTGCAAACACTTGGGGAGTCAAAGACCAGTCGTGTCGGTGGCTGATCTGCTGCTGGCGTTAGCCTGGATCAGGGTAGGAGTTGATGCAGCAATGCCCAGGCAGATCCAGGCAATCTCCGTGTCCCGTAGTTCCAAATCCCACTCTTACCCCTGAGGACAGTGAGGGCTTGAACAGCAAGAGCTGCAGGGCCAGATGGATGTTCCCCATCTGCGGGCCGGTGGGATGGGATGTCCTGGCAGAGCGTGCGGGGAAGCGCCGCAGCATCTGTCCGCGCTCCGCTTGCCAGCGTCGTTAGTCCCTTTTACGAGCCACCAGCCCCTCCACGGGCTGCCAGTTATTCCTGCCCGCTGCTATAAAAAGGATGGAGGAGGGATGCGGCAGCTGGGGAGCCCGCAGTCAGCTCCGTCCTTATTAGCAGCCTCCCCTCCACACAGCCCGGGGAAGGCACTGCACGTGCTTGCAGGGGATGTGAAAAATTAATTTGACGGGCTAAAAGCAGCAGAGGCAGGAAGAGTCTTGGCTGTTTATTCAGCAGAGCTGACAACTGGGTGATCTCCCTCTTTTCCACATGGATCCTTGGGCTAATACCTGGGGCTAAGGAGTGTTGGGATTTCTCAGGTCTGGTTAATAAGGGCTGTTTGAAGCACAGCAGAGGGTTATTTTTGTTGTGTTTGAGGGGTTTTTTCCCCTCTCTGCTCAGGGAAGCACCTTTCTCCAACAGCTGGGTATTGGGATGTCTTGCAAAACCATTTGATTTCTTCCCTGCCTTTTTGAGCAGCAGCTGGAAGGTGCATTCAGCCAATAGAGACCATTGCTTGGAGACCTGCAAGTGCTCGAATCTCACTTTTGGTCCTCCCCCTAGATGGGTTATTCCCAGTACCAGTGAGCAGGCAGGACTTATTTAGGATGCAAGTCTTGGCTGTGAGAGAACAGCCTTGTGGCCTTTGCATGCTGGTGCATCCTTTTTTTCCTTGTTTTAACCTCTCCTTTGCTCTTGCCAGGCTCTTGTGCTCCTTCACTCCCACCTCAGCCTCTGTCTGGCCATGGGTGGGAGAGGGTGAAGCTGCTATGTGGCTCCTGCGTGTCTGCCTCGCCGCGTGCAGGTGCTGCCAGTCCCCTCCCCATCTGTCACATCATCTCCTTTGTGTTGTGACACTTTCCTGCTTGGAGAAGGATCAGTCTAACAGCCTGGAAGGAAGCCGGCTGTGCTGGCGGCTGCCTGTGCTCCCACTCCCACTGCTGGCCCTGCCTTCCCTGCCCTCCATCCCAATAGGAGCTGTCACAGAGGCAGTGCAGGGGGGCTGTGGAGCTGCATGTTCACCTCCCGGAAGGGACATGGTCCGTCTGGGTGATATTTATGACAGCCTAGGGAAGGAGCAGGGAAGCCTTTGACCTTTCATCAGCACAAGGCGTTATTTTAATAGAAGCTGGCATTGCATCCCAGGCAGTCAGAAGCTTAATTCTCCCAGCTGGAAGCAGAGCAGAGGGAAGGTGCCAGCTCACATCCCCACCTGGGCTTGCTGGCTGTCCTGATCTCCTTGAAACCTGGCTCAAACCATGACAAAATGCCAGTTTGTCCTGTTGGGAAGCCAAGCCAGAGCAGTTTTCCTTGCCAGATAACAGCATGGACCTCACCACGGTGACATCCGGATGCTTCTCTGTTGCAAATTACTTGTTTCTAGCAGCCTGGGGGTGGGAAAAAAACCCTAACATGGCTCAGTTTTTGCTGCCAGGGTCATTGTTTTTGTGGAAGGGATGGACACAGTGTTGCATCTGGAAACACAGCTCTCCCCAAATACATCCCTGTGTAGTTTTAGCGCATGAGGACAAAGCTCATTGGCCTTTCTCATCGGAGATTTCCTTGAATCCAGGCAAAGCTATCCTGAAGCATCACTTAGAAACCTCCTTCCAACAGCCAGCAGCTGGAAGAGTGCAGAGCAGAGGACGTGGTGTGAGACGAGAGGCCTTGAATCATTGAGCAGAAAGAGCAAGGAACCCTGGGGCTTTGCCTTATTTTTAGCCTTTTCTTAAAGGTTACCTGTGTGATGTGTGGTGTTTGCCAGCTGGAAGAGCACAGGAAACTCCCAATGTTTTTAGAGCCCAGGGGAAGCAGGCAGACACATGAAATATAACAGCCCTGGTGACAGTAGGTGGTGTTGGGGACCAGAGCATGGAGAGAATGTGAACTTGCTGCCTTCCTCCTGCCAAAACTACCTCTGGCGTGGAGACAGGGTGGTCTGACACACTGCTTCTGGATGGGCTGGCTCAGCCTGCTTGGGTTCCAGTGGATGCCACTGGAAACAGCAATTGCAAGGAGGGGTCTTCTTCCTCATCCTTAGGTGGTGGGGGGAAAGTCTTCTCTGGGGTGGCCAAGGGGATGGAGGATGTCCCAGAACACCTTCCGAGATGTGAAGGACAAGGAGAGGCAGTGTTTTCTCCAGGTCCCACTGGAACTGCTGGCTGAGGTTGTCCCTGGTGGCAACGGTAGCAGCTGGCCTTGGAGACCACCAACCTGGCACGTGGCAAGGTGCAGCAGGTGTCCCCGTCACACTGGGTGCCCATTGCACCATCATCCCAAGCTGAGGGTTTGTTGTCCCCAGTCCTGCCCTTCTCCACACCCTGGTGAAACACATCCCTGGCACATTGCTCGACAGTCCCGCATCTCCTCCGAGCGTATCAATGCGCGTCCTGCGGGCAGGCGCAGGGATCAGTTTCCCCCCTGGTAGTGGCAGGCGAGTGCTGGATGTTAATTTACTCTTCTCCTGGCTGAATTTCCCCCTCTCTGGTGTCTCTTGGCTGTGTTGGACACGCTTGCCCCTGGCTCCCCGGTGTCGCGCCTGCGGAGCGAGGCCGCGGCGGCTGGAAACGCCTGGCTCCTCAAGCAGCATAATTGGATGTGACAGGAACACACTAACTAGGAGACCTCGCTGCCTCCAGCTCATTTGCATTGCAAATAGCATTTAAAAATAAAGAGTGATGAGGGTTTGTTGTGTTTTTCTTTTTTTTTTTTTTTTCTTGAATCCCCTCTTTACAGGGAAGCTGGATGCAAAGATCCACCAGGGAGCAAAGAAGGGGTTAATGAAGCAGAAAGCTGTGGGGTGTGCGCCGGGGAGCAGCGCTGGTTCCCATGAAGCACCCAACTGCCTCTGAAGGATGCCAGGATGGTCTTCAGCTCTGGAAAGCAGGTGCAAGATGGATCCCTGCTTCTAGATTGTTTCTAGGTATTGCTTTATCTCTTG
Organism: Trochalopteron elliotii; assembly: GCA_024734555.1. Lineage (NCBI taxonomy): Eukaryota > Metazoa > Chordata > Aves > Passeriformes > Leiothrichidae > Trochalopteron > Trochalopteron elliotii. Next base: position 327,568 of record JANPWX010000352.1, read on the forward strand.
TATTCCAAAAGTATTAAAAGTGACATGTTTTTACCAAGACTTGTCCCGACAGCCCTGTGCTTCTGGGGAGGTCCCGCGCTGCAGACAAGGGTGGGTGGGAGATGGATCTTGACAGGATGAGGTTCAGCAATCACTGGCAGCCCCAGGAGCAGTGGGTCCCAGAACAGGCCTGGAGAGCTCTCTGGCAGCAGGCAGCCCAGCTCCATCCTGGCTTTGGCAGGATCTCCCTCTCCAGAAAGTGCCTTGAGGTGTTTTTGGCTTTATGGGGTCAGACACATGGAGGAGAAGGGTGAGAAGCTGAGGGGATGAGGGGGATTGCTCCCAACAGCCAGAGAGCCTGAGCTCTGCCAAGTGGGGATGGGAGGTTTGGGGTTAGAGGTGGGCTCTGTGCCTGCTCACAGGTGCTCTTCCAGCCTTTTGGAATCACTGCTGAGTGCCCAACCTTACGTCCTTCTACTGATTTGTACCAAGCAGCCCACCCCCACGACCTGGCCCCCAGCAGCTGTGTGTAGAACTCCTTTGGAATAAGCTGAATTTTGCCTTTTTCTATACTCCCTCACACTGAGCCACTCCCCACATTACAATGTCTGTGGTTATCATGCACTGGTGTGATCCCTTTGTGCTGTGGTGCTCCAGGCTCTGCCTTGCCACGGACTAAGAGCTCCTCCTCATTACCCTGAGCCCACCCTGCTCTTGGGGGCCAGAGTGACCCCCCCAGCACTCCCAGCATCCCTTCTCCTCCCCTTTCCCAGGAATGTGGTGGGAACTGCCAGCTTGACTGCTTGGCACAGTCCCTGGGTGTAGGTTGTCTAAGCCCTCTGCCCCATAGGAGAGGAGGAGGGTGCAAAACCTTCATGCTGCAGCACTGGAAGTCATCCCATGCCATTTGCCCTGGGAGTTGTCTTCTGGCTCCATTTGCTGCCTGTGGGATCTCTGATGTGCTGGAAATGATGGGGCTGGATCCAACACCCACCCACGTTGTTCCTCAGTGGGAAAATCCTCGCGGGTGTTTCAGCTCTGAGCTGCCTGCCATTGGCACAGAGTACGTGGTGTGGGAGCTGCTGTTCAATGTGGCCAAGGGTGATGGGATTCTCCTGCTTCCTTCCCCCTCTGGCTGCATCTCCCCACCCACTCTGTCCCTTGTGTCCCACCACTATGGTCCAGTCAGTTGTGCTGAGGATTCCTAGACTTCCCTGCACTCTTCCTACATGGAGATCTTATTGTCTTGGTGGATGTCCCTTGAGTGTGATGGAGAGTATCTGTGGTGCCAATGGGAGCAGAGCTGCAGGGGAATGGGGGACTTGGGGAGTCATCCTGGGGTCCTGGTGCCTTGGGAAGAAGGAGGCAGGAGAGGCCTTCCTTGTGGGCTGTGTGGGAGAGGTGGGACACAGAGGGTTGGAAGTCAGCACCCAGGGAGGAGGTGCCAGGCTGGCCCCAGGTGGTGCAGCTCCAGCTCCTGCTCCTGTCCCAGGAGTGCAGCACCATCAGACAAGACCATGACAGAGTGGCATCTTGTACCAACTCTGTGATCCCACAAAATCACACCTTTCCATCATACCTAGTGCCTGTTAAAATCCTCATCCCAAGGTACTGCTTCTCTGGATAAGTCACCCATCCCATGCCTGAGCCAGGCTTTAATATCAGCCCATGGTTTGGTTCCATATTAAACCAGATCCATCTTCTGCATTCACCTCTGAGAGTGGCTGCTGCCTTGTCACCTCCCTGTCCTTTGTCACTCACAGCTCATGTCTAGCTGGTGCCTGCAGGTTTCATCCATAAAGGTTTCATCTCCACCATTGTGTGTAGGATTCTCTTGACAGCCACAGGCAGGCTGGATCACAGGCCCTGCTCGTGGTTGTGACAAAACATGTAATTGGAGTGATGCTGAGATCATTCCCAATGGAACTGCCCTGCCTGGCAGGGGTTTTATTTTCCTCCTGTATTAGTGGCATCACAATTTTACCAGGAAAGATGCACTGGTTCATCCTGCGTTCGTGTCTGATGCTGGTTTTTCCACCCTGGGAAGCACTATTCCTGGTCTGAGATTTGCTGAACGTCAACACCAAATGCCCATAAAACCTTTTACCCAATCCTTGAAAATACTTCAGTAAAAACTGACCTGGTTTTATTAATACAGGTTGTCTTGGGGCCTGCCAGCAGTGGCTCTGTGCTATGTGAGAACAGTTTCTCTTCATCAGGATAAGGAAGGATTTATCCTCTTTCTCTCTTTTGGGCTCCAGGAGAATTCTCTTCTCATCCCTCTTTTCCCATTGCTTTAAACATTTTCTGGCTCCCTCCCACCTGCCCCAGCCCCAAAAACTGGTAAGACACCCAAACCTCTGGCCTTCTCGGTATCACCTCCTTTGCCAGGGATTGTGTTGTCCTTGTTTGGGGCAAAAAGCATCAGAAGAAATTGGCATCTCCTTTGGTGCTCTCCTGAAACCACACTGGATGGTGGCACACTTAAAGAGTGGTGGCACCTCTTTGGGCTGGAATACTTACAGCACACCCTGGGTGTGGATGGAGTTGGTGCTCCCCTCTCCATCTGCAGCTTTGTGGATGTTCTGCTCCATGCTCAGCACTGACAGATGCCAGCTGGGATTCTGCATCCCATCTCCCATTGCTGCACTGGTTCACCTGCCTGGTTTTGGGGTGTCATGGAGACAGGACTGGGACATCCCCACTGAGGTGAACCGAAATTCATCATCATTGAACAGCGGGGCTGATGCTGAGGCTTTGGGAAAAGGAGCAGAGGTTTTGGATTGTCCAGGGGCCAGGGTTGAGATGAGCTGGAATCTCCTTCCTGGTCTGCAGGGCCAGTGCTGCAGCTTTGGGTGGGAAGTACAGAGTTTAGGGGACATGTCACCTCCAGGGCATGAGAACAGCTGGGGACCCAGGTGCTCTTTCCATCCAGAAGAGCGTTTGAAAAAGAAAAGTGGCAGCGTGGGGCACGATGTGATGAATTTTCGGTAAGTGTGGATGCCCCCGGGTGGTGATGACTCCCACCCCCTTGCCTTTCTGTAGCTCAGGGGGCTAAAAGCGTGGCCTTGGGGAGACCGTGCCGGGCTGAGGTCTCACAAAACACCGCACAGAGCGTGAAACACCCCCAGAAGATTACCCCCGCCATTTCCGAGGAGACACTACGGCGGCTCCGGCTCCTAAGGCAGGTTCCGCTCCGGGCTTTGTCTGTCCCCGGCTCCCGATCCTTCAGCCGGGATATCCGCTCCGTGTTTTCTCGCCGTCCGGGGACGCCGCTCCACGTTCCGCCCTCCGCGTTTTGCGCCGCGTCCGCCCCGCCCCGCCCGGCGGACCCGGC